>JAZDUA010001267.1:0-123447 GCA_038098605.1 Gryllus longicercus
TGTGTTCTCAGAGAGATCCCCTCCGACCTGTAGGATAAACATTCTTCCTTTTGGCACATGACCTGAGAAAACAATTCAAAATGTCATCTCAGACATGCCTTACGATGACAGAGGGTTTATTTTTTCCAATGAGTACTGAAATTGATAGATAACTATGCAGCAATCAGCCTTTTCAGAGTTGTCTGCGCTTTCATTAAATACAAAGGAACTGGAGAAAAATACAAAAACATCAATATTAGTAATTTTTCAACACCACAGAAATTGAAACAAAACTGTGCAGCCTCTGGCCTTGTGAAAGGTATTTATTGTTTTGTTAGATGCCCAGAAATTCGGAAACATCAATAAACAATGAAACAGATTAAATTTTTATTCAAAAACTCCAAGTAATTGACGATGTTATTGTGCATATTCTCATACTCTTTTCATCACTTCTTATGACACTGGTTATCTGACAGCAAGGCTTGAAGGAAGAGTCCGTCCTTCATTAAATTTTTGCTATTTACATAATGTGTTATGGAACAGCAACCTTTTTTTGTACACTTGGTATTTAAAGAACTGTTGTACTATGTACACACATGGTCTTCTTTCTTTCTTTAATTTATTGCAGGTTATACAGCTGTAATGTATTTATTCTTACATGCTACTTTTTGGAAAACATATTTGCTGTGCATGCTACTTTTTGGAAAACATATTTTGTGTGGTTTTGTTCTGCACCAGGCCACTAGTGCTTAATAAAAGCCGAAACTTTGGTGATTTAAAGAATTATTGTTCTGTATGTGATCTGAACTCAAGAGAATTCCTACTAATTTATTTTATAAATGTGGTGCAATATAATAATAATTAATTGGGGACATAAGTAATTCAAGCGATCTCTTATGAAGTTTCTCGGAAATTCAAAAGTTTTTGAAGGTAAATATTTCCTTCAAACTTTAATAACAAGAGGCATACTCCCTGTAGTATCTGATAGTTGAGATACATTAGAGTATGTTTATGCAGTGGGTTGGGATTTATTTCCAGGGTGGACAATGTTTTTAAAAAAAGGAGCTTTTCTTAAGGATAGATAATGAAGTATTGAATCAGTGGCAGGAGTACCAATTTCATTAAAAATTTAAGATTTTTAATTTGTTTACCTCTCAAGCTGTATTTGAATAGTTTTGAATTTATCGTGGAGAGTTGTACCTGTATACGTGATTTCAGATCGATTGTACGAAATTAAGTTTTTTCCCTTTTTTGGCTCCAATTTCGGGTTTTGCGCTTATTTCTTTTCAAGCGTTTATTTTCGAAACTAAGTGTCGGATTGACGTCTGGTTTGCACCATTGAGTTTCTCGTGGAGAGTTGTACTTGTATACGTGATTTCAGATATATTCTACGAAATTAAGTTTTTTCCCATTTTTTGCCCCAATTTCGGGTTTTGGGCTTCATTTTTTTCAAGCGTATAATTTCGAAACTAAGAGTCGGATTGACGTCTGGTTTGCACCATTAAATTTATCGTGGAGAGTTGTACCTGTATACGTGTTTTCAGATAGATTCTACGAAATTAAGTTTTTCCCATTTTTGGCCTCAATTTCGGGTTTGGGGCTACATTTCTTTTCAAGCGTTTAATTTCGAAACAAAGAGTCGGATTGACGTCTAGTTTGCACCATTGAATTTCTCGTGGAGAGTTGTACCTGTATAAGTGATTTCACATTAATTGTACAAAATTAAGTTGTTTCCCATTTTCTGCCCCAATTTCGGGTTTTTGGCTTCATTTCTTTCCAAGCGTTTAATTTCGAAACTAAGAGTCGGATTGACGTCTAGTTTGCACCATTGAATTTCTCGTGGAGAGTAGTACCATTATACGTGATTTCAGATATATTCTACGAAATTAAGTTTTTTCCCATTTTTTGCCCCAATTTCGGGTTTTGGGCTTCATTTCATTTCAAGCGTTTAATTTCGAAACTAAGAGTCGGATTGGTGTCTAGTTTGCACGTAAGGGGGGGGGGGGTCGTTTTAAAACTTGCTCAGTTGAGGTTCATTTTGTATCTCGTCTATCTCGGAAACTATTTGTCTGATTGGAGTTTTCTTTGCACCAATCAATTTTTTTAATGTGTTCTACTTGTATACAGAATTACAGATAACTGCGCTGAAATTAATATTGTTCGAAATTTGCCACGTAAGGGCGGGTCATTTAAAAACTTCCTCAGTTGAGGTTCCTTTTGTATCTCGTCTATCTCGGAAACTATTTGTGTGATTGGAGTTTGCTTTGCACCAATCAATTTCTTCTAATGTGTTCTACTTGTGTACAGAATTACAGATAACTGCGCTGAAATTAATATTTTCGAAATTTCGCACGTAAAATGGGGGACGTTTTAAAACTTGCTCAGTTGAGGTTCTTTTGTATCTCGTCTATCTCGGAAACTATTTGTCTGATTGGAGTTTGCTTTGCACCAATCAATTTCTTTTAATGTGTTCTACTTGTATACAGAATTACAGATAACTGCGCTGAATTTAATATTTTTCGAAATTTGGCAAGTAAGAGATCGTTTTAAAACTTGCTCAGTTGAGGTTCCTTTTGTATCTGGTCTATCTCAGAAACTATTTGTCTGATTGGAGTTTGCTTTGCACCAATCAATTTCTTTTAATATGATATAGTTGTGTACAGAATTACAGATAACTGCGCTGAAATTAATATTTTTCGAAATTTGGCAAGTAAGGAGGGGGTCGTTTTAAAACTTGCTCAGTTGAGGTTCCTTTTGTATCTCGTCTATCTCGGAAACTATTTGTCTGATTGGAGTTTGCTTTCACCAATCAATTTCTTTTAATGTGTACTATTTGTATACAGAATTACAGATAACTGCGCTGAAATTAATAATTTTCGAAATTTGCCACGTAAGAGATCGTTTTAAAACTTGCTCAGTTGAGGTTCCTTTTGTATCTGGTCTATCTCGGAAACTATTTGTCTGATTGGAGTTTGCTTTGCACCAATCAATTTCTTTTAATGTGATCTAGTTGTGTACAGAATTACAGATAACTGCGCTGAAATTAATATTTTTCGAAATTTGGCACGTAAGGGGGGGGGGGTCGTTTTAAAACTTGCTCAGTTGAGGTTCCTTTTGTATCTCGTCTATCTCGGAAACTATTTGTCTGATTGGAGTTTGCTTTGCACCAATCAATTTCTTTTAATGTGTTCTACTTGTATACAGAATTACAGATAACTGCGCTGAAATTAATATTTTTCGAAATTTGTCACGTAAGGGGGGGTCCTTTAAAAACTTGCTCAGTTGAGGTTCCTTTTGTATCTCGTCTATCTCGAAAACTATTTGTCTGATGGGAGTTTGCTTTGCACCAATCAATTTCTTTTAATGTGTTCTACTTGTATACAGAATTACAGATATCTGCGCTGAAAATAATATTTTTCGAAATTTGGCACGTAAGGGGGGGGGTCGTTTTAAAACTTGCTCAGTTGAGGTTCCTTTTGTATCTCGTCTATCTCGGAAACTATTTGTCTGATTGGAGTTTGCTTTGCACCAATCAATTTCTTTTAATGTGTTCTACTTGTATACAGAATTACAGATAACTGCGCTGAAATTAATATTTTTCGAAATTTGTCACGTAAGGGGGGGTCCTTTAAAACTTGCTCAGTTGAGGTTCCTTTTGTATCTCGTCTATCTCGAAAACTATTTGTCTGATGGGAGTTTGCTTTGCACCAATCAATTTCTTTTAATGTGTTCTACTTGTATACAGAATTACAGATATCTGCGCTGAAGTTAATATTTTTCGAAATTTGGCACGTAAGGGGAGGTCGTTTTAAAACTTGCTCAGTTGAGGTTCCTTTTGTATCTCGTCTATCTCGGAAACTATTTGTCTAATTGGAGTTGGCTTTGCACCAATCAATTTTTTTAATGTGTCTTCTTTGGGCTTCATTTCTTTTCAAGCGTTTAATTTCGAAACGAAGATTCGGATTGACGTGTAGTTGTCACTATTGAATTTCTCGTGGAGAGTTCAACCTCTATACGTGATTTCAGATCGATTCTACGAAATAAAGTTTTTCCCCCATTTTTGCCCCAATTTCGGGTTTTGGGCTTCATTTCTTTTCAAGCGTTTAATTTCGAAACTAAAAGTCGGATTGACGTCTAGTTTGCACCACTGAATTTCTCGTGGAGTGTTTTTTACCTGTACACGTGATTTCAGTTCGAGTGTACGAAATTAAATTTTTTCCCATTTTTTGCCCCAATTTCGGGTTTTGGGCTTCATTTCTTTTCAAGCGTTTAATTTCGAATTTAAGAGTCGGATTGACGTCTAGTTTCACCATTGAATTTTTTGTGGAGAGTTGTACCTGTATAAGTGATTTCAGATCGATTGTACGAAATTAAGCTTTTTCCCATTTTTGCCCCAATTTCGGGTTTTGGGCTTCATTTCTTTTCATGCGTTTAATTTCGAAACTAAGAGTCGGATTGACGTCTAGTTTGCACCTTTGAATTTCTCGCGGAATGTTTTACCTGTATACGTGATTTCAGATCGATTGTACGAAATTAAGTTTTCCCCATTTTTTGCCCCTATTTCGGGTTTTGGGCTTCATTTCTTTTCAAGCGTTTAATTTCGAAACTAAAAGTCGGATTGACGTCTAGTTTTGCACCATTGAATTTCTGGTGGAGTGGTTTGCCTGTATACGTTATATCAGATCGATTGTACGAAATTTAGTTTTTTCCCATTTTTTGCCCCAATTTCGGGTTTTGGGCTTCATTTCTTTTCAGGCGTTTAATATCGAAACTAAAAGTCGGATTGACGTCTAGTTTGCACCACTGAATTTCTCGTGGAGTGTTTTTTACCTGTACACGTGATTTCAGTTCGAGTGTACGAAATTAAGTTTTTTCCCATTTTTTGCCCCAATTTCGGGTTTTGGGCTTCATTTGTTTTCAAGCGTTTAATTTCGAAACCAAGAGTCGGATTGACGTCTAGTTTGCACCATTGAATTTCTCGTGGAGAGTTGTACCTGTATACGTGATTTCAGATCGATTGTACGAAATTAAGTTTTTCCCATTTTTGCCCCAATGTCGGGTTTTTGGGCTTTATTTCTTTTAAAGCGTTTAATTTCGAAACTAAGAGTTGGTTTGACGTCTAGTTTGCACCATTGAATTTCTCGTGGAGTGGTTTACCTGTATACGTGATATCAGATCGATTGTACGAAATTAAGTTTTTTCCCATTTTTTGCCTCAATTTCGGGTTTTGGGCTTCATTTCTTTTCAATCGTTTAATTTCGAAACAAAGAGTCGGATTGACGTCTGGTTTGCACCATTGAATTTATCGTGGAGAGTTGTACCTGTATACGTGATTTCAGATCGATTGTACGAAATTAAGTTTTTTCCCTTTTTTGGCTCCAATTTCGGGTTTTACGCTTATTTCTTTTCAAGCGTTTATTTTCGAAACTAAGAGTCGGATTGACGTCTGGTTTGCACCATTGAATTTATCGTGGATAGTTGTACCTGTATACGTGTTTTCAGATAGATTCTTCGAAATTAAGTTTTTCCCATTTTTTGCCCCAATTTCGGGTTTTGGGCTTCATTTCTTTTTAAGCGTTTAATTTCGAAACTAAGAGTCGGATTGACGTCTAGTTTGCACCATTGAATTTCTCGTGGAGAGTTGTACCTGTATACGTGATTTCAGATCGATTGTACGAAATTAAGTTTTTTCCCATTTTTTTGCCCCAATTTCGGGTTTTGGGCTCCATTTCTTTTCAAGCGTTTAATTTCGAAACTAAGAGTCGGATTGACGTCTAGTTTGCATCATTGAATTTATCGTGGAGAGTTGTACCTGTGTATGTGATTTCAGATCAATTGTACGAAATTAAGTTTTTTCTCATTTTTTGCCCCAATGTCGGGTTTTGGGCTTCATTTCTTTTCAATCGTTTAATTTTGAAACTAAGAGTCGGATTGGCAACTAGTTTTCACCATTGAGTTTCTCGTGGAGAGTTGTACCTGTATACGTGATTTCAGATCGATTGTACGAAATTAATTTTTTTCCCTTTTTTGGCTCTAATTTCGGGTTTTGGGCTTATTTCTTTTCAAGCGTTTAATTTCGAAACTAAGAGTCGGATTGACGTCTAGTTTGCACCATTGAATTTCTCGTGGAGAGTTGTACCTGTATAAGTGATTTCAGATTGATTGTACGAAATTAAGCTTTTTCCCATTTTTGCCCCAATTTCGGGGTTTGGGCTTCATTTCTTTCATGCGTTTAATTTCGAAACTAAGAGTCGGATTGACGTCTAGTTTGCACCTTTGAATTTCTCGTGGAATGTTTTACCTGTATACGTGACTTCAGATCGATTGTACGAAATTAAGTTTTTTCCCATTTTTTGCCCCAATTTCGGGTTTGGGCTTCATTTCTTTTTAAGCGTTTAATTTCGAAACTAAAAGTCGGATTGACGTCTAGTTTGCACCATTGAATTTCTCGTGGATAGTTGTACCTGTATACGTGATTTCAGATCGATTGTACGAAATTAAGTTTTTCCCTTTTTTGCCCCAATGTCGGATTTTGGGCTTTATTTCTTTTCAAGCGTTTAATTTCGAAACTAAGTGTCGGATTGACGACTAGTTTGCACCATTGAATTTCTCGTGGAGTGGTTTACCTGTATACGTGATATCAGATCGATTGTACGAAATTAAGTTTTTTCCCATTTTTTGCCCCAATTTCGGGTTTTGGGCTTCATTTCTTTTCAATCGTTTAATTTCGAAACAAAGAGTCGGATTGACGTCTAGTTTGCATCATTGAATTTCTTGTGGAGTGTTGTACCTGTATACGTGATTACAGATCAATTGTACGAAATTAAGTTTTTTCTCATTTTTTGCCCCAATGTCGGGTTTTTGGCTTCATTTCTTTTCAATCGTTTAATTTTGAAACTAAGAGTCGGATTGACGTCTGGTTTGCACCATTGAATTTATCGTGGAGAGTTGTACCTGTATACGTGATTTCAGATCGATTGTACGAAATTAAGTTTTTTCCCTTTTTTGGCTCCAATTTCGGGTTTTACGCTTATTTCTTTTCAAGCGTTTATTTTCGAAACTAAGAGTCGGATTGACGTCTGGTTTGCACCATTGAATTTATCGTGGATAGTTGTACCTGTATACGTGTTTTCAGATAGATTCTTCGAAATTAAGTTTTTCCCATTTTTTGCCCCAATTTCGGGTTTTGGGCTTCATTTCTTTTTAAGCGTTTAATTTCGAAACTAAGAGTCGGATTGACGTCTAGTTTGCACCATTGAATTTCTCGTGGAGAGTTGTACCTGTATACGTGATTTCAGATCGATTGTACGAAATTAAGTTTTCCCCCATTTTTGCCCCAATGTCGGGTTTTGGGATTTATTTCTTTTTAAGCGTTTAATTTCGAAACTAAGTGTCGGATTGACGACTTGTTTGCACCATTGAATTTCTCGTGGAGTGTTGTACCTGTATACGTGATTTCAGATCGATTGTACGAAATTAAGTTTTTTCCCATTTTTTGCCCCAATTTCGGGTTTTGGGCTCCATTTCTTTTCAAGCGTTTAATTTCGAAACTAAGAGTCGGATTGACGTCTAGTTTGCATCATTGAATTTATCGTGGAGAGTTGTACCTGTGTATGTGATTTCAGATCAATTGTACGAAATTAAGTTTTTTCTCATTTTTTGCCCCAATGTCGGGTTTTGGGCTTCATTTCTTTTCAATCGTTTAATTTTGAAACTAAGAGTCGGATTGGCAACTAGTTTTCACCATTGAGTTTCTCGTGGAGAGTTGTACCTGTATACGTGATTTCAGATCGATTGTACGAAATTAATTTTTTTCCCTTTTTTGGCTCTAATTTCGGGTTTTGGGCTTATTTCTTTTCAAGCGTTTAATTTCGAAACTAAGAGTCGGATTGACGTCTAGTTTGCACCATTGAATTTCTCGTGGAGAGTTGTACCTGTATAAGTGATTTCAGATTGATTGTACGAAATTAAGCTTTTTCCCATTTTTGCCCCAATTTCGGGGTTTCGGCTTCATTTCTTTTCATGCGTTTAATTTCGAAACTAAGAGTCGGATTGACGTCTAGTTTGCACCTTTGAATTTCTCGTGGAATGTTTTACCTGTATACGTGACTTCAGATCGATTGTACGAAATTAAGTTTTTTCCCATTTTTTGCCCCAATTTCGGGTTTGGGCTTCATTTCTTTTTAAGCGTTTAATTTCGAAACTAAAAGTCGGATTGACGTCTAGTTTGCACCATTGAATTTCTCGTGGATAGTTGTACCTGTATACGTGATTTCAGATCGATTGTACGAAATTAAGTTTTTCCCTTTTTTGCCCCAATGTCGGATTTTGGGCTTTATTTCTTTTCAAGCGTTTAATTTCGAAACTAAGTGTCGGATTGACGACTAGTTTGCACCATTGAATTTCTCGTGGAGTGTTGTACCTGTATACGTGATTTCAGATCGATTGTACGAAATTAAGTTTTTTCCCATTTTTGGCCCCAATGTCGGGTTTTGGGCTCCATTTCTTTTCAAGCGTTTAATTTCGAAACTAAGAGTCGGATTGACGTCTAGTTTGCATCATTGAATTTCTCGTGGAGAGTTGTACCTGTGTACGTGATTTCAGATCAATTGTACGAAATTAAGTTTTTTCTCATTTTTTGCCCCAATGTCGGGTTTTGGGCTTCATTTCTTTTCAATCGTTTAATTTTGAAACTAAGAGTCGGATTGGCAACTAGTTTTCACATTGAATTTCTCGTGGAGAGTTGTACCTGTATACGTGATTTCAGATCGATTGTACGAAATTAAGTTTTTTCCCTTTTTTGGCTCCAATTTCGGGTTTTGGGCTTATTTCTTTTCAAGCGTTTAATTTCGATACTAAGAGTCGGATTGACGTCTAGTTTGCACCTTTGAATTTCTCGTGGAATGTTTTACCTGTATACGTGATTTCAGATCGATTGTACGAAATTAAGTTTTTTCCCATTTTTGCCCCAATTTCGGGTTTTAGGCTTCTTTTCTTTTCAAGCGTTTAATTTCGAAACTAAGAGTCGGATTGACGTCTAGTTTGCACCATTGAATTTCTTGTGGAGATTTGTACTTGTATACGTGATTTCATATGGGTTCTACGAAATTAAGAAAGAATATAGGGTGAGAGAATGTGCAGAGTCGATATAATCAGATGAAAATGTGCCAACTTAATAGAAATAGTTTTTTTCATGAAAAATGGATTATTTGAATGGATTATTGATTTGTTATAGTAAAATGATGCTTTTATATACAGTTATCTATGTCGAAATTGATTTTAGGAATTATTTATTATAAGAATTAATATAGGGCTTACCCTTGAAACATAAATGAAAATGTTCAGGAAAGTACAAAAGTTTTAGTATTTAAATCTTGAAAAATAAAATGTAATATCTTTGTGATAGAACTAGTTATTAATTTACAATTATTCTGTTGCACTTTCGAAATCGTTACTCATTTAATCAGTATTTATTTACTAAACATAAACACACTACTCAAGCTGATTATCTTTCTTTTTTGGCACATCAAATTAATACCATATTCTTCTTTTTATTCTTAATTGGTAAAAAATATTTTTCAAGTATGTCTGTGGATGATGTTGAGACCTGATAAATGTGTTTCTTAAGTCTTATGATACATTTATTCTTGTGTTGCGTGATAATTTCTTAGTCTTGAGTAAGTTGGTTTTGATAAAATCTCTGAATTGTAAATGAATAGGCAAGGTATTACTCGGGCAACTTTTCTTGAACGATGGATAGACGATTTCGGGTGAAGTGGGGATATTAGTTACAAAGTCGGCCACTAAAATGCCAACGTGTGTGAAATGAAAGTCAAAACTGCATCTTGTGCTTAACTTTTTCGGGAGTTTTAGGTGACTCCCTTGAATGACCTGGACCTGACCCAGGCATTTCTTTCGGTATTGACAATAAACCTGAACAGGGGTTCTGCATTATGAAAGCAATTGGCTTTGACTAGCTTCTGTTTCGCGCCAACGAAGTTTTAATGCTTGGAAGGTTGTCATCAGTGCCCACTGCGAGCTTTTACCTTCAACTGTTTATTGCACAAGGGAGGGGGATCAAGGTCATCGTTCAAGAAAAGTTGCCCGAGTAATATGACTGGATTCCATGGTCCAAGAAGAGGCATTCAGGAATCATGTTCATGGCTTTTGCTAAGCATGTACAATTTGGTACTCAAATGCAAATGTTTGTGTGCTATAAGATTGGTTTGCCCCTAGATACTTCCCAGTCCTCTTTTGGATTGGGGTTTGATCTTTTACTACAAATTGTTAAATTTGTATTTTGGAAATTGTTAAATTGTCTGCAGTGAGTGGCTGTTCCTGAAAATTAGCTACGCACGTAGCTAAATATTTAGTGTAGGGGCGGAAATCTTCTAACCCTCCCTCCATAAGCAATTTAGCAAAATGCTCATTAAAGTATTTTGTTAAAGTAGTTTCAGAAACTGTTTAAAATTATGCACTAATATCCAAATCAGTATGAATGATTATTCATGCTGTTAATTATATCCACATGAAATTGATAATAACTTCACCTAAAATTTTCCTTATAAAAATAATTTATATTTCGTGTGGTGATTAATCTCGGAGTTCATTTATTTAGTTAATTGTAAAAATGTCAATGTTAATTTTTTTACAGCTGTTGTGAATATAACAGCAATCAGTATGAAAAAACAAAGCAAGGCCTGAACTCTATGAAAAAGTAAAGCACCCATACAAGGAATGATATGGAGTAGTTACTCTGAAATACGACCACTTTGACAGGTCAAAAACAAATGAACGTTTGACCAAAAACAAATGAACAGACATTGCAAGAAATAGGGATGAAGCCATTTATAAATGAGCTAATTGTAAACGAACGCACTAACAAAATGAGTACGTGAACATGATGTGAAGATATGTTGCCAGCGGTGGCCGAGCTATAGCTGTCAATGCCGTATTTTCTTATAGTTATCTCTCTATACTATCTTCTTCCATTCCTTAGCACTAACAGCCTCATTTGTTGATAGTTGCATATTTTCTAGTATGAAACCACTTGATAGATGACATATCTGTACGGCACTGCCAAGGGCACGGTACATTCTGGGAGTCATTGATTGGTTTTAGTGTAAGGAAAATTTGGAAAACGTAAGAAGACTCAGACGACCAAAGATACGTAGCGAAGCCGATGGTCGTGCAATTCTACAGAAAGTGAAGAAAAATCCGCGATTAAATGCATCAAAACTAGCGAGTGAACTTGAAAATGAACTGCAGATAAATGTATGCGAGAATTTTTAGGCAAAGGGGCTATCGTGGAAAAGTAGCTAGAAGAAAATATTGTGAATAAAGTCAAGAGCAGGAGAAGGTTAGAGTAAAAAAAACTGTAAATAAAACGAGTGAGTTTTCGAAAAATTTTATTTTTACCGACGAATGCAAATATAACGTATTTTCTTCAGATGGAAGACGGTAGACATTCTGTAAGTGTTCGGATTCTTTTTTACACTCACTGTAGGTATGTAGACTCGCGTGTTAAGTAAATACAACGCAATTTGTATGCTCTTTACCGTGTTTTGAAACAGAATTGACAGTGCTGCCGCACATACGGTCCAGTTGCCACCGTATAGGGTACTCGCTCTCCAAGTATGGCTTCCGTATGTTTAACCTATGAAACCTTGCTCTATATTGGTCTAGACTCGACCTCAGAAACTGATAGATGACCCCAAAAGGCTAATTTCGGTTACTCCGTAGGTTCCTCATTTACCACGACAATCTCTACTGTATTTCCTTTTATGCTAATTCTTGCCTCGTACAAATCGGTGTTATCTAGCTCAACTACAGATACATCTCGTTCAAAATCCGATTTCAACCTTCTGCCATAAAACTCAGAAACATCTTTCAAAATCTTAGCCACGATCGAAGCGCGTGGAATCTGCAGATCACATAAAGTCTGAGACTTAATCGGGAGGTAGTCTTCAAGGGTGGTGATTCGACCTGATGCATTGCCTTGGTCTATCCTACAAGATATCACGGCATGCTCGTTAAATAGCAAATCGAGAGTGTACGTGTTTGAAGATGCAGTTGTATTAACTGTTGCCTTTCTTCTTACGCGACCGCCAGAAGGAATGACCACGTTGTGTAAGTTCTTGTCAGGACGATTGTTTCCAACCCAGTCACAGTCTTCTGTTTCCCGAACGTTCACGCCGAAGTTGGCGCGTGTGTGATTTACAATAACGATATAAGTGTCTTGCTTGTAAGAGAGCGAGATACAGGAACCCATGTTGAGGATCAGCTGAGTTATTGTACCAAAGCTATTTACTTTTTTTCTCTCTGAAAAAAAAGAAAGGGAAAACTCTTATAGATTACAAACAAATAAGGTGCCCAGGGTTTGTCCTCTAATTACGTAAAGCTCGTAGGCTGCGCGTGGGGGTGGGTATGGGCAGGGTTCTGAAATTTTTTTTGAAAGGCGACCCGTAGACCTATGTAATAAAACACATCTTTCCGTAAATATGATTAATTTCTTCTTTTGATCTTTTTGAGCTGACAGTTTGGAGAAATTCATACATGACATTTGGAGAAACCTCGTACATTGTTTTATTAATTTTAAATAATTGTTATTTATATGTGTTACAAGACGTTGATATTAGTGTATATATTGTTCCGATAACAAATATATTTTTATTAATGGTATATCAATAATCAATATACCATTATTGAAAAAAATATTTCAATTATTGAATCTGTTATGCTTCAAAGAAGACATTGAAAACCGATCTACAGTATGTTATAAATTTTAATTAAATAAGCCCAGGAGACCCCGCTCAAGCATCCTTGAAGGTGTGTGCCCGTAAACATAAGCATAACGCATAGATGTAAACATTAAGTGATAGACCGAAATATTGACAATGTTCATCATAAGCGTAAGCAAAAGAGGAGTTTCTATTGCCTGTGAGACATTCTAGTTAACTAATGGTTGGATATGAGGATCGATTTCGAAGTATCGACTGTGCTTATGGTCCACATGTCGTTAGTTCTCTATCGACTTCGATCCTATTTCGATTCTCGATCTTGAGTTAATGTAATGTGATTGGTTAATTTCTTATGTCTTCAGCATAAGCACAGAAGCTTGCAAGCTATTACGTTGACGTCTTTCGTGTTATGCTTATGCGAACGCATTGCGAATGAATCCGCTTATGGACGTAGTCCAAACGTTTATTTTAACGCCATGCTTATGTTTATGTTTGCATTGTGAATATGTCTTTAGACATTTTCTCGTATGCAGAACCTCAAAAATTCTCCCCAATTTCTATTATGAGGTGCAACCAGCATCGCCAAATAATTCTGACTTAATGGCATTTATTACACATTGTAGTAAATGTATTGATGCAATTTGTTTACAGTTATATAATTTATTTTTATTTATTATACATGGGTCGAGAAGGGTGAAGAAGCCTTACGTAATTATTTATGGGGATTCAAGCTCGCTTTACTGGAGAGGGGTATCCAAAATCTCCAATTTTTCATCATAATTTATGGACAATCCCCCCTCTAAATCTGCACTAAGTATCGAATTTCAATGGGGTCTTCAAAATCATTAAGTTCTTTAGTGAGAGGTGAATTAGATACTAGTACTTTCAATTTTTTTATTTAGAAACAAATTAATAATATAACCATAATAGTAATATTAATAGATTTCTATTATAGCAACGAAAATCATTTCGTTTAATAGTGATTCACAATGTACGTTTTAAATAGACATATTTGAAAGTGATAAAATTGAAACCGAAAAACATTTCTTCAAATAAAAGCTTTACTACCAATTTTCGTTCAGATGAAAAGGACTGTGTAAATATTTTAACTCTATGATGCAATCAACAATATTGTTATGTACGCCATGCACATCGTAAAAATTAAAAACCTTTTATTACCGAAAGGTGAGAAACAAATTCCATGTAATTATGTTTTTAGTTACTTCTATTACCACCGAGTCTAAAACAATTATTAACAAAACTGCAGGAATCGTTAGGTCCACTATGACGTACCTGCTCAGAGTATAGCGTCGTTTGATTGATAAGAAAGAACTTGTGCGTAACAGTTGATACACCTTTTTATAGACTGAAAGAGAAAATGCCTTGATCCCTCATTCCAAACATCTTGAAGCTATTTTGATTGCTCCCTGAAAAAGAGGATAGCTTGACGTATAAAGTGTGATTATAGTTTGACAAATATGATGGTTTATCCGAATGCATTCTTACCTATAAATGCTGCTTCCCTTATAAGGTATACTGTTAGTATGCACTTCAGTCTAAACTTTTGGATACAAATGGACGCAGTAACAATTGTTCTTAAGGCACCGCGAACACATCAAGGGACTGACCGAATCAAACGACGTTGGAAGACAGAAACAGCACTTTATGAAGTCAACACAAGCACATCCGAGGTCGGAAAGAGCAAACACGCGTATCATTGCCACAGGAAGAAGCGGCGATGTCAAATTCGGTTATCAGGGAATTAAGAAGCAAGAAAACATTCGGGTACCGGATGCATTAGTCTACGAAGAGGCACATCTGCAGTTGGCCTGACGTCTTGAACATCATCTGGAATCCTGTATTCACAGATATGTGTAAATAGAAATTTCTAGAGGGCGTATTTGGATAACCTAAACATTACCAAAATTAATCAATAAAATGCTTTAAAAATGCCCTAAAAGCAATGCAAAATGACGTTAAAAATATGATCATAACCAGTTCGGATGACCAACTCAAGCTGTTCGATGCGTTGCTGAAGTATTTGAGGCTTCTTCTCTTTGTTCAAGTGCCCTCAGATTGCAAACTTTTGTTTAGGACTGTTCTTTACCAGAAAATCTCTGTCTTCAGTTCTTTCGAAATCGGCCGAACCGACAATGGCGCACATTCACAATTGGCTGACGTTACAATTTCTGGGTGAAGAAATGGAATAAGCTACTCACGAATCCTGCGGAGATCATTTGTGGCAACTCGTAAATACGATTTGAAGCAGGGGCTATAAAAATGAAATTAAAATCGATGAAATCAGCGAAAATGCTTTAAAGGTGACGAAAAAAAATACTAGCCTAAATCGATGAAATATGCAAAAATTGTCGTATAAAAATGGGTCATTTTCTTTTTTATAACATGAAACTAATGTCTTTACTAAAATACATTGTGCTAAAGTTAAAAGTAAAAAAAGACATTTCATTAAAATGTGCTCCCTAATAATTAATGTAGAATGCGCGCAGAAATTGACAGAAAACTGCTGCCCCCGGCCATGTGAGAGTATATAACGAAGAAGGAATTAGTGTTATATAGAACTCACAGAACTTGTATAGAAATGGTAGATAAGACGGTTCAGTTCACTTACGACTGGTAAAAAGTTAAATTTCGGGAAAATTGCTCTAACGCTAATTAATAATTTAGAATAAACATGATTCATATGTTACTTTCATATCTCCATATGATTCTTTATTTTTCTTCTCTTTAATACCTTCTATTCTCTTGCTCTGATGTTTTCTGTTTTTAGCTTGATTATTTCCTTTATTTCACATTTTTTCCCGCCAATCCGAAAATGAGCATGACATCAAAGCAAAGTTTCAGAAAAAAATCAAAGTATAAACAAAACGAAACTTCATAGAAATGTACGGTTTTTGGTGTTTTAAAAAACATACGTGCGTTAGTGGTTATGACTCAGTTGAAAAACAAAAATGAATTTTCTATGATTTTTCGTTGTGTTTGAGAAAAACTCTTTAAAATGCTTCGAAAAGGATTGGGTAAGGAGAAATGATTCCAAGGACTATGACTGTCATTAAAAGCACCAAGATCATTATGATAAAAATTCATCCTATTTTATGTATAAATGTGTATTACATTGTAAAAATTCGCTAAGTTCATTGTGGTCTGGGCCACTATGCTGTTCTGCCGTGCGTCGTTGTCTTCTGGATGTGCCAAAGTCTCTTCCATTTCTTTCTTATGCCGATCCAGCCAAAACAATGCCAAGCTGTGGAAAGAAATTGCCGTAAGGAACACAGAAGATCAGTAGAGGAGGTTAATTACGTTTAGTCAAAGGTTTTTCTTCTTTGAAGAAAATCGTAAAAAAGTCTTTCTACTTCCTCGCATAGTACGTACAAAGTACAGAGAAAGTTATGTAATGTTGGAGCGAAAAACGGCGACAAAAAATATTTTATATCACTGACACCGGAAAGGTGGGTAATTCCGGTTTCTAAAGGTAGTAAATGACTACAATTAACACTTTGTGTTATCAGAATTCTCGTTTGTGGGTCATTAATATCGAAAAAGTTGGATAAAGCCAAAACTACAAACTCCTGTCCGTCAGTGAACAACACTAAAGGCTAAATCATTGGCAGAATTGCTACTCAAATTGATGTTGAATTGAATTTGCCTTATTTTACGTGGCGAGACTCAGGCCATGAGACCCTCTTCCGTCTGACCACGTAAATTTCGCTACGCTCCTTTCACCCACTAGCAGAGAAAGGAGGTATTTCTTGGGCGAGAAACAGGCGATTTGAATTTAGCTCAGAGGCTACGTCATTTAGGCTTGAGGATCTTTTACATGCAAGTAAATCTACTAACATGGGACTGCCGGCTTTACTTCCCTTCCGAAGGAAGGCGTACGAAGGATTTTGTCGCCCTAAAAATCCACGGCTTCGATCGGGTTTGAACCCGCCAACTTGGGTACAACAGTCCGCTACGCTAACCGTTACACCATCGCCGCCGCAACTGTATGTTCGTCGATGGATGTGGCCGATGTCACGACCCCTTGAATTTGAAACGCATGTTTTTTTTGGGGGGGGATGGTATTTTACGCGAAGAATCGACATTTTCATAACTTTTTCAAAAACAGCTCCAAATTTTCTCCGTAAATGTTTGTCTCGGACAGAGAGACTTACGTTTATAAAATGGCGCAGGTTTGATTTCTCTAAATTTTCGAAAATTGCAAAAGTTAAAACGTTTAAGGCGGTTCATTCAACCTAGGATATTGAAAGTAGATATATTTCTTTTTAATGAAATCTATTTTTCAAAATTAGATCTTTGAATAAGGTCATGTACATTTTACTATTTTTTTCCAACATGCGTGAAATAATGGCAATGTTAAAAACAACAATTTTTTCAAACGCAGCTCCGTTTTTTCTTTATGCTTTTTGAAGAGATTAAATGCAAACACTTAAATAACACTTGGCACAAACGTTATTTCGATGCAGCGTTTAAATTTTAAAAAATTACACAAACGTAGTATGTTGAAGTAGTATCAAGTAGTATCATAACAGTTACAATACGAGAAAGAATGTGTAGCACTCTTGTTCCACTAGCAAAGACAAAGCGCCTCTGGGATTCACAGCGTGTGTATTGCAAGTAAGTGTGTGTGTGTGTGTGTGTGTGAGGATGAGGAAGGAAAGATCGCGCGCGGTACGTGGCCCGTTTGTTAGAGTACTGCTCCGACATTCGACTGGTGTTGATCTTAACCATCACAGCCGGGAAGAGCTCTAAGCTCCCCACCGGTCTCCCGCCATGTGTGGAGTGTGGTGCATGCTAGTGTAAGGGGAGAGGATAGGACAAGGAAGAGGAAGGAAAGGTCGCGCCCAGTCCGTGGCCCGTTTGTTAGGGTACTGCTCCAGCGTTCGCCTGGTGTTGATCAGAGAAACCACGAAACTACCGATTAGACAGCGGCTGAATTCGACCTGGCTGTGTAACTAGTGCCACCGTCGAGTCTCGAACCGTAGGACCTCCCGGTCAGAGGCAGTGCAGTGACATCAGTTGATGTCATCTAAGCCGCTTTAAAAAATACTTTATCCCTCCACAAATAGTGCACGGATAGTTCTTTAGGAATCTCTATGGTTACCTTGTAAGCGGCAAAATGTCCACCGACAAGCTGTCGCTGATTCGCCTTTCTAACGCTCATTAACTCTCCTACGTGACGTAGCTTTGATAATGGTTTGCGTGTCGGACTGTTGTACACAAGTTTGCAGATAATGCGATCAAAGCCGTGGAAATATACTTCGTACGTCTATCGGAGGGGAAGAAAAGCCAGATGTCCCATGTAGTAGATTTACTGCATATGAAAGATCCTCAAACATAAAAGAAGCCTATATTCAGAATCGCCTGATTCGTCGCCCGAATGATACCTTCTTTCTCCATTAGATGGTGATAGCAGCGTAGCGGAATTTATGTGGTCCTGGAAGAGCGGGCCTGATGGCCCGAGTCTTCGTCATGTGAAATAAGGTATCGTAGAATCGAATTGAATTGAATTGAATTGAGAGAATTTCACTTCGTTACCTACATCAACATCTCTGAAAAAAATGAACGGAAAATGTTGGAAAGATAGCAAGTAGAAAAGTTGGCGACAAAGAATTGAAATCGTAACTTCGTCCTAGGTCAGGGTTGTCCAACTGGCAACTGGCCGTATGAAGCCCGCTGTGCCATTTATTGTGGCCCGTTGAAAGTGGAAGTCCTTTGCAACCACGTCGGGCGAGAACGTGTGCACTTCACCTGACATGGCGTACGCTCCCTTTAAAGCAAAAATAAGTAAAGGTTTGATTTAAGAATTTTTTTGTAGTAAATTCAGAAATTCCAAATCATTCCAATGTGTTTCAATGCGTTTAGCATTGGTGCGGCCTGACATCACGCATGGTATGGTTCCATTTCCTAAATTGTTTACAGTTTCGACACTTTGCGTAGTTGTTTCTTAGTTAACTTCTTGAAAAATATTACTGAAAAAACAGTGTCTTAAAAAGTCTTATAAAACATCCTACGCGTGATTTAGCCGCTAGTAGTGTTCACAGACTGACGGACGTTTTGAAAAACCGCTATCAGGAAACCCCAAAAGGTGTATTTCCGTTGAAATCTCGAAATCGATATTCCAAAGCTTTACGCAACTTTCTTTATACAACGTATATTACTCCGCATGTTCGTACGTGCATGGGGAAGTAAAAATTGAGAAACAAGAGAAGGAAGAATGGGAAAGAGAAACTACGTACGCCTGGGGCGTAGTTCTTGATGCATTCCATGAGTTTGGGGCCCGTTTCGCACTTGTTATCATGTGATGCCACTGAAACAAAAATACAGCAATTAGAAAAATAAACACGATGCAGGCCAACCGCCATACACACGGTGTCTATTGGAGGATGGGGAATACTATATCTTAAAAAATATTGTTTTTAAAAGGGGGCTATACCACATTTTTTTGTGAAATTGAGTGTTTAAGATGAAATGAAACTTCAAATTTTTTAATGTAATGTTTGTTCGGGTGGCCTGTTGGGTAGCGTTCTCGCTTTCCGCTGCGAAACCCCGATCGGGGCAAACATTATAAATGTGCGCTTTTCTTACACATGTCCCAGTTTCTGTTGCTGTGTGACGATGCGAAAGCCCACCCTACGGTTACGAAGACCAGGGTATACGGTGGAGGGACGTCCTAGTGCTAATCGCCGATGCCCTTATCTCATGCCCAAGAGGCTGGTCGTGCAAAGCGCGTATCGGACTGTTGAGGCAAGATCATGCCCTTGTACGCGAGTGCACTGGGTTCAAAAGTTTTAAAACGTACTGAGTTATATTCATATAAATGTTCATATATTGTAAAACTGTAGGGTTATGGCTACCACCTGGCAATCAGCCAATTGTAGCCAAACAAATATTATTATTATTATTATTATTATTATTATTATTATTATTATTATTATTATTATTATTATTAGGAAAGTGGTGGTATAAGCCCCTGAAAACCTCGGCAGTAGGTGAAGATGCGGGACAGGTCCTTGGACTGAATTGAGAGGCGGATGCGCGCACCTTCGTCGCTGCACTTCTCGATGAGCTGCATGTACTTGTCGAGCTCGTCCGGTTTCTCCTGCAGCTTGGCTCTGGCCAGCGCTTCCGTGGTGGCGCGGTTGAAGCTGCCGCCGGTCAGCTGGGCACAAAGACGTTGCATTAGCACAGGATGCGGATTCATACAGTTTATACAGCCCAGCCCTTTTTTACTTTCTCGCTGAGGAGAAGAGAGAAGAGCGGCGATGGTGTAACGGTTAGCGTTTCGAACTGTTGTACCCAAGTTGGCGGGTTCAAACCCGATCGAAGCCGTGGATTTTTCAGGGCGAAAAAATCCTTCGTACGCCTTCCTTCGGAGGGGAAGTAAAGCCGGCTGTCCCATGTTAGTAGATTTACTTGCATGTAAAAGATCCTCAAGCCTAAATGACGTAGCCTCTGAGCTAAATTCAAATCGCCTGTTTCTCGCCCAAGAAATACCTCCTTTCTCTGCAAGTTGATGAAAGGAGCGTAGCGAAATTTGCGTGGTCAGACGGAAGAGCGGGCCTGATGGCCCGAGTCTCGCCACGTAAAATAAGGCAAATTCAATTCAATTCAATTCAATTCACGTCGGTTAGTTAGATATCTAGCTACCATTCCACACAAACTCATGTTGTACGAGGAGGCACGTGCCCCCGGGGTGGGGGTGGGGGGCTTCCCCACCGCCGTCCACAGGCTGGCGTCCTCGGCGGGGGCCTCGTCCCCCCCCCCATTGAATGCCTGCGTTGGGCTGCGCTGCCTGGCGGGTGGTATCAGCTTCCCGCCGCACTTTCGCACCTGCGATCCGGAGAATTTCTGAAGATCGTCCTCCGCCCCATCCTGCCCGAATATCGACGCGCCAGGGGCCCAACTCACGGGTTGCCGGGCAAGACCCGGTAACACGAAGCTTAGCATCGCCTACTCACTGCCTCTTCCTTGAAGCTAACGACGTGAGTGTCGCCGCGAAACTCAGGGCCCGGGTGGGCGCCTGCAACTCTTCACAAGAGACCATGCCCACCTACGTAGTCACTATTCCCGCTGCGAGGAACAGCAGGAAAGGCACTAAGAAAAGCTTGGCATCACCCACTCACTGCATCTTCCTTGAAGCTAACGACGTGAGCCCCGCCTTGAAACTCAGGACCCGGGTGATCGTCTACAACTCTTCACAAGAGACCATGTCCTCCTACGTAGTCACTATTCCCACTGCGAGGAACAGCAGGAAAGGCACTAAGAAAAGCTTGGCATCACCCACTCACTGCATCTTCCTTGAAGCTAACGACGTGAGTCCCGCCTTGAAACTCAGGGCCCGGTTGGTCGCCTGCAACTCTTCACAAGAGACCATGTCCACCTACGTAGTCACTATTCCCTCTGCGAGGAACAGCAGGAAAGGCACTAAGAAAAGCTCGGCATCACTCACTCACTGCCTCTTCCTTGAAGCTAACGACGTGAGTGTCGCCGCGAAACTCAGGGCCCGGTTGGTCGCCTGCAACTCTTCACAAGAGACCATGTCCACCTACGTAGTCACTATTCCCACTGCGAGGAACAGCAAGAAAGGAGCTAAGAAAAGCTTGGCATCACCCACTCACTGCCTCGACCTTGAAGCTAACGACGTGAGTCCCGCCGTGAAACTCAGGGCCCGGTTGGTCGCCTGCAACTCTTCACAAGAGACCATGCCCACCTACGTAGTCACTATTCCCACTGCGAGGAACAGCAAGAAAGGAGCTAAGAAAAGCTTGGCATCACCCACTCACTGCCTCGACCTTGAAGCTAACGACGTGAGTCCCGCCGTGAAACTCAGGGCCCGGGTGATCCTCTACAACACTCCACAAGAGACCGTGTTCATGATTCACCCTGCGAGGAACAGCAGGAAAGACGATAAGAAAAGCTTAGCATTGCCTCCTCACTACCTGCACCTTAAAGCTATCGACGTGAGTGTCGCCGCGAAACTCTTGCCCCGGGTGGTCTCCTACAACTTTCCCCCTGATGCCGTGACAACCTACGCAGACACGCCCCCTTTGCGAGAGGGAAATGGCGTGAGGTCCGTGGCCCGTTTGCGAGGGTACTACTCCAGCGATCGCCTGCTGTTCATTGGAAACCTACCGGTCAGCTGGCCGCCAGAATTCTCCCCCAGTCAGCGACTGGATTCGATCTAGCTGACAAGCTAGTGTTGATAGTACGCCACAATTGGTATCGAACTCCACGACCTCTCGGACACTGCAGTGCCAAGAGCTTTTTGTCCTGAGCTACCTCAGCCGGTATTATGGATGTTTCAGAAATGATGCAAAGGGTGGAAGAATATAAATAAAACAGTACCCCGTGACCTCATCCTATCTTATCATTAGACTTTAATCGGTAGCTGTCTAAATAGCTTGATACTTACCATTCCAACTTCCTCGAACAAGCAGCCAACGAAGCACTGGGAACAGAAATAAACATTTCGTGTAAATCAACTTGATCATTTACGAATGAATGAAACGTCAAAGTCGAAGAAAATGAATGAAACGTACGGGCTCATCTCGACAAACGTCTCTTCTTGGATGAACGTCTTTATATTTAACACACTAAGAGTTTTCGTTGAGAAATACATTTTGGGCTTTGTCGTCAATCAAATTTGCTCGCTTTTCTTGCGATGAAACACTCTTGAAGAAGGCCTTGTTCTGCGTCCCTTTCGATACAGGTAAGACATTCGAGTACAGCGCATATCGAGCCCCGTATGGAAGGCAACAACAAGCAATAACGTTTTAGTAAAAAATAAAAAAAATGTTTATACCATTGCTTATTGGAATTGCCTCAACAATAAGATCTTCAATATCCTCCGTAAAATTTGTGTTTAAGATTCTTTTCAGTTGCAACACTCCTTAGAATTAATGTGTATTAGCACTGTTCCAAAGATGGTTAAGGTTGGTGCACGCATGAAAATGCTACATGAAAGTTTGTTTTTGTGTTTTGAATTTGGTACGCCTGTATAGACGCCACGCGTCTCCTAGCTCCTTAAGGCAAATTTTGTACCCGAATATCGATTTGTATAGTATATGCATGGATGTGTCACGTGTAACTGTTTAGATTAGAAGCTTTTAAGCTAACTGATCATCAAAAAGAAAAATAATGTTTATTTTAACAAATCAGTGATATATAACAAACTAGTTCACATTTGTATCGTATATACTTTTTAAAACACTTAATGTGCTTGTAACACATAATTTACTTAGGCTTCCGGGTCAATGACCCTCATCTCGATCAGGTTTTTGTCGAGTTTCCCTGATCCATTGAGCAAATGCTGAGATGGTCCCTTGTTTTGCCTCTCGGCGTAAATATAGCTTCACTGTGCGCACGTTTTGTTGGGCTCTTCTTTTGTCTATAGTGGTAGGAGTGGTGGTAAGGGCGAGTTGCTATTTTGTTCGCAATGCAGAAAAATCATATCTGTAGTTCGCTTAATGTTTCAAATAAGTTTTCCATAACTCGGGAACGAAAATGTCTAGTTTTTCAAATGTCGCTTATCTCGCGCTTTTTTAAATTTTATTTTTATTTATCTTTTACTTTTACTCACCTTTCAACTATTTATAGTTAAAATGATGGGAAGGGATTCTGGAACTTTAGAAAAAGTGCGCAGATGATCTTCTCCCCCATACGTCACAAACAGTTTTTATTGTTTTTTGACCAAATAAATATAAATTGAAATCTAACTTGATAAACAGACCAGGAGAAAGAAGTTGGTGTGCACTTCTAGAGTTGATTAAAAGATTTTAAACTTTGGGGGATACTTTTATGAAGCCCCTGTGACATTTTCAAAATTTTCTGGAAATTGGCTGACATTTTTTCTTGAAAATATTTGCATATTGAAGCAAATGCATTTATATGTATAGTTCCAAATTACATTGAAATCTCAGAATTTTTAGAAAATTGCAAACATTTTTATACTAAGGGTTTTATACTAACAATAAGGGTTTTCGTTCTGAAAGAACCTTGAACTTTCTACTCAACCAACACAAATTTCGTAAGTTTTGCTTGAAAGGAAAGACAGTGGGGAAAAGACGTTTTATTGCTTACTATTATTAACATATTATATAGTATAAATACTAAATATTAATAAAAATCATAACAATTAATGTAATATTTATTTATATTTTCTTCTTTTTCTCGGTTTGTCATTTCTGGTTTACTTTTTCCTGTTAATTTAATCCCGGTGAGCAGAAATATTTACTTTAGGGAAGAAAAAATGTAATTAAAGCCGCAAATTAAAAATAAATAATTATAATAAGTACAGATGTTACACTTTAGCTTTCAAAAATTAATAATCGAAGCGAACATTATCAACGTTACAAGAAATCGTTGATAAAATGACATCTTACGGCACTGATGGTAACGTATTTGCAGTTTACTGCAAGAATAAGTGCGTCATCACACATTTAACCAATCGCAGCACGAGAATCATGGGGAGGTAGCTGTAAACCAAACAGTCGACCATCGTTATTTTCGCACAGATATCAAATACCAGTAATGCTCTTTTTTCCCCACAAGATTTTTATCCAGCCGACCGCCGCCGGTGACCCTTTACGTGTCCACGGGTCGCATATTCGACCATACACTACCCGTCATCACACTCGCGGGCTCCTCTCATCTGAGACCAGCAGAACGAGATGCCCTCAGCGACGTCACATACGTGAGAGGCAAGGGTCAAAGTCCAAGGCGGGACTCAAACTCGCGACCTGAGTCGGCACGCGCCACCTCGGCCATGTAGACCGGCACAACAAAGTTGCTTTCAAAAAATTAATTTTCATTACCCCATTATTTATAATGCTTTTAGGCAAAAAACAACGTATACAATTCGTTTACGTTGCTTTACGGCATTCGTACAATTACTTGGAAACCTCCCTCGTTTTCCAAACGTGCACTCATGCGCTAAAGCTTAACATTATGAACTAGTTGCGTAATATTCTATTGTCGGATATGCATGCTGTGACTCACCTTGCCGCCGTCGCTACTGGGAATAGTCAGGGACTTCAAGGCCTCCATTTCGTCTGCAACACAAAGCCACAGGCGAAATCTCATCCGCGGTGAGCACTCTCCGCTGCCTCGCTCTTGTCTTGCTGTGTTTCAAAACTTGATTCGATTTTTTAACTTCATTTTTTTTGCCAAAAATAGTAAAAAAAACTGTATGTGACCGATGTGGCAACGTATTTTGAGCTCAAACATCCTTTCTCCGCCCTACTGTACGGTACGATAGTACGCAATGTATACTACATTACATAATATGGTATTATAAGTAAAGTATTAATGTAAGTAATATACACATTACATACTATTGTACTGTTATAGAACTGTTTGTGCAGTATTTAGTAACGAATAAGAGTGGTTAAGCTGATTTTGAAAAGTAGATATTTTCATTCCCGAGAAAACTTGTTTGCGTCGGTAAACGAAGTGCAGATTTTAATTTTTTTGTATTGCCAACAAAATAGTAACACCCACCGCTTTCTGGAGGTTCTACTGTAATGTACATGTATTATATGTGGATTTCTTGTAGAAAGTTCGTAATACTAACACGATGAATGTGATTTCTACGACGTGTGTTGTAATAAAAATATCAGAATTGTATGAAAATATGTTTCCGCCGTTAGGTGAGTTTGGATAAAAACTACAGATTCGTAAATGGGAAAGGCAAAATAGTAAGATTGTCAGAAGGCTTCTCTTCTAAAATAATTGACTTTGAATATAACTTTCGAAAGACTTGTCATTGACATGGAGAGATTGGAATGCATGCTATCTATAAGCAAGCTATATGATACTTCATTTTATCATAACAAATAAAAAGTTTAAGTTTGATGTTATTACTAATTAAGTAGTATGCTTGTAATTCACAGTATGATTTTCCTTTTCACAGACTGACAGTCCTTTTTTAAATTGTTTATTTTTCTAGTTCAACAAAAATATTTTTCAAGATTTAAATTTTATGTAATTTACATTACCTAAATAGTATTCTGAAATAGTATATTGAATTCTGAGTAAAGGTCTAACAGATTGTTCAAATTTAAATGTATATATAATACAGCTGCAATTTAGAATTAAATTATTTTAAAGTTTATTAATCATTTCCTTAAGAATGAGCCGTGTGTTATTGTGTTTAAAATTCAAAATATGTTCTTTGCCTATCACTGTGTATCAGATTGACAAATGAGTAACAACAGATTTGTTGGCTTGGACAGATTGAATGGCTTGAACCAAACGAAATATCACCCCTCCAAAATGCGCAAAGAAACGGCACTGATAGAGAAAAAACAGGGTGGGAATTTGTGAAAAACCCGATGCCATAAAATCTCAAAAGGTATGTCACAAAACTTTGAAATGTTTGAATTTTGAAGCTAGCTCAATGCGTAATCACAAGGGTTATGTTAATTTTTTTTTGTATAAGAAAAGGCCCCGCTTTATACGATGTAAGATATCAGAATTTGAGTTTGCCAGGACTGCGGTTTGTGTGAGGCACATTTCTAGATTACTTTCCGCATTGAGCAGATTTTACTATGCAACCATAGACAAGTACGAAACAGGATGAAAACAAGAAACATTAAAATATGCATACCTGGAGAAATAGCATTTTGACCGCTGCATTTTTCCATGATTTCCTTCATCTTGGCAGGATCTCCCGCCGATGACACCTGAGAAATGAAGTATCACGAAAGTGATTTCAGATCAAGATATTCGTTGTGGCTTTTGACCTACTAACGGAGATTGATTTATTATATATATATATATATATATATATATATATATATATATATATATATATAATTTATTATTATTATTATTAATGTTAATTATTAGCAGATAATTTATCTACTGTATAATATCTTAATCTACTGTAACAAGTATTGTATTTCTAGGCCAATGACCCCATCTCGATCAGGTTTTGTTCAGTTTCCCTGGTCCTTGGAGCAAATGCTGAGATGGCCCCTTGTTTGCTCCTGAACAGTAATATAACTTCGCTCTCTCCACCCAAGGCATATTGACTCGTCATACACGATTGTAATTGTATATGTGACTCAATAAATATTATTATTATTATTATTATTATTATTATTATTATTATTTACTAATTGATTGACGTATCCAGTCGTGCCAACTGCTATGATCTTTCCCGTCCCTGAGCGAAGGGGATATTTTATTCTGGAAAGCGGCCTTGCTTCTTCGGGTCCGACTTACACGTCGGCCTGTGGGGAATCCCCCACAGAGATACCTCCCCTCGCGAGTCAAGCAATGAGCTTCCGACATGAACTCTCTACAGTTTTCGCTTTCTCGCTACGGAGTAAAGAGAACGTGACGTAAGGCAGAGCGAAACAACGGCGAATTTTCGGCAGAAAATCTCTTTTTTCATTGCCCTGGCAACGAAAAAGTGAATAAAGCCTGTTGTGAAATTTAGAAAAGAAATCTTCTATCGCGTGTTGTGGCCAGAATCCATGTTTTGTGGGTCCTTGATAACAAAAAATTGAATGACGCCCAAACGTATGCTTTGACGACGACTGCTCTGAAACTACCGATTTTCAATGGTTTCTCCCATCAACACCAGGCGAACGCCGAAGCAGTTCCTAACAAGCGGGCCACGGATCGTATGCGATCTTTCCTTCCACTTCCTTACGCTATCCTCAACCCTTATTTACATTCTCTCTCTCTCTCCCTCCCCCTCCCCACCCTCTGTATATATGTATATATATATATATATATATATATATATATATATATATATATATATATGTGTGTGTGTATATCTTTCTCTCTCACACATACACACACACACTACATTTCCACGCTTGTCGAGAGGCCAGTGGGAGCTTGTGCGGCTGGGGCGATGCCAGTCTAGTGGGAGATACCCGGTCGGGGAAAATCCCCGCTAGCCGACAAGTGCGTCTGCGCCGGATCTGGCCTTTCAGCGGACACAGATCGCCGCCACTGCTGATAAAGCATTCACCACACTTGCGGGACGAACGGCCGTAGCAGTTGACGCATTCGGCATCACTAAGCAATCAAACGACGAATCGTCGGATTTTTTTTTGTTGATCGTCCACTGAAGCCCGTTTGTTGTATGCAAATTCTACGGAGCATCTCGCGCACGTTTAAACGGGGCCAAGTGCGGGGCTGGCGCTCGCAGACATAGCCGTGTAGGAAGCCGCCGATGCCCCGTGCGTCGTTTGTTAAATGTTCAATTATATTTAAAGTAGTAGTTGAATTGGAGTGTCGTGACGTGTTGTGAAGTGTAGTGCAATAGAGAAGTCAAGTGCAAGCGTAGTGTAGCGAAGTGAAATGCAAGTGCAGTGAAGTGTAGTGAAGTGAAGTGTAGTGAAGTGTAGTGAAGTGAAGTGTAGTGAAGTGAAGTGTAGTGAAGTGAAGTGAAGTGAAGTGTAGTGAAGTGAAGTGTAGTGAAGTGAAGTGTAGTGAAGTGAAGTGTAGTGAAGTGTAGTGAAGTGAAGTGTAGTGAAGTGAAGTGTAGTGAAGCGAAGTGTAGTGAAGTGAAGTGTAGTGAAGTGAAGTGTAGTGAAGTGAAGTGAAGTGTAGTGAAGTGAAGTGAAGTGTAGTGAAGTGAAGTGTAGTGAAGTGAAGTGAAGTGCAGAGTATTTATTAGTTAAAAATTCCTTGCAGGACAGTCATGAAGTGTATAGGTAATGCTGTTATTGTTATTATTGTTATGTTATTGTTATTATTGCGTGAAAATGCTTTAAAATTACAGAGTATTACTATTCTTAGTTGTAATATGTAAATAGTAGTGTTCTGCCACCAGGTTCTCTACCTACCTGCAGAAATAATAAATTTATCTAAGTCGCTCGTGTGCGCAGGTGATCTGTGCCTCGTGTCGCGGGGAACCTTTCCCAAACGCGCCCTTCTTCTCTGTGCAGTCGCAATTGAGCTTGGCGGAATCTCTACAATCTCGCAGAGATTGAGCTTTGCCACGTAAACAGGGATTATAACATTATTAACTTTGCTGTCCGGGTGACGCCGCGTCCATGGCGAAGGTGCCGACGTTTCGGTCGCCATTCTGCGACCTTCCTCAGGGCGTAATGCCATGAGTGCAGAATGGCGTGAATTGAATATTACTTGCACCATGAAAGATATATATATATATATATATATATATATATATATATATATATATATAATGTATATAATGTTAATTTCCATACATGAATATTTCTGATAAAATAGGGTTTTAGATCCGCATTTGCCCCTGTTATCGTTGTAACATGTAAACTAAAATGTCACGATTTTTGTGATTTGAAAATATGGTCACCTTAGAAATTAAATTGATCGGTGAACACACAGAGTCGGGCCTATTGTCAAGAAGACGGACTTTCGAACGGGCGGCCAGGCAGGCAAAAGCTGCAGAGATTGGCTGACTCACTGCTTCGTGCAGCTGAAATACTTGGGGGTGCTCGACCTCAACGGCCTCCTAACATTTTTCACAACACTGAACAGTTATATCCCCACAACACAACCAAAAGAATGAAAAGCTTGCTATTAAGGGGTGTTGTTCGTTGTAAACAATAGAAACACATCGTCGTACTAATTAGCATACTTTGTAACTCCAGATTTGACAGTTTCGCAATAAAAAGATTAAAGATAGCTGGGAAGAAGAATTTTAGTTTCCTTTCTTGTTGACTTTATAAATACTGGGGAACTCAATTATTTAAGATACTCAATTTGTTATTTATATTTATTTATTACTCTTCTTTCATAATTATATTTTACCATGAAGTAAACAGAAAATATAGGAGGGAATATTGAGTTACAAGGTTTGCTAATTAGCACGACGATACCAGATGCAGCAATGTCTATGTTTACAATGGAACCCCTGTACTCTCAAATGCAATGCAAGAATGGCGCAGACTTTCTCGTAGCAGTACCTGCAGGGCCGCAGCGGCGAAGAGGGCGAGGAGCGCAACGTGCATGGTGCGTGCTGGCGCCGGTAGAGAGCAGTGGCGTCGACGGCGTGTGTGTGTGTGTGTGGGTACCGGCGGGGCCTCTTGCTTTTATAGCGCTCGCGAAGGCGGGAGGAGGGGCGTGTGGGGGCGGTGTGGGGGCGGAGGCGGAGGAGGTGTGTAGCGGTGCGTAAAGTGCCGGGGTAGAACGGGTCGGACGAGGTGGGATGAAATAGGATAGGATAATAAATTTAAGACCGCAGAGAACGGTTGTCGGGAAATTTATTTCAGAAATCGAACGATAACGGAATGTAATAGATTGCCTGCAAAAACCTTTGAAACCTTTCCTGGAAGCGTTCAACAGTTTAGGAAATTAATTTAGGGTATTACTAAGTAAATGAGGGACTTAACAGAGAATAGTAGGTTATAGACCGATGCATATTGTAATATAATGTAGTGAGGTATCGTGCAGTGTAGAGCAGCGAAATGATGATGGAAGTGATTAAAGGGTCATAGTGAAGTGAAGTGCAGTGCAGTGTCTTAATTGAACACACATTCAGTGTGGAATTACATTATAGAAGTTTCTTTTTCTTCAGGAAATTTAATGTTTTATAATTCAGTCAATCAGACTGTATATTATTATTATTATTATTATTATTATTATTATTATTATTATTATTATTATTATTATTATTATTATTTCCAGAATGGAAGATGGAGAAAAATAGGATAAATAATATTATGATAGGTTTCTCAGTCTTAAACATTTTTATTCATCACTTTATAAGCAAGAGACACGCAATGTATTTTAAAGATTTATATAATATATTGTTGTCGACGATGAACTTCGACCCGTAGCAATTCGGCAGAAGTGGGTCGATGGCCGGTGACATTGTCCTTCTTCTTCTTCTTCTTCTTCTTCTTCTTCTTCTTCTTCTTCTTCTTCGTTTCCCTCTCATTCGGATCCGGGCAGGACGATGCCAAACTGCGCAGAAATACTTCACATTAAACGAAATCCTAGAAATTAGTAAAGTATATAGGTGTATTATTTATCCATGGGTACACCGAAAAAAAGAACTGTTGGAGTATACCAGATCCATGATACTGTAACAAGGAAACTTGTTACAGTATCATGGATCTGGTATACTTAAACGGTTCTTTGTTTTCGGTGTATGTATACACTTTCTGTAGAGGTTACATTGTTCATTTTTATCTCATCTATTCCTGTTTATTTGATATCATTTTCATATATATTAATTATATTTGTTTTTAGCCTTTTTCTTCTCTGTTGAACCACTGAAGATGGAATATAATTATTCCTGAAACACGTGTTTGGTTATGATAAATTACTAAAGATATTGTCTGGTATCAATACTTTTTAATCAGCTTATGATCATTTCGATCGCGTTGCGATCATCCTCAGAGCTAAAATGTGAAATAGGATGATCGCAACCCGATCGAAATGATCATAAGCTGATTAAAAAGTATTGATACCAGACAATATCTTTAGTAATTTATCATAATAAAAAGGTATCTACATCACCAGCAATCCAATTAACGTGTTTGGTTAATAATTTTTAATGTTAAATTTCTATATTTTAAATATGCATTGCGGTGGAGACCACTTGGATGGTTAATCGGGGAAGGAGGTAGCACTTAGGCTAATCGGGGAAGGAGGTAGCACTTAGGCTAATCGGGGAAGGAGGTAGCACTTAGGCTAATCGGGGAAGGAGGTAGCACTTAGGTTAATCGGGGAAGGAGGTAGCACTTAGGCTAATCGGAGAGGGAGATAGCACTTACGCTAATCGGAGAGGGAGATAGCACTTAGGCTAATCGGAGAGGGAGATAGCACTTAGGCTAATCGGAGAGGGAGATAGCACTTAGGCTAATCGGGGAAGGAGGTAGCACTTAGGCTAATCGGAGAGGGAGATAGCACTTAGGCTAATCGGGGAAGGAGGTAGCACTTACGCCTGGGGCGAAGGTCTTGAAGCACTCCAGCAGTTTGGGGCCCGTTTCGCACTTGTTGTCGTGGGACGCAACTGAAACACAATTTGTTACACTCGTCAGACCTTTGGTTGACGTCCGAGTGACACCTTGAAATCAAGAGCTCGTTGTAGTGTTTAATAGTGCGTTGTTTATTGATTTATTATTTCGTGTTTTCGGGCATTTGAACTTCTAGTTGGTCATGAGTCCTGTTAGAGTAGTGCGTGTTATATCAGGGTTGTCGGCGGTTATCCGCCGACATATATATGTGAATATATATATATATATATATATATATATATATATATATATATATATATATATAACATATAGAATGTGAGCTCCGGCGCCGACCTACAAGTCGCCTAGCGGTTTCCCGCTCCAGGTATCTCTTAAGAGTGAGATGTGCCCCCCCCCTCCCAGGCGGGACAAATCTTATGTTCTCCACTGGACTTCTCACACGCGTGTTAGTGTAATACACGTGAGTGTAAGTGCGTGTGATGCGAGGAAGTGGGGCCAAGGAAGAGGAAGGAAAGATCGCGCTCGGTCGGTGGGCCGTTTCGTAGGGTAACGCTCTGGTTGGTTGGTTGGTTGTTAGTGATTCCAGGCGCGACGACTACTAAGGTCATTGGAGCCCCGTAAGCGTAGTGTGTGTTTTATCCTCGGGAGGTGGCAGCGATGTACCCCCGCCGCATGGTCAGATCCGACCCCGACCTAGTACGTCTTTGTGCGGGGATTTTCCCCGACCAGGTGTCTCCCAATAGCGGGACACGCTCTAATCTCCCGACCGGCATGTGTGGTAGTGTAGTGCATGGAAGTGTGTGTAAGTAAGAGGTGATGATATGACAAGGAAGAGAAAGGATATATACCTACATACATAGATACACACAAATATACAATTATTTTAGCGATATTTAATAAAATGGCTGACGTCGTTACCCGAACTACTTAACTGCGCTCTGTGAAAACACGGAAGCTAAACAATTTTTGACAACACGGCTTCCTGGACAGGTGACCGACTGGGAAGCACTGTTAATAACGACTCGGAGCCCCTGGTTGAAGGATTAGAAGGCACTTGTAATAAATGTTATTATGAAACCAATTTTTAGTTTCTGTAAAGTTTGACTTAAGGTATTATTCAAAGCGAATAAAATGGTTTTATTCAAGAATAAAAAAAATATAAAGTTGAGAGCGCGATAGAGCGAATGACGTAATCTGCCGAGTGGGTACAATTCTGTTTAATCTCTGTGGGTATACAATATTTTATTTTTGATAATTTTTGTAATTTTAGTTATGGTGTTCAATAAGAAAGACTCTTGTATAGACGTAAATTTGTTTCCTGGTTGGTTAGAATTCATCTGTTCCCTTTATAAATTCATCTGATTAGAGAAGTACGAGGTAGAAGAGATAACCAGTGAAGCTACAGAATGGTACAGACTTTGCGGCATTAGTTTTCTATTTCCTTTGGTCTCGACTAGCTGTACGAACTTGCCACTGTTGTTAGCTGCCATTTATCCCCGCCCAAAGTAATTTTTTATTTTTTTTAAAAAATTTCCTAATACTAGAGCGGAAATATCATTTTATGAATATTAAAGGACAGTAAAACCTCGTCCTAAATTACTATTTTAATTGAACAATTAGCAGCCGTTTTGAAGGACAGCTTAAGCGCTACTGTAAATTCGAAATTTGAAGCTCTTTTTCACAGAAAATGTTTGAGATTTGTAAAAAATTCATTTAAATTCATTTGAAGTACTGCAACTCACAAATACAAGAGTGTATACAATTGTTGGAAATGTGCATATTAATGGTGTGAGAGGTCTTTCAAAAAATTACATTTGTGTACTTTTTTTAAAAAACAAAAAAGTACACCGAAAATAACTTTTCTTCATGTTAAAGAGTGAAATTAGCACTATCCCTTCAGAGAGTTCGATTATATAACTTTCTCTTTTTATGAAGTACGTTCGTAACGGTGAGAAAGTAAAATGTACGTTCCCGCGTTCACTCAACCTTGGTGTCCTTCGAGTAATGAATGACGTGGCTGCGGGTCTGGAACTATCTCCGGAAGTGCTCCGAGAAATTGAGAAGTTTGGTTGAAAATGAAGAGGCATCTCACCTTCGTCGTTGCACTTCTCGATGAGCTGCATGTGCTTCTCGATTTCGTCGGGCTTCTCTTCCAGCTTCTCCTTCATGATCTTCACCGCGTTCTCCTGGCTGAACTTGCCGTCGACCAGCTGGGGAACACACGGAAAGCGCGTTGTACAGGGTGTCTCAGAATGAATGTCGCAAACTCAGCCGGCGCGGCGTCGTTAGTCGAATTGCTTAACTACGCTCCGAGATGTTAAGCAATTCGAGACACCACGGATTACAGGACTGGTGACCGTCTGGGTTGCAAGCGTCACCGAGCTAGAATGTACTACATAGAGTGGCTGATCCTGAGGTGACAGCGCTCTTACCGGACGCTAGACGGACTAGATGCAGCCATGCCTCTTTTACAGTCAAAACATGAGAGGTGCTTGATGGTGACATGTAGAACTGTTGTACCGAATTGACATGTTATTTGTTTCAGCTCTTATTTCTATATAGTTGTCTTTTCGTTTATCTGTATTTAAATTTTTTAATGGTAAGAATAATAATATTCACAATTCCTTCAATGTGATTGGCATATAACTGTAAAAATAGAAATCATGAAACCCCAAATATATAATTTTTTACTTTGGCACTGCACAAAAAGTGACCTTTTATTGACATACCCTCACGATTTTTTACATTATATTTATAATACGAGATCAAGATCAACAGAATGAATATGACTTTTGAAGTTTGCTGCCTTATTGTGATCTGTTTGTTTGCTTACTTCTCAAGCAAGAACAATCACTTTCAGGTGTTATGCTAACTGCAATAACATTTCAACAGCTTTAATTCTTATGACAATAACCGATACAGGAAGCAACGTGTTCTTAAAGTTTCTCTTTTGTTTCTCCTTACATATTGTAGTTTCTTTATTAATGGTTTGTTTTTGGTCGTGGAACACAGAGTAAGAGGATTTATATTACGCGCGGCCCGCGCCCACCCAGCCTAAAACAGCGCCAAACGGAACACTAGAATACTGTTTCTTCAGAGGGCGCTGCTTTGACTGCAACAATCATGGCTTCAATTATCTGCAAAGGTGGAGGCGCTTAAGTCAACCTCTGTAGTATATTCTAGCTCGTTTGCCGATCCCCCGGCCGAAAGGATAAAAGGCACTAACTGCGACGTGACGTGACAAAAGATCTTAACGGAGGGTTACTTCTGGCACTCAATGGCCAATGAGGGTTTTTGGAGACGCGTTGCGTTGACGAAGACGCCACAAATTAAAAAAAAAAATTCAAGGGCATTAGAGTGGTTGAAGATAATCACATTTTGCGTGATTTTTTAAATTCCTACAGAATTTTCAAGAGAGATTCGGTTAAATGACAATCAATTTGAGGCTCTCGGAATAATATCGGCAGATCCTAACCAAAGTTAGTTTCCAGAAAAATGACCTTCAATTTCAATTCGGACAAATATTTGAAAGTGGAATTTGAGGGTTTAGCCACATCCCAATTCTTTTGATATTTCAGCAAATGACAAGTGTATGGCAAGAGTTTACAGCCATACATTTTACTGGAAATGTGAGTTCGGTTGGGATCTGCCGTTATTATCCCGAGCACCTCATTTTTCTTAAGGAGACGAATCAAATGATTTATTGATCCCCTTTGTAGGCACTGAAAATCGACAAGAACGATTTTGCGAAGGTAAAAAAACAACATTTTTTTAGAGCTCTCAAAATCTTCTGGTTAGGTCCACAAGGCAAACATGAATTCCCCACCAGAAGTCAGAGGCGTGTCGAATGAGACCCCATTTGTCTCTACTGGACGGGCGGGAAATGGTGAGTGACAGACGGGCAGTCAGACACACACGCAGGTTACGTCAATACTAGGGCTCGGGCTTTTAGTGGCTAAAAAACCGAAAAATATTTACTTTTTTTGAGCTTAAAAGTGAAAAAATGGGTTAAAACGACGAAAATATTTACTTATGAACCCCCCCCCCCAAAGTTGTAGAGAAGTTTTGAAACAAAACGTGACGTCATACACTGTACATTTCGTCTGTGCAATCTGAGGAACTTCGGGAGCTACTCATGTTGTGAGTGTACGGTATGTTATCGTTCGGAGTGTTACGGTTTCAATCGCCAGAAGTGTTAGAAATGGCTCTCACACGTTTTGCAAGCCATGAACCAGACTCACCCCACTCTGTCGGGGGAGTCCCACAGTATCACGTGACTTGTGAGCATATACTGCATTCGAAAGTGGCACGTCTTTCAATATATATCGAAAAACTCCAAAGTATTAAACTTGAAAACACTTAAAATATACATTAATTCAAATACACTTTAACGAATTATACTGTAATAATATTTGTTTAGACGAAAATATTTATTTTTAAGTTAAGCCAAATATTTATTTTTAGGTGATCTGCAATTTGCTACTTGAGTTTCCACTAAACTTTCAACGCTCACGATTAAAGGTGAAAATATGTATTTACCTAAACGTCCGACCCCTAGTGATTACCATTTGAGGATAGGATGCGATGCTACATAAATCGCATAACACATAAAATTTGAATGACAGGGAATGGGAATGATTCATTCCTGAAACCAAAATATTTTTTATAACCGAATGATGTGACTTTTTAAGCTCGCAATATTTGTTGACATGCGTTTAAAATATAAATAAAACAAGAATTACGAATTTCAGCACTCACTGATTTCTTTCAAGTGACGTGATTGAATACTTACCAGTCCCATTTCTTCAAACATGCACCCGAGAAAGCACTGGAAACAGATAAAATATTTCTGTAAATTTAGAGAATCTAACTTTTAATGTTTGCTCACTATAGTTACAATGTTGCATGTATCATTTTAATGATTGGTTCGTTCAGATGTGTGCGATATTAGTTCTTATACAGTGCGCCAGGAAAGTGTCTTGGAGCCGAATCAGGGGCTCCTATTAAAAACTGCATTTATGTTCGTAGCAACCAGATCGCTAGGAAGCAAATGAAGGGGACAACACTTCCAGCTTCTGTAATGGTTCTGATGAGTACGCAATTTACTTTTTACAAGCTGCAGCTCTCGCTACCAACATAATTTATTTTGCTAGTTCTCACACCAACCACTGGTGTCACTGCGGAGAGACTTTCTCGTAGCACTATATGATTACCCATTATAATGATTAACTAACACTTTTTTTTGATATCACAGGCACACAAAAAAGTTATCAGACCCAAAGACTTGACACATACAGGGCGGGAATATATTTTCAGCAAACGCTGATATCTATAACTACAACACTTGACGTAATGATCATTTTCATCAGGTGACAGTATCAACAGCTCACTACCAAAAATTCACTTATAATACATGTACATTATTTTACAACACCTTACCGGATGACATTAAACGATTAAATTCGATACAAAAGTTAAGTTTCTGCCGCACAACTGTGTCTATACAATTAGTGACTATAGAGAGCATCCGAAAGGAAAGTAATATTAATTTCAACAATGACATTTCATGTAGTATACATCATTTAAATTGTAAAATTGTAAAGAATCAGTAACAGGTATTGTACTTCAACTTCTGGGTCAATAACCCCCATTTCGATCAGGTTTTTGGCCAGTCCCTGATCCTGGAGCAAATGCTGAGATGACCTCTTGTTTTGCTTCTGGACATAAATGTAACTTCAAATTAACTTCTCCCCACAGCACGTCACACAACTGTTTTTGACGTAAATAAAAAATAAATATATGTCGACGCGTTGAATCCAAAGCCATTGTAAATAGTACATTTCACGGCGCTTTTTCACGTTTAAAAGAAACTGGAGAGTGGTGTCGCAATTCTAGCTTCGGATTGGGATTCAAAGTTTCGACATGCGTAGTGAAACGTGTCAAATCTTCGGGCCTGACACCTTTTTTTTGTCTGCCTGTGCAATTTGAGATCGATAATTAAAGACTCCCCTAGGGGACCGATATGATCCCTTGGGTACTCCTGCTCCAAATACGTGTAAAATGAAATCGACTTGACAGTAGAATCGTCATGAACACTCCATTACTTTAACATACAGTTCAGGGGCTGACTGAAGATGTGATCCACTATGAAAGTATTTAATTTTTAAAACAAAGTTCTAACAAAGTGCGTAATGTTCGTCCGGGTCAGGCGAGTTAATTTGTGGTACTGCGTATGCACTTACCTTGCCTTCGTCAGTCTCAGGAATTGTCAACGATTTCAAACCGTTCAGCTCATCTGCCAAAACAAGAGACAGCATTACATAGGAATGATTCATTTTTTTGTATTCTAGAATTATAAACAACCTTTTACGTTTCGAGAAATCGTTCGTTATAACATGTTATGGCACAGATTATGTCGTATTTGCTATTTATGGCTCGTACAATTGCGTCATCACAAATTCAGATGTATGGCAGCGAGAGAATCGTGGGGAAATAGCGGTAAACACAACAGTCGACTGCCGTTTTTTCGCACAATGTCAAATACCCGTTACGTCACAGATCTTTCCAAAAGTTAACTTTCTCTTAGAAATTTGTAATACTATTACACAAAAAACCGTATACAACTCGTCTATAATGTTGCTTTATTTCATTCGAACAAATCTGAAACCTCGCTCTGAACATCACTGGTTTTCAACACATGTACTTATGCAATACAACCTAACGTCATAAAGTAGTTGTATAATATACTATTATTGACTTTTTCTAAAGGTTTTTGTCATTGTTCACGTTGCTTTGCACGTATGTTTAAGAGTAAGTAGTCATCTGATATTTACTGAAAATTATGATCTTAACAGCAAACCTTGCTAGAGTTAATTAACTGTTTTCTATAATTATTTTTTATTATTTATTTTATATTATGCGATAGGCATCGTAAGTATCTTAATAATTTGTGAATTTTGTGTACACGTGAATTTCAAAATAACCCCGAAGAAAAATATAAAATAAACATTGTCAGGTACTATATAAGAACATGGCGTTTGTAGAATTGTATACCCCTTTCCAAATAACTGTTCATATCCCCAGTTTTACCAGTTTTGTCGACAAATGTGATTATGATTCGGTATTTGTGTCTTTTGTAATAGCTTTCCCACTTTGACTCGAAACTAGCCGTACTGGTACATAATATTGCGATCACCTGCCAACTTTAATAGCTTTTCATGCTTTTCCTTCATTTTTAAAGTAAAAGATGTAAGTATCTCAATTCATATTTTTCGGTAGTGGCCACATTTGGTTTTGAGTGAATGCCTGGATAATTTTCTTGTTTTATTTACAATAAGCGCGAGTTTTGTTGGTACGTTTATGTATAATTTATTGTTTTATCTTATATTTTCGTAATTAATCGTTTTTGTTTCGTACTTTTGTATTTTTAACAATTTTTTTGTGTAATTTAATATTTACTTAAATTTGTTGTTTGTTTTGTGACAAGAAGGGTTCAAGGGAAAAGGGAGAAATTAAGGCATTAATAGATCTTAAACCCCTTTTCACAGCGTCGATTTTCTAAAAAGGTCCGTACATAAGAAATCATCAGCAAACATTAACACGAAGTTACAGAACGGCGCCACGTAGAAATTGTAGAGTGGTCCCATTCATATGGCCAGGAACCGCGTGTGTGTGTGTGTGTGTGTGTGTTAAAGGGGAGAGGGTTGGAGAAGGAAGAGTAAGGATATATCCGTGCGAGGGTAATGGCAGACGCAGCTGGTGTCTAGACGTGTCCTCCAAGCAGATGAACTCAACCCAGCTACTGTCGAAACTCTCGCACCGTTGGGACTCGAATACTAGGCCCTCCGGTCAGAGGCACCGCAGAGGCTATGGTTGTATCCCCGGGAGAGCTTCTAATTACTTACTTGACAAAGGAACTCTTAAGCCGGTGCAGGTGGCCGAGATCGCTAAGGTAGTAGTGCCGTAGTTATCTCGGACCGAAGGATCGTGGGTTTGAGTTGTATGGTCGGGCTTGGTTGTGTTGTGTTCGTCCTTTTACCCCCTATTATTATTATTATTATTATTATTATTATTATTATTATTATTATTATTATATCGTATCATCTTCATAGTTTTCATACCATTAAATACAATAGTGCTCGCTAATGACCTAGATGTTGATGCGGCCTTAAATAACAAAAAAAAAAAAAAAATATCTTACCATCAGATATTGGGTGCTCTCCTCGACATTTCGCTGCGATTTCTTTAAGTTTTTCAGGTACTTCTGCCACCGTCACCTGAAAACATTAAACCATACATTCAAAGTCTCCTGTTACGTAAATACATTGCTTTCATAAAGAACACAAAATATTTTAGTTGTGGTAGTCTAATAGTGTTTGTACGGAAGTCGGACGTCTAGTACTTAATGAAACGTCCTTTATGGTACTGATTTGAATCTGTGTTCCCACTCTGCAATTATGAGAAAGAAACGTTATGTAATGCGTCGTGCAAGATGAACAAGAGAACTTTTGTGTGTTTCTCGAACGCGTAATCTCGGAACTGAGGGCTGTATGAATTATGAACTTTAAAAGTTGACATAACTAATACGATGCAATTATTTGCAGAAAAATTTTGATTTTTTAAATCTTGTAGGGGCTTTATAAATGAGTAATATCAAAGAATTAATTACAAGTATTTGTTTCTATATGACGCCGTTGCGGTACCTGGGGAAATACAAAACTACTGCGAGTAATCTGCTATACGTGAATAATAATAATAACAATAGTAGTCGTAGTAGTATTAATAATAGCATTAATAATAAATACATAGTGTGAGGATGCAACCCACAACACACTGCATCACTCTACTGTGGCGCGTAACTTGAGATGACCTTAAGTGCTCAGGCTTCAAAGGTCAGTTTTAAAATTATTCTTAGTATTTGTTAACTTTTTTCTGTCAGTTAATTGTTAATTCTTAATTACTAACGCGGTCACTGTCAAATTAAATCCTGGTTCGTTCGAATATTTAATGTTCGAATATTTAACTAAACAGTTTTAAAAACATCGATGTTTAAAAACATGGATGGTTTTAGGGTGCCTGTGAGTCATATGTGGTTCACAAAGCGTAAAAATGGGTGATTTGATACGTCCGTGAACCACATGTCGGTCACAGACGTTTACAATTTTTTTTGCAAATATTTTCACGGAACTCACCGAAACTGCACAGTTTGTGGTTTGGACGTTCATAGAATTTAGAAACACACCAGTACGTGCACAAAAATATTTTTACTTCTGAGAATATTACAATGAAATGATTATTATAAAGTAGTTTTGGCGTGTGGATTATATTTTAATGTTTTCATAGGGACACATAACGTGTTGGGCATTGAATTCTAGAAACATGAGTGCTATGTTGTCGGTGTCGCATCCTTCAAGTAGGGTGGTAGTATACTTCCGCAAAGGGCAAGTGCTGCTCATCACCCGTGCACCACTGATCCTAGAAGGCGCTGATCTTGTCGAGTCAACCCCTCCTAGCCGCTCTATGTGCACGTTCTTTGGAGTACGCCTTTCGTTATTCGTACTTGTGATAATAGAGCAGGCTGTGTGTGTTGTTGGCAATAATACAAAACCAAATCTGTAATTCGTTTACTGATGAACGTTTTTTTGTTAGAGAGCGAAAACGTCAAGTTTTCAAGTGATGCTAACCTTGGTATTGGTACTTTTATTCGTGAGTCAACTATGTATAGTAAAATCATTGTGGTGATATTCTGAAGTTCCAGAAAATGTGCGCAGGTTATACTTCTTTTCCATTTCACACACACAGTTTTATGGTGTTCTATTAATGGTCATCTGATTATTGAAATAGTTTTGCTATGGTGTTTTGGTTAAATAATAATATATTGACATAATAAAATATTAAACAAAACATTGATTGGAAAAACATCGGCTTCAATAATAGTAGTTTATGCAATTATTTTATATTGTTAAGTTTTATTGCACGAGTACTTGTTTTGAAAACGAGTGAGTTTAGGAGCGAGTTTTCAAATTTGTACGAATGTAATAAAGCAACATTATAAGCCAGTTGCATATTATATTTTTTTGTATAACAGCATTACACATTTATAAGAGAATCAAACTTAATTTTGTGAAACAACCCTGTGACGACTCGGGTATTTGACATCGTGCGAGTAAACGGTGGTCGGCTGTTCCGTTTAGCTATACCTCCCCCCAATTCTCTCGCTACGATTGGCTGAATGTGTGATGACGCAATCATTCGTGACATAAAATCTAATACGTCATTATTTGTGCCGTAAAATCCCCGATTTCTTGCAACAAAAAAGATTCTTTTATAATGCTGGAATACAAAAAATAGATATTATGTACTTCATCGTTCTTTTTAATAAAACATCAATGTTTGGAGTCATGGACATCGCTGATGCATTCTTACTAACCAACCAAATTGTTACTATTTTCCCAATCAAATCCTATTCCAGAGGCGGTGAGGGACTCTGAAGCTAGACACAAAGCATTCCCAGAGATGGGGTAAATTCTTAGTTAATTCTCTAGGGAAAGAAACACAAATAGTTAACAATTCATTAATATCCAACCCAAAATATTATCTCGGTTGTAATGTATCACAATTAAAAAAAAGAATCAAGCATCAAGATAATTAAAATTGCTTAAAAATAATGCGTAAATCAAGAAATCACAAAAGAATATATTCAGGTATTAGCTTACTACATTATCAAACTTTGCGAAGCATTGTCACCAGTCACAATCACACACTGCTCTAAAATATGAGCACATAACATAAATACGTACAGTCTCTAGACAAGAAAAGAAACATTGAAATCAGAACACTGTTAGTGACAAAGATCTAAGCTTAATAATCCACAATACTGAAAAAAATAGTACGTGTTACAAAGGATTAATTATAATAGAGTCACAAAGGTGTTGAGAGGCGATTGAGTTATATTTTCAAACACGAAAAAATGTCGAGGATATATTTCACTGGTATGAGAAAGAGCTAACCAATACACATCTTGCAAATGAAGAAGAAGATGAAAGAGAGAAGGGATAAGGCTTTCAGAAGAGGAAGTAAGGTAGAAATGGAAGGTAAAGAAGAAGAGATTTAAGGAGAATATCATTAAGGATAAGAGGAAATCGAGGATCAAGAGAGGGAAGGGAAAAGGATGAAGGAAAGATAAAGGAGAAAAAGAAGGGATAGACGGAGGAGGGGAAGGGGGAGAAGCAGGAACAAAGCAAAGAGACGGGGAAGGAGTTGAATAAAAAAAAAAAATTATAGAAGTCAGAGGCATTAATGTAGAGATACTCAGTATTGATGGAGGCAACCACAAGATCAATGAAGCATATTGAAGAACAACGTAATAGATGTTCATTTACTGGCATGCGCGTGATCAACTATTGATGCTACAACTGCACACACAATTGTTCGTATTACTCGTAACATTTTCAAATTATTTGTTACGTAATATAATACTAGTTGAAACTGCAATAATGTTCCCATTCTGCAAAAATATTTACCCATGCTTGCTATTCGAATGCGAGGTATTTACGTTTTAATTTTTACTTCAGCAACTGGAGGTGTTGGTAACACCATCATTGCTGATGCTTCTAAAGAAAAGTCATATTACATGAAACTCAAAATTACATGAAAACAATCAAATTAAGCAACAAATTACAAACTTTTACAGGTCATTTTTTAAATATCTAGTTTTGACGAACATATTTCATTAAGAGACAATTTCTCCTCTTCAGTAATAAAATGAAGACCCCCAAAAAATTTAAAAACTTTTGCAGATTTTAACTATCCATTTCAAATTCAATGGATTGAGACATTAGCCAGATTCACTATGGAATACAAATGCGACGAAAATCAGCTCTATTAATTTGAAATATCGGTCAGCTTGGATTTACGATTCTTCAGACAAAAGATTTGTTCCTAGGCATTGTTCCTATGCAACGCTTCATCAGGTTGAGAGGAGGAGAAAAAAAGGAGTATAGGAAGAGGAGCACGAAAGGTAAAAGGAGAACGAAGAAATGAAAAGATGAGGCTGAAAGGATGACAAGGAAGAAGAAGGGGAATGGAGGAGAAGGAAGATAGGAAGGAGGATTACGGAAAAGAGTAGGACTGAAAGAGAATGGGAGTAATCGTTGAAGAATAGGAAGGAAAATGAAGATGAGGAAGAGTATGAAAAGGGAAGAGGAAAAGCATGTAGAATAGTGATGCATATCAGAGGGTAAACGGAGCAGGAGAAAGATGTGGGGAAAAGAAAGAGAAGTATTAAAAGAGAGAAGGGAAAAGGGAGTGAAGAAATTAGGAGGAAAGAAGAAAGAGGATTGTAAAAATGTAAAAGATGAAAATTAGTGAAATGCGGTAAAAGGGTGATGACAAAGGAGAAGACAAAGGAAGGAGCAGAATGAGAAACAGGGAGGGTGTGAGAGGAGGAGGTAAATGAGGAAGAGAAGTATGAAGAAGAAGACAAGTGTAAAAAGAGAAGGGTGAATTATAACTGCGCAAAAAGGAAGAGGAGGAGAAGAGGGGAAAGGAGGAGTATTAACAGGGGGTGTAAAGATGTGGGAAAGGAGGGAGGAAGTGTAAAAAGGGTAGGATGGAAATGAGCAAAGAAGAGAAGGACATTCTGTGGAGGAGTACGAGCGCAAAGCGGAGTGTGAAGCGTTGCGTAGGAACAATGCCTGGGAACAAATATTTTGTCTGAATAATCGTAAATCCACGCTGACCGATATTTCAAATTAATAGAGCTGATTTTCGTCGCAGTTGTATTCTATACTGAATCTGGCTAATGTCTCAATCCATTAAATTTGAAATGGATAGCGGTGTGTAAGCGAGGAGGCACTGGGGGCGGAGGAGGAGCGGGGAGGCAGAGTGCTGGGGCTTACCTGCAGGGCAGCGGCGAACAGGAGCGCGGCGGCGAGGGCGGCGGCGAGGGCGGAGGCGGCGGGCTGCATGGTGCGGAGTGCGGGCGGGGCCGGCGCCCGCCGCCTTTTGTAGAGGGCGTCACGTAACTCACGCCCCCCCACGCCTTCTGCCGCCGCTCCTTTGTTTCGGCGGCGCTCCGCCTCACCCGGCGGCGCCGCGGGCCCAGGGTTCGACTCCCCGCGACTTTCCACCCTCGCTATAAACTAGGTGGAATTCAGTGCCTGTCTGGAGGAGAGTTCACAGGACGGCTGATCTGGCGGGAATTCAACACTGTCTTCTGGAGAATTCTAGCGGCTGCTCAGACCCGTAGATTTCCATGGTTTCTACGTTCAACACTACGCGAATGCCGGGGCAGTACCCTAACAAACGGGCCACGGACCGCGCGGGATCTTTCCTTCCTCTTCCTTGTGCTATCCTCTCCCCTTACACTAGCATGCACCACACTCCACACATGGCGGGAGACCGGTGGGGAGCTTAGAGCTCTTCCCGGCTGTGATGGTTAAGATCAACACCAGGCGAATGCCGGCGCAGTACCCTAACAAACGGGCCACGGACCGCTCGCGATCTTTCCTTCCTCCTCCTTGTCCTACCCTCACCCCTTACACTAGCATGCACCACACTCCACACATGGCGGGAGACCGGTGGGGAGCTTAGAGCTCTTCCCGGCTGTGATGGTTAAGATCAACACCAGGCGAATGCCGGAGCAGTACCTTAACAAACGGGCCACGGACCGCGCGCGATGTTTCCTTCCTCTTCCTTGTCCTATCCTCACCCCTTACACTAGCATGCACCACACTCCACACATGGCGGGAGACCGGTGGGGAGCTTAGAGCTCTTCCCGGCTGTGATGGTTAAGATCAACACCAGGCGAATGCCGGAGCAGTTCCCTAACAAACGGGCCACGGACCGCGCGGGATCTTTCCTTCCTCTTCCTTGTCCTACCCTCACCCCTTACACTAGCATGCACCACACTCCACACATGGCGGGAGACCGGTGGGGAGCTTAGAGCTCTTCCCGGCTGTGATGGTTAAGATCAACACCAGGCGAATGCCGGAGCAGTTCCCTAACAAACGGGCCACGGACCGCGCGGGATCTTTCCTTCCTCTTCCTTGTCCTACCCTCACCCCTTACACTAGCATGCACCACACTCCACACATGGCGGGAGACCGGTGGGGAGCTTAGAGCTCTTCCCGGCTGTGATGGTTAAGATCAACACCAGGCGAATGCCGGAGCAGTACCTTAACAAACGGGCCACGGACCGCGCGCGATGTTTCCTTCCTCTTCCTTGTCCTATCCTCACCCCTTACACTAGCATGCACCACACTCCACACATGGCGGGAGACCGGTGGGGAGCTTAGAGCTCTTCCCGGCTGTGATGGTTAAGATCAACACCAGGCGAATGCCGGAGCAGTTCCCTAACAAACGGGCCACGGACCGCGCGGGATCTTTCCTTCCTCTTCCTTGTCCTACCCTCACCCCTTACACTAGCATGCACCACACTCCACACATGGCGGGAGACCGGTGGGGAGCTTAGAGCTCTTCCCGGCTGTGATGGTTAAGATCAACACCAGGCGAATGCCGGAGCAGTTCCCTAACAAACGGGCCACGGACCGCGCGGGATCTTTCCTTCCTCTTCCTTGTCCTACCCTCACCCCTTACACTAGCATGCACCACACTCCACACATGGCGGGAGACCGGTGGGGAGCTTAGAGCTCTTCCCGGCTGTGATGGTTAAGATCAACACCAGGCGAATGCCGGAGCAGTTCCCTAACAAACGGGCCACGGACCGCGCGGGATCTTTCCTTCCTCTTCCTTGTCCTACCCTCACCCCTTACACTAGCATGCACCACACTCCACACATGGCGGGAGACCGGTGGGGAGCTTAGAGCTCTTCCCGGCTGTGATGGTTAAGATCAACACCAGGCGAATGCCGGAGCAGTTCCCTAACAAACGGGCCACGGACCGCGCGGGATCTTTCCTTCCTCTTCCTTGTCCTACCCTCACCCCTTACACTAGCATGCACCACACTCCACACATGGCGGGAGACCGGTGGGGAGCTTAGAGCTCTTCCCGGCTGTGATGGTTAAGATCAACACCAGGCGAATGCCGGAGCAGTTCCCTAACAAACGGGCCACGGACCGCGCGGGATCTTTCCTTCCTCTTCCTTGTCCTACCCTCACCCCTTACACTAGCATGCACCACACTCCACACATGGCGGGAGACCGGTGGGGAGCTTAGAGCTCTTCCCGGCTGTGATGGTTAAGATCAACACCAGGCGAATGCCGGAGAAGTACCCTAACAAACGGGCCACGGACCGCGCGGGATCTTTCCTTCCTCTTCCTAGTCCTATCCTCACTCTTTACTTACACACACATGCACTACCCTAGCACGCATGCGTGGAGACGGGTCGGGAGCTTCGAGCTTGTTTCGGCTGGGGCGGTGCCCCGCTGGGGGGAGATACCTGGTAACGAGTAACTCCTCCTCCCGAGGAAGAAAATATGCACTACACTAGCACAAAGGCCGGGAGAGCGGTCGGGAGCTTAGAGCTTGTCCCGGCTGGGGCGGTGCCCCGCTGGTGGGAGATACCTGGTAACGAGTAACTCCTCCTCCCGAGGAAGAAAATATGCACTACACTAGCACAAAGGCCGGGAGAGCGGTCGGGAGCTTAGAGCTTGTCCCGGCTGGGGCGGTGCCCCGCTGGTGGGAGATACCTGGTAACGAGTAACTCCTCCTCCCGAGGAAGAAAATATGCACTACACTAGCACAAAGGCCGGGAGACCGGTCGGGAGCTTAGAGCTTGTCCCGGCTGGGGCGGTGCCCCACTGGTGGGAGATACCTGGTAACGAGTAACTCCTCCTCCCGAGGAAGAAAATATGCACTACACTAGCACAAAGGCCGGGAGAGCGGTCGGGAGCTTAGAGCTTGCCCCGGCTGGGGCGGTGCCCCGCTGGAGGGAGATACCTGGTAACGAGTAACTCCTCCTCCCGAGGAAGAAAATATGCACTACACTAGCTCAAAGGCCGGGAGAGCGGTCGGGAGCTTAGAGTTTGTCCCGGCTGGGGCGGTGCCCCGCTGTTGGGAGATACCTGGTAACGAGCAACTCCTCCTCCCGAGGAAGAAAATATGCACTACACTAGCACAAAGGCCGGGAGACCGGTCGGGAGCTTAGAGCTTGTCCCGGCTGGGGCCGTGCCCCGCTGGTGAGAGATACCTGGTAACGAGTAACTCTTCCTCCCGAGGAAGAAAATATGCACTACACTAGCACAAAGGCCGGGAGAGCGGTCGGGAGCTTAGAGCTTGTCCCGGCTGGGGCGGTGCCCCGCTGGTGGGAGATACCTGGTAACGAGTAACTCCTCCTCCCGAGGAAGAAAATATGCACTACACTAGCACAAAGGCCGGGAGACCGGTCGGGAGCTTAGAGCTTGTCCCGGCTGGGGCCGTGCCCCGCTGGTGAGAGATACCTGGTAACGAGTAACTCCTCCTCCCGAGGAAGAAAATATGCACTACACTAGCACAAAGGCCGGGAGAGCGGTCGGGAGCTTAGAGCTTGTCCCGGCTGGGGCGGTGCCCCGCTGGTGGGAGATACCTGGTAACGAGTAACTCCTCCTCCCGAGGAAGAAAATATGCACTACACTAGCACAAAGGCCGGGAGAGCGGTCGGGAGCTTAGAGCTTGTCCCGGCTGGGGCGGTGCCCCGCTGGTGGGAGATACCTGGTAACGAGTAACTCCTCCTCCCGAGGAAGAAAATATGCACTACACTAGCACAAAGGCCGGGAGACCGGTCGGGAGCTTAGAGCTTGTCCCGGCTGGGGCGGTGCCCCGCTGGTGGGAGATACCTGGTAACGAGTAACTCCTCCTCCCGAGGAAGAAAATATGCACTACACTAGCACAAAGGCCGGGAGAGCGGTCGGGAGCTTCGAGCTTGTCCCGGCTGGGGCGGTGCCCCGCTGGTGGGAGATACCTGGTAACGAGTAACTCCTCCTCCCGAGGAAGAAAATATGCACTACACTAGCACAAAGGCCGGGAGACCGGTCGGGAGCTTAGAGCTTGTCCCGGCTGGGGCGGTGCCCCGCTGGTGAGAGATACCTGGTAACGAGTAACTCCTCCTCCCGAGGAAGAAAATATGCACTACACTAGCACAAAGGCCGGGAGACCGGTCGGGAGCTTAGAGCTTGTCCCGGCTGGGGCGGTGCCCCGCTGGTGAGAGATACCTGGTAACGAGTAACTCTTCCTCCCGAGGAAGAAAATATGCACTACACTAGCACAAAGGCCGGGAGAGCGGTCGGGAGCTTAGAGCTTGTCCCGGCTGGGGCGGTGCCCCGCTGGTGGGAGATACCTGGTAACGAGTAACTCCTCCTCCCGAGGAAGAAAATATGCACTACACTAGCACAAAGGCCGGGAGACCGGTCGGGAGCTTAGAGCTTGTCCCGGCTGGGGCCGTGCCCCGCTGGTGAGAGATACCTGGTAACGAGTAACTCCTCCTCCCGAGGAAGAAAATATGCACTACACTAGCACAAAGGCCGGGAGACCGGTCGGGAGCTTAGAGCTTGTCCCGGCTGGGGCGGTGCCCCGCTGGTGAGAGATACCTGGTAACGAGTAACTCCTCCTCCCGAGGAAGAAAATATGCACTACACTAGCACAAAGGCCGGGAGACCGGTCGGGAGCTTAGAGCTTGTCCCGGCTGGGGCGGTGCCCCGCTGGTGAGAGATACCTGGTAACGAGTAACTCCTCCTCCCGAGGAAGAAAATATGCACTACACTAGCACAAAGGCCGGGAGACCGGTCGGGAGCTTAGAGCTTGTCCCGGCTGGGGCGGTGCCCCGCTGGTGAGAGATACCTGGTAACGAGTAACTCCTCCTCCCGAGGAAGAAAATATGCACTACACTAGCACAAAGGCCGGGAGACCGGTCGGGAGCTTAGAGCTTGTCCCGGCTGGGGCGGTGCCCCGCTGGTGAGAGATACCTGGTAACGAGTAACTCTTCCTCCCGAGGAAGAAAATATGCACTACACTAGCACAAAGGCCGGGAGAGCGGTCGGGAGCTTAGAGCTTGTCCCGGCTGGGGCGGTGCCCCGCTGGTGGGAGATACCTGGTAACGAGTAACTCCTCCTCCCGAGGAAGAAAATATGCACTACACTAGCACAAAGGCCGGGAGACCGGTCGGGAGCTTAGAGCTTGTCCCGGCTGGGGCCGTGCCCCGCTGGTGAGAGATACCTGGTAACGAGTAACTCCTCCTCCCGAGGAAGAAAATATGCACTACACTAGCACAAAGGCCGGGAGAGCGGTCGGGAGCTTAGAGCTTGTCCCGGCTGGGGCGGTGCCCCGCTGGTGGGAGATACCTGGTAACGAGTAACTCCTCCTCCCGAGGAAGAAAATATGCACTACACTAGCACAAAGGCCGGGAGAGCGGTCGGGAGCTTAGAGCTTGTCCCGGCTGGGGCGGTGCCCCGCTGGTGGGAGATACCTGGTAACGAGTAACTCCTCCTCCCGAGGAAGAAAATATGCACTACACTAGCACAAAGGCCGGGAGACCGGTCGGGAGCTTAGAGCTTGTCCCGGCTGGGGCGGTGCCCCGCTGGTGGGAGATACCTGGTAACGAGTAACTCCTCCTCCCGAGGAAGAAAATATGCACTACACTAGCACAAAGGCCGGGAGAGCGGTCGGGAGCTTCGAGCTTGTCCCGGCTGGGGCGGTGCCCCGCTGGTGGGAGATACCTGGTAACGAGTAACTCCTCCTCCCGAGGAAGAAAATATGCACTACACTAGCACAAAGGCCGGGAGACCGGTCGGGAGCTTAGAGCTTGTCCCGGCTGGGGCGGTGCCCCGCTGGTGGGAGATACCTGGTAACGAGTAACTCCTCCTCCCGAGGAAGAAAATATGCACTACACTAGCACAAAGGCCGGGAGACCGGTCGGGAGCTTAGAGCTTGTCCCGGCTGGGGCGGTGCCCCGCTGGTGAGAGATACCTGGTAACGAGTAACTCCTCCTCCCGAGGAAGAAAATATGCACTACACTAGCACAAAGGCCGGGAGACCGGTCGGGAGCTTAGAGCTTGTCCCGGCTGGGGCGGTGCCCCGCTGGTGAGAGATACCTGGTAACGAGTAACTCTTCCTCCCGAGGAAGAAAATATGCACTACACTAGCACAAAGGCCGGGAGAGCGGTCGGGAGCTTAGAGCTTGTCCCGGCTGGGGCGGTGCCCCGCTGGTGGGAGATACCTGGTAACGAGTAACTCCTCCTCCCGAGGAAGAAAATATGCACTACACTAGCACAAAGGCCGGGAGACCGGTCGGGAGCTTAGAGCTTGTCCCGGCTGGGGCCGTGCCCCGCTGGTGAGAGATACCTGGTAACGAGTAACTCCTCCTCCCGAGGAAGAAAATATGCACTACACTAGCACAAAGGCCGGGAGAGCGGTCGGGAGCTTAGAGCTTGTCCCGGCTGGGGCGGTGCCCCGCTGGTGGGAGATACCTGGTAACGAGTAACTCCTCCTCCCGAGGAAGAAAATATGCACTACACTAGCACAAAGGCCGGGAGAGCGGTCGGGAGCTTAGAGCTTGTCCCGGCTGGGGCGGTGCCCCGCTGGTGGGAGATACCTGGTAACGAGTAACTCCTCCTCCCGAGGAAGAAAATATGCACTACACTAGCACAAAGGCCGGGAGACCGGTCGGGAGCTTAGAGCTTGTCCCGGCTGGGGCGGTGCCCCGCTGGTGGGAGATACCTGGTAACGAGTAACTCCTCCTCCCGAGGAAGAAAATATGCACTACACTAGCACAAAGGCCGGGAGAGCGGTCGGGAGCTTCGAGCTTGTCCCGGCTGGGGCGGTGCCCCGCTGGTGGGAGATACCTGGTAACGAGTAACTCCTCCTCCCGAGGAAGAAAATATGCACTACACTAGCACAAAGGCCGGGAGACCGGTCGGGAGCTTAGAGCTTGTCCCGGCTGGGGCGGTGCCCCGCTGGTGGGAGATACCTGGTAACGAGTAACTCCTCCTCCCGAGGAAGAAAATATGCACTACACTAGCACAAAGGCCGGGAGACCGGTCGGGAGCTTAGAGCTTGTCCCGGCTGGGGCGGTGCTCCGCTGGTGGGAGATACCTGGTAACGAGTAACTCCTCCTCCCGAGGAAGAAAATATGCACTACACTAGCACAAAGGCCGGGAGAGCGGTCGGGAGCTTAGAGCTTGTCCCGGCTGGGGCGGTGCCCCGCTGGTGGGAGATACCTGGTAACGAGTAACTCCTCCTCCCGAGGAAGAAAATATGCACTACACTAGCACAAAGGCCGGGAGACCGGTCGGGAGCTTAGAGCTTGTCCCGGCTGGGGCCGTGCCCCGCTGGTGAGAGATACCTGGTAACGAGTAACTCCTCCTCCCGAGGAAGAAAATATGCACTACACTAGCACAAAGGCCGGGAGAGCGGTCGGGAGCTTCGAGCTTGTCCCGGCTGGGGCGGTGCCCCGCTGGTGGGAGATACCTGGTAACGAGTAACTCCTCCTCCCGAGGAAGAAAATATGCACTACACTAGCTCAAAGGCCGGGAGACCGGTCGGGAGCTTAGAGCTTGTCCCGGCTGGGGCGGTGCCCCGCTGGTGGGAGATACCTGGTAACGAGTAACTCCTCCTCCCGAGGAAGGAAATATGCACTACACTAGCACAAAGGCCGGGAGAGCGGTCGGGAGCTTAGAGCTTGTCCCGGCTGGGGCGGTGCCCCGCTGGTGGGAGATACCTGGTAACGAGTAACTCCTCCTCCCGAGGAAGGAAATATGCACTACACTAGCACAAAGGCCGGGAGAGCGGTCGGGAGCTTAGAGCTTGTCCCGGCTGGGGCGGTGCCCCGCTGGTGGGAGATACCTGGTAACGAGTAACTCCTCCTCCCGAGGAAGGAAATATGCACTACACTAGCACAAAGGCCGGGAGAGCGGTCGGGAGCTTAGAGCTTGTCCCGGCTGGGGCGGTGCCCCGCTGGTGGGAGATACCTGGTAACGAGTAACTCCTCCTCCCGAGGAAGGAAATATGCACTACACTAGCACAAAGGCCGGGAGAGCGGTCGGGAGCTTAGAGCTTGTCCCGTCTGGGGCGGTGCCCCGCTGGTGGGAGATACCTGGTAACGAGTAACTCCTCCTCCCGAGGAAGGAAATATGCACTACACTAGCACAAAGGCCGGGAGAGCGGTCGGGAGCTTAGAGCTTGTCCCGGCTGGGGCGGTGCCCCGCTGGTGGGAGATACCTGGTAACGAGTAACTCCTCCTCCCGAGGAAGGAAATATGCACTACACTAGCACAAAGGCCGGGAGAGCGGTCGGGAGCTTAGAGCTTGTCCCGTCTGGGGCGGTGCCCCGCTGGTGGGAGATACCTGGTAACGAGTAACTCCTCCTCCCGAGGAAGGAAATATGCACTACACTAGCACAAAGGCCGGGAGAGCGGTCGGGAGCTTAGAGCTTGTCCCGGCTGGGGCGGTGCCCCGCTGGTGGGAGATATCTGGTAACGAGTAACTCCTCCTCCCGAGGAAGAAAATATGCACTACACTAGCACAAAGGCCGGGAGACCGGTCGGGAGCTTAGAGCTTGTCCCGGCTGGGGCGGTGCCCCGCTGGTGGGAGATACCTGGTAACGAGTAACTCCTCCTCCCGAGGAAGAAAATATGCACTACACTAGCACAAAGGCCGGGAGAGCGGTCGGGAGCTTAGAGCTTGTCCCGGCTGGGGCGGTGCCCCGCTGGTGGGAGATACCTGGTAACGAGTAACTCCTCCTCCCGAGGAAGGAAATATGCACTACACTAGCACAAAGGCCGGGAGAGCGGTCGGGAGCTTAGAGCTTGTCCCGTCTGGGGCGGTGCCCCGCTGGTGGGAGATACCTGGTAACGAGTAACTCCTCCTCCCGAGGAAGGAAATATGCACTACACTAGCACAAAGGCCGGGAGAGCGGTCGGGAGCTTAGAGCTTGTCCCGGCTGGGGCGGTGCCCCGCTGGTGGGAGATATCTGGTAACGAGTAACTCCTCCTCCCGAGGAAGAAAATATGCACTACACTAGCACAAAGGCCGGGAGACCGGTCGGGAGCTTAGAGCTTGTCCCGGCTGGGGCGGTGCCCCGCTGGTGGAGATACGTGAAGGAAAAAGCCCCCCATAATCCACTGTGCAGGTCGGAACTGTAGACCCCCCCCCCCTCCCGGCTAGGACATGCACGAGACGCTTGACACTAGTCAGTGATTCTGGCTTACGGGGGGTTTCGGGGAGATTCTGGATTCTGGCTTAAAGGGGGGTTTCCCGTTTGAGATTTCCAACTCCCACCCTAATCCCTGCGCGTGGGGTGGGGGACTAACGTTATCTTTAGAGAGGTTTTCTAAAAATTATTGAGCCGGTGTTTTTTATTTTTTAAATTGAAGTGTAGTTTCGACTATGTAATAAAAATGGGAGTTTCCATTTAAGATTTCAAATTTGCCCACCGCCCTCCCTCCAGTAACAGGGGACGAGGTTTGATTTTTGGTCTGGCATATGTCTCCTTTGGAGATATTTATGTGTTGTCTCAGACATTGTTTTGTCCGATGCGTATTTTTCGAGTTGTTTTGATTTGTCAGGTTAAACGGGACACTTGTATGTATTTATACATGTGACATTTGATTCGGCATTCGCCTGGTGTCGATCAGAGAAACCACTGTAAACTATTTATTATTTATTTGATAGGTAATTATTACACACAAATTAGCTTACTTGATCCTATGTGGCTAGGCCGAAGGCCTTTAAGCCATTACAATACCTACATCCTTTCGCGTTCTAATCTTTCGAATTCTGGTATTCACCTCAAATGGTCTCTCCATCGCATCACAGCCGCGGAAAAGAGACAATAAGGTACGGCTCAGGAAAAAAACCCTGAAGGGGGAAAAACCTGCCGTCAGAAGCCGAATACATACTAATCTATCCGACGTTTATTTTAACTATTTATTTTCTGGCGTGGGCGTCCCACCGTCTCCTTCCAGTGCTTGGCCTCCTCAGCACCTGAAATCACACAGCGCCACAGAAGATCGTCCGCCCCAGCGCCTCTGCCCTTATATTTTCGATCCCCCCTTACCTCCCTCCCTAATGCGCTTATTACTATGCCAGTTTTATTTTATTTATTATATTGACCTGTTACTTACCAATTGACTACGACTTATGACTTATTTCTTAACTGTTTACTAACTTAACATAAAATTACTGATTATCTTACAACCACTGTAAACTACCGATTAAAGCGACCGGCCGCCAGAATTCTCCTCTAGCTGAATTTGACCTAGCTTTGTAGCTTGATTCGCAAATCCTGCCGCTGTCGGGGCTCCAACTGAAGACCTCCCATTCAGAATTGCTGCGGAGGCTCTCTTTGGCGGCTACTCTTCGGCGTCGGAAGTTCCATATAGCTTAACATAGATAGATAGATAGATTTATTAGGACTGCAAATGGGTATGACCCGGTGGCAGTTCAGTGACAATAATTGCAAAAATTACAACACTTACATTAATAATAATAATAATAATAACAATAATAATAATAATATAATAATAATAATAATAATAATAATAATAATAATAATAATAATAATAATAATAATAATAATAATAATAATAATAATAATAATAATACCGTACAATACAGTACAAGACGAAAAGCAGCATTGAAAAGAGAATTGATCGCCTTCACCGCATTTCACTTCACTACACTTCACTACACTACACTTTTTTGCTTTGAATTACACTGACCATCACTTCACAGCACTACACCGCACTACACAACACTTACTCATTTAATATCAGTTACTGTTATCTTGTTCTAACTTATTTCTAAAACTTCGGACACTGAGAGGAAAAGCTTTGAAAACTGCTGCAGGTAAACTGTTCCAATCTCTAATTGTTCTGTTACAAAAGGAAAACTTCCCAAGATCTGAATTTTGTTTCCTTGCTCGAATTTTGTGGGTGTGATCGCTTCGGCCGAAATAATTTGGTTTTTCTAGTATAATCTGAATTTCCTTCCAAGCTGGTTGACCTACGTACGATTTATAAAGAGCGCAAAGCCTCGCCTTTGTTTATGTTTATACATTAATCTAGGAGACAGATATCCGGTGGATTTGTATTGTTTACTAAACAGTGGATGATTATTCGCACGGGAAAGGAACCACCTTATACCTCCATACACCTTATATTTTTAATCCTGCTTCACTTTGGAATTAATGGTTTCTCTCTGGACGCTCAAGATCGTGAAGGGGTCTCAAGGATATATTTGGAATGCAACTCGTGGGTGCTGACTGATGAATAACTGTTTAGAAATTTTACTTCTTTTCGATACTGATTGTGCAATATATTTTTCTACTATTGAAGGGGACTCCCTCCTTCCAAGTTCTTTCAACGAGAGCAGATCACCACCGTTTTCAGCTAGCACTGTTTTTCGAATCTGTAAAATGAATTCTCGTGTCACTCACTATATAGTTTCTTAGCTGAAACGTAAAAATGAAAAATGTGGAATACTAATCTTGGTATGTTAACAATTTCGTTAACCAGTAAATGTGGTTTCAACATTGAAAAGTTTATCAACACCGAAGTGTTGGAGTACGTCTCAGGTAGTTCTTTGGCATAACTGTTCCATTTACGTTGTCAATATTTTTACTTTGACGCTAATGTTGAAAATCTTGGTATTCTTTCCCATACCTTTTCTTGGTTTTCATGAGTAACAAGTCGAAACTTGCACCATTTTCAATTTCTACAATATTGTCTGGAAGAACCTCCATCTTAAAATGGGTAACATGTTTAAGTGTGTGTAGAAACAAAACTACCGCTTCTCAAGCGACAATCGAATCGAAATAACGGACTACCGCGTCTGACGCATCGAAGAATGGAATCGAATTGAAATGGACGCTGATGTTGCGTATTAGATACAAAGATATTTCTTATTTATATTACTATTTTTATAAGAAGATGGTATTACAAAACGTATTGCACCACACACGGCCGATAACACAAATAACAGATTTGGTTGGTTATAAATCTCGGCTGTCGCCTCGGTTTACAAACTTCAACCGCGTCTATTATTTGGTAGCTGTAGGCCTACCTTATTTATTTATTTACGTCAAAAACAGTTAAAAACTGTGTGCTATGGGGAGAAGTTAATTTGAAGTTACATTTATGCCCAGAAGCAAAACAAGGGGCCATTTCAACATTTTCTCGAGGATTAGAGAAACTGGACAAAAACCTGATCGAGATGGGGGTCATTGGCCCAGAAGCTGAAGTACAATACTTGTTACAGGTTCTTTACAATTATTCAATCCAAACGCTATAAAAAACATGAAATGTCGTTGTTAAAATTAATATTACTTTCCTTTTGAATGCTCGGTATAGTCTCTAATTGTATAGAAACAGTTGTGCAGTAGAAAAGATTTTACTTGGGACTTAAACTTTTGTATCGCATTTAATCCTTTAATGTCATCTTGCAAGGTGTTGTAAAATAATGTATGTGAATTTTTTGTAGTGATCTGTTGATACTGTCACCTGATGAATATGATTACTACGTCGAGTGTTGTAGTTATAGACAACGGTGTTTGCTGAAAATATAATCCCACCCTTAAGTCATTTTCGACAAAAACCACTGATTCATATATGAAGAGACAAGGTAATGGCAAAATACCTAGATGAATAAAGAGATGCTTACAAGAATTGCGTGGGTGGTATTTACTTATTACTCGTACAATTCGTTCTTGTAATCTAAACGTCTGGGAATTATAAGATGTATTTCCCCAGAATATTATGCCATATCTCAGACGGGAATGAACATTCGCCAAATTTACGCAACGAGCAGTGTGTAGGCTGACTGAATTTGAAAGAATTCTGGAGGAGAAGCATAAAGAACTTAATTTAGTGTTCAATTCATTTAAATGGACGTTCTATTTAAGGTTTGACTGAATTGAAAGACCTAAAAATTTTGTTACCTTAACATCAGTCAATGGCACACCGTTCATTTTCAGTGAAGTGCAGAGCTCTTTATTTGAAATGAAAAACTGCATTGAAACAGTTTTAATGCACACCCGAATAAGTATTCAATAAATCTGGATATTATCAATCCCGAGGGATTTCCAATGTTCTCTGTTCTTAATTGCTAGTAAAAGGTTCTCTTCTCAGAATTCATGAACGTGTTTTACTGTTCCCACGAGTCCATTGGCAGCAACAATTCCAGACGAGCCGAGATGCGATGGTTTTACAGGATCTGCTCTCTCTTTCCAGATTCTTGCCCCAAATGTTTCGACGTCATCTTTCGAAGGAGGGAGAAAATTGTCATTCGGTTTTTGAGTCAGATTGCCTTAGAATCTCTCCGCGTCTGTTTCAAACAACCGATTGTGAACACGGAAATCTTTTCCACGTTTGTAACGTCTAATTTGCTGAGCTCATGCGTCGATTTTCTCTTTTAGCATCTCAGGTACCATTAGCCTTGTTGTGTCATTTCAATTTTGTATTTTTCTTCAACGTGGATTATTTTTCGTTTGAACTTTAGGGGTGTGCGTTGATTTAGAAGAAGACTCGGCTATAAGTGATATTTCACGCCTTTCGGCAATCCGTTTTGTTCAGGCAGCGAAATAGTTGAAAGGATGGCTGGGAGAGCATAGCATTGTTGATGAAAAATGAAAATGACAATGGAACATCGACTCTTCTGTCGCAGTAGTTCTTTTCGTCAGACAAGAATGTTCTTTGCCCAACTAAAACTGCGCTTTCCTTACGAATTTCGTGGCCTTTGACTACGTATTTCAATTACATGCAGTGCCTGGCACACGCTGAGTCGAATCCTGAAAACGTGCGAAACGCTTCTTTCCGCACTCCTTGTCGTGACAAGGCGATAAGCCGTCTGCGATAGAATTCCCAGTATTTGCCCCTGCCAAGTACACGCGGCCGTGCTGCGAAGATCCTTCCCAGGAGCTGGTGCGATCTTTCGGTGACGCTCCGCACTAATATGACAAGTTGAAATCGAATTCAAGGAACTTGCAAGAAGAAATGAATGTTTGGAACCCCAGAGAAGAAATTCTCGCGGTTTTTTGGAGAAAATTAAGACTATCTCGAAGGCGCCAAGTTTAAAATGCATGGTCTTTTCCTTTGAAAGCCTTCAAAGAACATCAAACGCCCTGTTACAGAAGCCAAGGCGCCAAATTCGAAGTAATTTGGCCGGCAATGTGTCAACACGTTTCATAATTCTTTTCTCCTGCGCCAACCGTCAGTGTTCTTGGCTGACCTTAAAAGTATCTGATACCCAGTTGGATACACGATGTGATTGATTTCAGTAATATCTAAATCTCTACAACCTCATTTAAGACAGTATTTGCTGTTTCTATCACTCTCGTAGCTTTTGTATTTTCGAATTTTCTCCTCAACGGTGCACGTGGCGCGAATGACAGTTGACAAACTCGATCTATCTCACGTCAAAGGAAGTTCCGCATCATGTCCTTATCGTGTAATTGATAGTCAAATGAATTTTCACACTAACGATTGTTTCGCCAGGAGGAGGTGAGCCTTCGAACAGGAGCTTAGGACCTTTGTTTACAGGGGCATTAGATACTTCTGAATGTTCGTCATGTGGATAGTCCTATCGAAGAACATACTCCGCCCTTTCTTGAATGTGTGCTAGAGTCTGCTTTCTTGAATGTTTTGTTGTGGATTTTCCACTGCTGAGGATGTATCGTCATTGACTGGCAAGCTTCTTTGAATCGAGGGTCGGTTTCCAATCTGGGTTCCCCTCTCTATACATCTTCAAACATTAATTTCCGAGTCCCCATTTTAGCTTTTGCGTAGTAAAAGCACCGCGTATCCTCCTTAAGTTTTCCGTGGTTTCTCCGATCCTCTCCTGGCGAATGCCGGGGCAGTGCTCTAAAAAACGGGACACGGACATCGCTCGATCTTTCCACCCCTTTCCTTGTCCACAAAGACACCTTACTTCTATGCTGTCCGGGTGACGCCGCGTCGTTGGCAGAGTGGCCGACGTTTCGCCCGTCCTGTTGCAGGCTTCTTCAGGGTAGTGACACAATACAGTTCCTCCTCCGGTGTTGTATCTTTTTCACTCTGCCAACGACGCGGCGTCACCCGGACAGCATAGAAGTAATGGACTCGAGCCGCGGAAGCCTACGTGTACACAAAGACACCTCTTACATTTAAACACACACACACAATCACGATCCCCATAATACCCATCACACATGTGGATGTCCCGGTGGGGAAGATACCTCTGTAGAACACCACAAAAGTCGACGTGCAGGGGAGCGAGAGCGGGAGTGGGAGCGAGAGCGAGAGAGCGAGAGCGGACGTGGGAGAGAGGGGGAGAGCAAGAGGGAGCACTACGCGAGAGAGCGGTGGCGGGAGCGAGAGCGAGAGCTGGAGAGAGAGGGAGAGGGAGAGGAAGAGGGAGAAACTACGCGAGAGAGAGGTGGTGGGGGCGAGAGAGAGCGAGAGCGGAAGTGCGAGAGAGATGGGGAGGGAGAGAGCAAAAGGGCGCAACTACGCGACAGAGCGGGGGCTGGGGCGAGAGTGAGACAGAGAGAGAAAGAGAGAGACAGAGAGACAGAGAAAGATAGAGAGAGAGGAAGAGAGAGAGAAAGAGAGAGAAAGAGAGAGAGAAAGATAGAGAAAGAGAGAGAAAGAGAGAAAGAGAGAGAGGAAGAGAGAAAGAGAGAGGGGAAGAGAGAGGAAGAGAGAGAGAAAGAGAGAGGGGAAGAGAGAGGAAGAGAGAGAGAAAGAGAGAGAGAAAGATAGAGAAAGAGAGAGAAAGAGAGAGAAAGAGAGAAAGAGAGAGAAAAAGATAGAGAGAGGGACAGAGAGAGAAAGAGAGGAAGCGAGAGAGAGGAAGAGAGAGAGGAAGAGAGAGGAAGAGAGAGGAAGAGAGAGAAAGAGAGAGAAAGAGAGAGAAAGAGAGAGAAAGAGAGAGAAAGAGAGAGAAAGAGAGAGAGAAAGAGAGATAGACAGAGAGAGAAAGAGATAGACAGAGAGAGGGACAGAGAGAGAAAGAGAGAGAGGAAGAGAGAGAGGAAGAGAGAGGAAGAGAGAGAGGAAGAGAGAGAGGAAGAGAGAGAGGGAGAGGAGGAGAGGAAGAGAGAGAGAGGAAGAGAGAGAGGAAGAGAGAGAGGAAGAGAGAGAGGAAGAGAGAGAGGAAGAGAGAGAGGAAGAGAGAGAGGAAGAGAGAGAGAGCGAGAGAGCGAGCGGGTGCGTGAGCGCAACCGAGAGCGTGAGTGGGCGGGGCGGGGCGCGTGTGCGGTCGCATTGCATGATTCAGCTGCGGATGGTGCTTGCGTAAGCGGGGGTGGGGGGGGGCGACTTTCGCCCCGCGATCGGCCCCTTCATTTTCCCTGCCGCTGCCTCCAGTGATGGGATGGCGGGCGGTTCGCTCCGCCTGGAATCTGTTCATATTGTCCTTGAGGGAATTCTAGTTAGTGAATAATTTGAATTGTTTGGTAGCTCGCCTAGTCGGATGGGGTGTTGACGATTCTGTATCTATGTAGTATTTTATGGTTTCTCAATTCCAAACAGCACATAGACCCAAAAATCAATCAAGCCAGAATTAGCTAATACAATTAAAGCCTTTAATACATAGATCCAGCCCATTATCTTACAATTCAGCTTTACAAATATACAAATCAATAATAAGTCCCTTGCTACTATACGCCTGCCCAATCGGGTTAAACGCAGCAAAATCCAACCAGAGAAAACTGCAAATAGAACAAAACCAATTTCTCAGAATTATTTCAAACGCTTCCTTGTATGTCACACAAAGAATTCGACCTAGAGACTATAGGACATCATATCACCTATTTAGCTACCAACTTCTTCTCCAACATACCCCAAATCCCTTCACTATCAGTTCATAGACTCAGTAAATACCGTTCACCTAGAAACAGAATACAAAAACTAAATTTCCCTTTTACATTTTCCTCAAGAAATTTTCGGAACTAGATCCCGACTAGAGAACCCCGATGGGTAACTTCAACCGCTGTATTAGTTTCAAATTTTAATTTAAGTTGCAATTAAGCCTTCCAACATATGCATAGTTAGTTTAAACAGAACTATTTATTCACCATTTGTATAAATAAATATAAAAAAAACTAGTTTTTGGTAAGGATTGTTCAGTGGTTAGGATTGTTGAGGTGTTAGAATTGTGAAACTGTTAGTGTTGCTAAGCGGTTGGGAGTTCGGAGCCTAATTTAACATTTACATTTATGACAAAAAGTACAATTCCGTTCGCGAAAAACGATATTAAAAAAATTGTGACAAACAAAACATTAATTTTTGGAAACGATTGAAAGGATCAATGTTCTTAACTTATTAATTAGATCGCTGGTGGCGTAGATACCTCCTATTATTATGATAAATAAAGCATGTTGCTGGTATCAACAATTTATGTGGCTGATGATCGTTTTGATCGCGATCGAAAGATATTACGATTCAAGAAATAATTGTAAAGGTTGTCATTGCCAACAAAAGTATTTAATGTAATAGCAGCTTTCGATGGCTTAGCCATCATCATCAGTTGTCTGCTGGATGGAAGCCACAAAACGACTACCTTCCATCCAGCAGACAACTGATGATGATGGCTAAGCCATCGAAAGCTGCTATTACATTAAATACTTTTGTTGGCAATGACAACCTTTACAATTATTTCATGAAAGATGCCAACGATAACGCACCACAACACCTATATTACGATTCAATGTAAAAGTTTAAATTATAAAAGTTACCATAAGTCGTAGCAAATGGGTATTAATACACTTGTGTGAAGTTTAGGATATTCGCCCGTTCCACATACATGACAAATAAACATCAGATGATTCGATTTTATTCAACTATTTACATTACGTAAAACATCTTCCAGGAAAATATTCTTCGCCTCACGATCGCTGATGCCAATAACATTAAGAATTAGCAGGTCTCGTGAGTTATTCTCCTAGGATTTACAGCAAATGAAAACTTGACACAAAAAATAATTTCTGTTCATCTAAGTCAATTCTGTAGCGTCTGAAAATTTCAGGAAAATCCTGATAGAAATATTAGATTAAAATACCAACAAAAGTGACGCGCTGACCAAAGTGACCTTTGTAAAATTATCCAGTTTATAAATAAAATTTAAATCATTCCATACACAGAATTCCGTAAATTTCGTAACTAATAGAACCCACTTGGAACTTTTCAAGAACACGAAACTTCGAAATTGTAGACGTAATTGAAAACATCCCTTTGAGTAGATTACGCAAATGCCAAAGTAATCGCAGTGCAGAGAGACGTGGCCGTGACCGCTTTATGTTAATTACCTTGGGCGGAGCCGAGACACACAAGCACAACGATATGAGGACATGAGGATATGAGAGGCACGTGACACTACTAACCGAGGGAACCTGCTGTACTTCCAGATGACAATAAATGATTAGCATCCATACACGATGTTAAGTATCAAGTAAAATTATTTCTGCTGCAGAGCATCAAAAAGGAAATTAATATTTATGTTAACAATGATATTTAATGAATCAGTTACCATTTGGACTGTATAATTCTAAAAGACTAAATAATTCTGTATCTAGTGTTGTATCTCAGGTTCTGGGTCAATGACCCCCATCTCGATCAAGCTCTTCGATCCTTGTTTTGCTTCTCGACATAAGTGAAACTTCATTTAAGTGTCATTCTAGAGCTTCTAGTCTCTAACCACGAGAAACTATCGATCAGAGCTGCTAGGCGCTAGAATTCTCCTCTAGACAGTGACTGAATTGGACCTAGCTATAATTTTTGGTTTCGCGAGGTTAAAGAGCACCGTTTATAATCATTCATTTCCCTAACGACCGTTGCGAACGTGACGGAAAAAATGTCTCGTGTAAACTTTTTTGTATTAATAGTTAATAAGACGGTCATAGCAATAAAATTATTTTGGTTGGGGGATAAAATTATTGATTATATTTTCAATAATTATATAACTGAGCCCTAACTTCAATAACTAGATAACTGAGAATCATTATTACATTCTTCCACCCAATATTTAATGCATTTCCTATATATTAGGTTTAATCCGTATTCAATTTATTGTTTCGTTCATATACTTTTCTTTTGCTTCTTCCGTTCATCTGTTTTTGAATTTCTCCATTTTAAACTTATTCTTTCTTTCATCCATTTGCAATTAATTCTTTCGTTCAATCATTTTTTTAAACTGATTCTTTCGGCCATATTCATTTCATTTTTTCATTCATTTTCTTAATTAATAGTTTCATCATTATTTTTAATTTATTTCTCATTATTATTTATTATTATTATTATTATTATTATTATTATTATTATTATTATTATTATTATTATTATTATTATTATCATTATTATCTAATGTTACATTCTTATTTATCCTTTCTTTCAGTTTCATTCATATAATAAATATATTTATCATCATTGCTTCATTCCTTCCTTTATTCGTTTATTCACGTATTTCCTTATGAAATAATACATTTTTAAATAAATTTTATTTACTCTACATGTATTCCTTTTTAATGCGAATATCAGACATCTCGGACCACGCTCCACGTTATATTCGAAGACCCAGTCTTAGATTAACGTGTCTACTCGCTACGATGAACAGCCTTGTCGGCTGTACCCTTCGATAACGTAAGGTTGTGACGCCTTGAATTATGAACGTTGAGGTGATAGGATGATGATAAGGATTGAAGGAACAACCACAAATACGACAATGCCTACTCAGGGCTCTAACCCGCAGCCTCCTCGGCGCAGACGACGGCTGCCGCAACTGCCTGCTCCCCGAGGCGCGTCTTCCACGTCACTTGTTTTTATTTGTTCATTTGTTTACGTTCTTTGTCCTTCATTTATTCCCCACCGCCTCGAGGCACAGCCGCCCGTTGCGGTCGCGTGGGGCCCTTCGCCAGCCGCGCGGCTCGCGCCAGAGCTCGTCCCGGAGGCGGGAAGGGGGCCGTGGGAGGGGTGGGTGGGGTGGGGGAGTCACGGCCGGGTGCGGCGCAGCGCGCATGCCCGCGCTAATTGCGCGGGGGAGGGAAGGGAGGGGAGGGGCGGCAGCGTGACGGCCGGAGGAATCCCCGCCGAGGCTCCACCTGCCGCCCTTTGCGTAACACCCGCGCCCTCGCCCTCGCCCTCGCCCTCTTCCTCGCCCTCGCCCTCGCCCACGCCCTCGCCCTCTTCCTCGCCCTCGCCCTCGCCCATGCCCTCGCCCTCGCCCTCGACCACGCCCTCGCACACGCCCTCGCCCTCGCCCTTGCCCTCGCCCTCGCTCTGCCCCCTCGCCCTCGCCCTCTTCCTCGCCCACGCCCTCGCCCTGTTCCCCGCCCTCGCCGTCGCCCTCGCCTTCTTCCTCGCCCTCGCCCTCGCCCTCGCCCTGTTCCTCGCCCTCGCCCTCGCCCTCGCCCTCGCCCTGTTCCTCGCCCTCGCCCTCGCCCGCGCCTTCTTCCTCGCCCTCGCCCTCGCCCTCTTCCTCGCCCTCGCCCTCGCCGTCGCCCTCGCCTTCTTCCTCGCCCTCGCCCTGTTCCTCGCCTTCGCCCTCGCCCTGTTCCTCGCCCTCGCCCTCGCCCTCTTCCTCGCCCTCGCCCTGTTCCTCGCCCTCGCCGTCGCCCTCGCCTTCTTCCTCGCCCACGCCCTCGCCCTGTTCCTCGCCCTCGCCCTCGCCCTCGCCCTCTTCCTCGCCCTCGCCCTCGCCCTCGCCGTCGCCCGCACCTTCTTCCTCGCCCTCGCCCTCGCCCTCGCCCTCTTCCTCGCCCTCGCCCTCTTCCTCGCCCTCGCCCTCGCCGTCGCCCTCGCCTTCTTCCTCGCCCTCGCCCTCGCCCTCGCGCTGTTCCTCGCCCTCGCCCTCTTCCTCGCCCTCGCCCTCGCCCTCGCCCTGTTCCTCGCCCTCGCCCTCGCCGTCGCCCTCGCCTTCTTCCTCGCCCTCGCCCTCGCCCTGTTCCTCGCCCTCGCCCTCGCCCTCTTCCTCGCCCGGCTGCTCTTATGGGGAGTTTTCTCCGATGAACACCAGGCGAATACCGGAGCAGTGCCCTAACAAACGGGCGACGAAAAGCGCGCGATCTCTCCTTCCTTCTCCTTGTCCTATCCTCACCCCTTACACACACTTACACCCACATGCACCACACTACCACAGTGGTCGGAAGCCAAGAGCTTGGCCCGGGCAGGGCTTGCGTGGTGTCCCGCTGGTGGGAGATAACTGATTTGGGAAAGCCACGTGTATGTCGGCGCCGGACCTCCAGCCATCCAGCGGATGGAGGTCACAGCCGCCTTCCGTGACAAGAAAATGCACCACACATACGGTACTGTGTAACTTATCGGTTGACATGTCACTAATCTATCACTAATCTATCGTAATGTAACAGACACGGCTGGGTCATGGGACTTGTTCAATGACATTTACTGGCGTACCCAGATTTTGTGAACTCATATGTAGTGGTCTTGTTGTTACAGTGTCAAGTCTGGGGCTGTGGAATGGTGGTTACCAAGTTACTGGTTGCGATCCACAGACATGACAGATGACAACGTCAGATGATTCGATTTTACTGCACTATCTACATTGGTTATGTAGAAGTTCTTCGAGGAAAATATACTTCTCGTCACGATCACTTATTCCAATAACATTAAAAATTTGCTGGTCTCGTGAATTATTTTCGTAGGATTTTCAGCGAATGAAAGGGGCCGACGGAACTTGCCACAAAATTTTTTTTGCTTCTCTAAGACAATTCTGTTGCGTTTGGAAATTTCAGAACAATCCTGATAGAAATATTAGATTAAAATACCAACAAAAGTGAAGCTTTAGAATTACCAAAGATGAACTTCGTAAAATTGTCCAGTTTATAAATAAAATTTAAATCATTCCATACACAGAATTCCAAAAAAATTTAAAAGTAATGGAACCCACTTGGAACTTTTCAAGTGCACCAAATTTCGCAACTTAGTTTTTAACTAAATTTAGTAATTGGATTAATCCACTTTTTCGTTACCAGACCCTGTGATAAGAGTTCATCTGCCGAAATTTAGTCGTTTTCTTTCGCGCAGCGTCCCAGAATTTTCTCTCAGCTATGTAAAGTAAAAAATGAAAGTGCTCGGCTGTCGCTTGTCGATCGCGTCCTCGCACGTGGCTACTGCTGCCGGAGCTTTTCCGCCAGCGCCCCCTGTCAGCTCTTCTAATTGCAACTAAGCCACCTGCTTTGTCATGCACTTGTGACGTCTTCGCAGTGAATCCGCTTTCCTGAGAGGAGTAATTAAGCACAGGAGGACCTTTTTTGTTAGTTCACTACCTCATTGTGATAAACTTCCACTTCGTCGGCAACTTCTCTTTTTCTCAGCCTCTTATCTAACGTATTTTTTGTTGCCCTCGATGCACTTGCAATTGTTTTCTGATTCAATTTCTTGTAGTCTATCCACCTCGACGCTTATCTTGCTTTTCGCTTTCCTGGGCGTCATTTCCTTATAATACACAGGTAGTATGGGCAAGATATTGTAATGCTACAAACGCAAAGCTGAAAACGGCAATTTCTTGACAGAAAAATCTCACTCTTTGTGTATCTCCGATATCGTATAAATGGAAAATTCTTGCTCCTGTGTGAAGAAAAATAACTTCCTTTAATATGTTTTACCAGAATCTACGTTTTATGAATCTTCTATATCGAAAAATTGGTTCACCGCAAAACGTCTGTTCTATATGTCCGATCTGTTCTATCCTATCTATCTACTCTATCCGACCTCTATCCTGATTCTCCTACTTGTCCTATCGGACCTACATAATCTACCTGACCTAACTGATTTTTCAATATATCTAAACTATCTATCCTATGTAACCTATTTGTTCTATCCGTCCCATTTGCCGTATTTGACCTATCTGAAAAATCTATTCTATCTGACCTATCTGTTTTATCTGATCCAGCTGTCCTATCTGATGCATCTATTCTGACTTATCTTCCCTACTTGATATATCTAACCTATTTGTCCTACCTGAGCTATCTGTCCTATTTGTGCTCTGGGATTTGTCATCTCTGACCTACTATTTATATCTGTTCTTTCTGCCATTTCTGTTCTATCAATCCCATCTGGACTATCCTGTCTGTTCTATCTGTAGTATCTGTGCTCTCTTACCTGTCTGACCGATCGGACGTTTTTTCCTATCTGTCATATCTGACCAACCTGAAGTTTCTGCCCTAGCTGTCCTATCTCTCACTACTTCCCTATCTGCCCTTTGCCCTAACAGTCCTATGTTCTAACTGACCTCTCTGAATTTTAGTCCTATTTATTTTATATATTCCTTGCGACCAATCTTATAAATTTGTCACATTTTTCCCAACTGTCCTCTCTTACTTATCTGACCAAAATGTTCTGACCTGTGTCCTAACTGTCGTATTTGTCCTCTCTAATCTACTCTATATATTACCAATCTGTCTACCATATTACTGTCCTCTCTTCTCCTCTCTACATATTACCTATCTGTTCTATCATCTCGATCCTATTTTTCGTATCTGCCCTATCTGTTCTCTACGACCTGGCTGTCCTATCTGTCCTGTCTTTCCAACCTGACCTGTTTGTCCTATCCTGGCTGGACTATCATTCCACTCTGTCCTATCTGTCCTCTCTTACATTCGTTATAATATTCATTACACTGACAGGACTAATTACCATAGCATTTGAGGCGAAATGAAACACTAAATAATGAATCAACAAAAACCAAAGTTCATATGTATGTTGTGGGAAAGTTACAGTTATGGAGTTGTAAAAAAATACGATGAACCGACTTTGTTATACAAGACAGAGTAGACATTAGAATCCGGACGTAAGAAGGTACGTATATACGAGTACTAATGAATGAATGAGTGTCTTTAATAAAAAGTGTTTTGTACAAACGATCATAGCTGATCTTTGATGCAAAATACTGAGTTGGAAGGAAACGTATTTATTTAACGTCAAAGAAAAGTTGAGTGATGATAGATTAGTTTATTTTAGCCTTCTCGGTGAAACATAAATTTACATACACTGTTTACATCCTCTCCCCTTACACACACACACTTTCACTAACACGCACCACACAAGCACACACGCCGGGAGGCCCTTTGGGGGCATAGAGCTTGTCCCGGCTGGGGCGGTGCTCCGCTGGTGGGAGATACCTGGTTGAGGAAAACCCCGCTAGGTCGGCGCTGGATCCGGCCATTCAGCGGGGGAAGATCCCTGCCACCTCACGAGCAAACAACATGTACTACACTTATGGGACTAATGGCCCTTGTAGTTGACTAATCACTAAACAATAAAACAATGTATCAATCGATGCAGTCTTTGCAGAAAGTCTGACTTTGCAGAAGGGGGGGAACACCGCCAACCCTACGCATGAAATCAGTCACTAACAGACACTAACAGACCGTAGTAACGGACTAACCGCCGTAGCAGCTGATGTGCGTCAATCAACCAGAGAGCGTGGGCTTCCGCGGCCGGAGTCGGTTTTCATTGGCTGTCCGGTGACGCCGCGTCCATGGCGAAGGTGCCGACGTTTCGGTCGCCATTCTGCGACCTTCCTCAGGGCGTAAAGCCCTAAAGGTGACCGAAACGTTGGCACCTTCGCCATGGACGCGGCGTCACCCGAACAGCCAATTAAATTCAGTCAATCAACCAGCTTGACAGTAAACGTAGCAAACGGGCCCCGTCCGACCAAACAGAAGCACCACGGGCCGAGAAGAGCTGCTGTGGTCGGAAGCGGTGCGGGGGAGCCCTGCCTCCGCTGATTGATTCATTGATTGATTGATTGATTGATTGACTACTAGAGACCTGCTTTTTATGTAATTACATATTTTTTGTCTTTCTACTAACCGTTCTCAAAACTCTAATCTTGGCGAATCGTCACCATCCTAATACAATATCCAATTTTTTCTTTACATATGTAGTACCATATTACATATTTTCTTATTTTAACAATTAAAAAAGTTATCTATGTTCAGTTATGAAAGGATGAACTTAAGAGAAATCACATTTTCCCCCTACATTACTGAATGCTGTCGAATCGGCTACGTTAAAACGCAGTCGGATGTTCTTAAAATCCTGCGCGCCTGCTTCATTTATTTCTGAGGCGGGAAACGCGCGTCAGCGACTAACATTTTTACCTTTAATTGCGAAAAGACTGACGCCGGGTTTCGTGATCTTTAACCTTAATTTCCGAGAAACATTGGCGATCGCACACGTGTAACACTTCAATAAGAATGCTGCACGTTGCAGTTATTGTTTACTGGTCGTAGATATCTCGTACAGTTTTTGTAGGAGCTTATATTGTGTCTACTCTGGCTGCTAAACTACCGATAGATGACGCTTTCATTACCGACGGGAAAATTCTTTGGTGAAAAATGTACATCAAATTGTGCTCTCCAAATGATTTTTAAAACGTTTGGATACTTTTTAAAAGGATTTTAGAAAATTTTTGATTAATTTAATTTTGTAAGAGATAAATGTGTTTTATAACTAATGTATTTAAATATTACAGATTATCCGTTTTTTCATGTATATTACATTTTCGCACAATTTTCTTTACATATTTATATACATAATTTGACGTTTCACACTACCTATTTTTTCAGTCTCTATTGATTACTAGCGATTCCGGGCGCGTCAACTGCTAAGGGCATTAGTCCCGTAAGTGTAGTTTTTCTCGAGAGGTGGCTTTTTTCTTCCTGCTGGATGGCTAGATCTGGCGCCGACCTACCGTCGACGAGCGGGGTTTGCCCCAACCAGGTATCTCCCACCAGCGGGGCACCGCTTCAGCCGGGACAAACTAAGCTCCCGACCGGTCTCCCACCATGTGTGGTAGTGTAGGTATATTATTGTGTGTGAGAGTAAGGGGTGAGGATATGACAAGGAAGAGGAAGGAAAGACCACAGAACTTGTTAGAGAATATTTTTCTAAGTTAGCAACTGGATTTATCCCCTTTTTGGTTACTAGGGTCCTGTAATAACAGTTTTTCCGACGCAAATTCGCCGCTTCTTAGCGCAGCATTACTCGTACATAACCTTCTCTCTACTCCGTAGCGAGAAAGTAAATATAGTCGAAGTGTCAGCTGGGTATAGAATGGTCGCCGATCTCTCCTTCGATATGACAGCTGTTAACTTCGAAAGGATGAAAATTCGTGATTTTTCATCTTTATCAGTTTTTATTAAGTCGTGAGCTCTGTTTTATTCTCTTTTAAAATCATCAAACCATTTCTTTCTAGGGTTCTTAGTTTTTGTTAAAATATTGCTTTTCGAAGCGAGTGTCAACTGCCAAGCCCTTTGAGAGTGAATCGCGGATCGATTTTCCCGAATTGGGAATTTTCCGCACATTAATGCATGTCAAACATCGTGAATCATAAAACATAAAAGATAATTATGTAATAACTCTCTTTACCGCAGTCAGCCTATACTTTCCTGAGATAAATGAACTAGATTAGTTCATGTGTCATAAAAAAGTTGCAGTTAAAGGAAATTAAATCTTCAGAATAAACTTTTAAACGATTATTTTTTCTCAAATAATGAAATCCTGTTTCTAGTTTTTACCGTATCTTTACCATTCTAGTTCATTCCTTAGAACATACATTTGAGGTTAATTTAAAAATGAATTTTCAAACTATTTCACCTCTGTGTGGAAATAGGATGTCTGAAGTAAAATACTACCTTTTGGCCAATTATTTATAAACAAATAGACAAAATAAATTCCAAAAAATATTTGAACTCTAAGTAAGAGCATATAAAAAGCAAATGTACAATGGGGAAAAATAGACACAATTTTCTTTTTTCAGTTAAACAGCTACCTTAACCGCAAATCGACAAGTTTTCAATAGGAGATTCGAAGCGTTGCAAGACACGAATACGACCTAGCCACGAGTGTACGATACTTTAACGCTCTCGGCTTTAAAGTATAGTCGAACTCATTTAAGTTAAGTCGAGCTTAGTTAAACTCGAGTAAGCTCATTTAAAAACTTGTTTATATGAATCTGAATAAGACGCTGGGCGTTAATGACTTTAAAGCCATTCGTGTTTGGAATTATTTGTCTATCTAAGATGAGATTAATTGATATCCCCAAATACGTGTATTTTACTGAAAGTTTCCTCGAGTGTCTTTTGTGTATGTTACGTTGCGTTTTATAGATTATAAATCTCATTGTGCATGTTTTACTAGCTCTGTAATCAAACAGCCGACCGAATACGCTTTTGAAAACTTTTTTTATCCCTTTCTTTAACATGTCGCGGATGCTGTCCTCATGTGAAGGACAGACTCCAAGAAAGCGGTGCAAAATAAATGCCAGCTGTTTCCGTTTTCCTTCTATCAAAGTTTTTGCGGATTCTTTTAGTGATATCCGCGACGTAGCTATTATCTTCCCACGTCCAAGGCTGCTTGTCTGAAAGTCCACGCAGTGACTTAGGCCTAAAAGACTTTATGGATGCAAAGCAACATCTAGATTTCCTCAACCTTCCTTTGAAACTCAAAGACCCTCAGAGTGGAAAAAAGGAAAATGGAAAGGCAGGAAAAGAAAAACAATTTTTGGGGAAACCCGAGTAAAAATATTTTAGTGCGGTTAAAACTTGCAGGAGTATATTTATTACTCAACACATTTAAAAGCGAATATACAGATGTGTTAACAATTTCAATGCATTGTGATAAATCAGACTTGTTTATACTTGTTCAAGTACTAAGTAGACAACTGCGAAAGGAAAAACTACTCCACAAGATAGATCAATTTGCATAACGAATGTCTGCAATGGAATAATGAAATTGAAGTATGAATGTTTCAGATATTATTCCGGAATTTGCAAAAGTAACTCCTTATTTGTGTTCTCTTGTTTATACTTCGTATTCTACCAATGCACATTGTGGTCGTTGATGACCTAGTAGTTAATATGAGCTTTTAAATAAAGCAATAGTAATGTTGCAACAGCACGTGATTTTTCGCATTATTTTTCTAACTTTTGCCCATTAGTAAAATTTAGAGAGTTCAACGAAAATTTGACTTGCAACGTTTTTAAGCGTTCGTTCTGGGAAAAGAGAAAAAATATAAATTGCTTTAACATAATTTTCAAAAAAATATACATGACCTTCTGTAAAGATCTGATTTTGGGAACAAATTTTATTTAAGGCAAAATCTATCATAATATTGTACTTTTGCTATGTTAATGTTTTCCAATTTTCGAAAAGACGGAGAGCTCCCCAAAAATTGGACCAGCATCACTTTTAGCCCCACCTTTGCAACACGCGAGGGAAAATGTGAAGAAGAAATGTTGAGCCATTTTTTTTTAGAAAATTTGGATAATCTTAATGAAAAGTAACTTCAAAAATCAATCAGTTTTAAACTCAGGCCATCGATTTGGTTCAGATTAATTAGAGAATATCAATTTTGGAAAAAAATTATCGAAAATTTTTACGTGCTAGCGTTGACCACATACGCGTGGACACGCAGACAGACATTTTGCCGTATTTAAACTTAAATATTTTTGAACATGTATTACGTTAAGTAAAAGTCTATCCAAAAAAACACGTCATGACATAAAATAATCGCATTGCTAATCTCAACGTGTTTAAAAGTTTTTTTCTGCTGCTAGATGCAACTCCGGGATATGCAACATAGGAAGGTGGCTGCTACCTGGAATAGAATTGATATTTAACCATATATAACATCTGCAGGTATTGCTAACACTTCAAATCTAAAAATTAATTGTTTCTCTATTCGTTAAAATATTACGAGAAGCTCGGACAGTAAACTCTCAAAATGATCAAGGATCGCCCTAATATTTCCTTCCTCATCCATAACCCCTTCTCTCCCCGTAAACGCACCCACACACTTCAGGCAGCTCCACACATGCGTCATTCAGCGACCACCGAGCAACCTCTCGCCCAATCCCAAGTAGTGTGGTGGGTTGCTTGCGATTCGCCAAGCGCCGAACATTCGGTATTCGTCCTACCCACCGCGTGTCTGTTTTGGACACATCAAAGGAAGCAAACACTCGCCGAACACATCAGCTGTTCGGGATTGGGAGAGAAGTAGCTCGCTACTCGTCGAATGTGAGGAGCCGCCTTTACATGAATTACTATTCTCCGGAACTACCGCTCGCCTACAGGCAGCTTAGAACTTACGCCTTCTAGAACTTCAATGGGGGAGATACTCTGAGGTGGAAGTGTAGACATGTTCAAATTATTAGACTAAAGACATTTTTCGTAAAAGATTTGCATTTATTACACTTTACATTCGTGTACGTGTTAAGACGCGATGGGTAAGTAATCGCAAGTAAACTAAACATCTTTCCAACTTCTTCACTTCGAATTTGATATAACAATTGTTATGACAGGTCGGGCCACTAAGATCGCTAGCTTCAAGGATCTCCCGTTATATCGCAGAATGTCCTACATTGTGTCTATAGTACTTGACCTCGCCACGGCAAATAAAGCTGTGGTATTTAGATTTAGATTTATTTAGTAAAAAAAAAAAAAAACAGTAAAAGCTGTTTGTGACGTATGGGGGAGAAGGTCATCTGACCACGTTTTCTTCAGTTCCAGAATCCCTTCCCGTCATTTTGACAATAAATAGTTGAAAGATGACTAAAAAAGTTAAAGATAAATAAATAAATAAATAAATATGAAATTTAAAAAAGCGCGAGATTAGCAATATTCCAAAAAAATATACATTTTCGTTCCCGAGTTATAGAAAACTTACTTGCATCGGTAAACGAATTGCAGGTATGATTTTTCTGCATTGCTAACCGAAGAGTACCTCGCCCTTACCTCTACTCCTACCACTACAAGCCAAAGGAATTAACACTTAAAAACGTTGCAAGTCAAATTTTCGTTGAACTCTCTAAATTTTACAAATGGGCAAAAGTTACAAAAATAATGCGAGAAACCATGTGCTGTTGCAACATTCCTAATTTAATTTGCTTTATTTAAAAGCTCATATTAACTACTAGATCATCAATGACCACAATGTGGGTTGGTAGAATACAAAATATAAACAAGAGAACACAAATAAGGAATTGCTTTTGCGAATTCCGGAATAATATCTGAAACATTCATACTTAAATTTCATTATTCCATTGCAGACATTCGTTATGCAAATTGATCTATCTTGTGGAGTAGTTTTTCCTTTCGCAGTTGTCTGCTTAGTACTTGAACAAGTATAAACAAGTCTGATTTATCACAATGCATTGAAATTGTTAACACATCTGTATATTCGCTTTCAAATGTGTTGAGTAATAAATATACTTCTGCAAGTTTTAACCGCACTAAAATATTTTTGCTCGGGTTTATCCAAAAATTGTTTTTCTTTTCCTGCCTTTCCATTTTCCTTTTTTCCACTCTGAGGGTCTTTGAGTTTCAAAAGAAGGTTGAGGAAATCTAGATGTTGCTTTGCATCCATAAAGTCTTTTAGGCCTTAGTCACTGCGTGGACTTTCAGACAAGCAGCCTTGGACGTGGGAAGATAATAGCTACGTCGCGGATATCACTAAAAGAATCCGCAAAAACTTTGATAGAAAGAAAACGGAAACAGCTGGCATTTCTTTTGCACCGCTTTCTTGGAGTCTGTCCTTCATATGAGGACAACATCCGCGACATGTTAAAGAAAGAGATAAAAAAAGTTTTCAAAAGCGTAATAAATGTGAGTAATAAATATACTCCTGCAAGTTTTAACCGCACTAAAATATTTTTGCTCAGGTTTATCCAAAAATTGTTTTTCTTTTCCTGACTTTCCATTTTTTTTTCTTTTTTTTTTCCTCGTGAGAGACCCGCGCCCTTGGCGGCCCAGTCGGTCCAGGAAGCTCTTGGCCCAGTCGGCTTCCCCCTCCCCCTCCTGGGAGCCAACTGTGGCTCGGGCCGCGAGGCGCGCTGCGTTCGCGCTTTTGTGCGGCGCCGCCAGAGTATGAAACGAGCTGCGCTTGCGTCACTGCCCGCCCGAGTAACAAGCACAGATTCATACGTAAGCGCTCCTTGGGGCGGTTACGGGTACTAATTTAGCCATTCATGCCGTTTCCTGTTGTTGGCATGTAAGTGGCGGTGCGCCAAACAATAAGGTATTTATTACTTAGTGTATTCCGTAATTTATTTGCGGCTTGGCCTGTGATTATATTTTTATAAACGATCAAATGTACTCGTTTGTCCTTCTCCAAATTGTGTTTAAGTATAAGGCGTTTTGTAATTTGGATAAAAATATTGTTTTCAAGCTAAAGGTGAAAAAACTTGGATTAATGTCATCTCTCAGAAAATAATCATGAATGAGTGGCTGTCTTGTGATAAGTTGTTCGTTTTTGCAACTTCAAGAATCAGTGTACTGCAATTATCATTTTCTTATTTCTTATAAGTAGAACTTGGAAGTTTGGCAAAACACTTTTTTATTATTCTTACGATTTCATGACTTTTCATACGTAATTGAACGTCTGGAGTAGTTTTTGTAGATTTCATTTTGCCTTTTTTGCCTATTTTAACTTAAGGTATCTTTTTTTGGCATTTTGCCTTATTTGTGATTTTTTCTGCCTTATTTGTTCCTTATTTCATTATTTTCCCTTCTGGCACCAATTTCTATCAAGCTGCAATTCCCTTCTCGGTCCTTTCTTGTTCTCTTTTTCCTTCTGACGATTACACAAGTACGAAGAACGAAATACACAAATACGTAATTGAAATTGCTGAAATACAAAAGAAAAAAATTAACCTTCGAGCGATAGCGTGGGCGGTAAATATGCCGCTTTTGAAAATAAAATGGCACTGAGCTGTGGGGGTTTGAACTCAGCATGGCGGTAAGCCAAGTATTCTCCAGTTATCTACTGAGACACAAGATAGCGCCAATGACTTCTTCAAGACGACTCTTTGCTCTAGGCGGCGTAAATACCGCCACGCGATCTCGCGTGTTCCAGTTTTTTTTTCTCGTGTGTGATGAATAAGTGAGAATATTTTTCGTATATCTTTGAAATAAAAGTCATAAAATCCTCTTATGCTAATTATTGTGTTTTTATTAAATTACATTTTTATTCATTACGTGCAATAGGTAGGTGATTTTAGTGGAATTTAGCTAAATTCTTAATACTGTTCTCGTTTTATTATAAAATATTTAGCTGCCAACTCATTAACTCTCCCCCTCTTTACAATTCTTATCTTTCTAGATTTTTGTCTTCCTACTTCAATAGATTTAAATTTAGATTTTTATGATGCGATTATTAAATTCAATTTCTCATCAGCGTTTTGTGAAGCTGAAGTGGAAGACTGATTTTGCAAATAATCTTCAGCAATTTCTTTTGTGGAGAATTATTTCAATACATCTTTAATCTACTACAATGCCCAGTTGACGTTATTTAATAAATTTAATAAACTGACGAGAAGCTGTAATACTGAGAAAAGTGAAGGATGTTCGTCGGCGGCAAAAATACCGCCCCGCGATCGCGCATGTAACACTAAATCACGCGGGCGCCCGAAGATTAAGTGCATAAAGCGAGAAACGAAACATACGTGCAGTCGGTGAAATTCGACAAAGAAACGAAACACTTTTTCTTAATCAGTCACGAAACAAGACGAAGAAGAACAAACTTTTTCTTAATCAGTCACGAAACTAAATAAGACCTTAGGTTGGTTTAGTTTCTTCTAACAAAACTAAATAATCTTATTACAGCGATACAAAAAGGGAATGTTTCTTGCCGTTTCTGTTGGTATTCATGTTATTAAGAACAGGGCTGAATTATCTAAAAAACACAAACAGCTACTCGAAAAAAATGTTATAAAATTCGTTTGTGTCTGAGAAACAATGTTTTATTTAAACAGTCTACTGTATTAAAGTATCCCTCGCGGTTTATCTCATTAGTTAGCTTGCTCGCTTTCCATGACGCCACCCCGGGTTCGATTACCGATCGGGGAAGATTGTAGTGTGCGTTTTCCTTGCAATGTTCCAGAATATGTTGCTCTCTTATGAAGTTGAGATGACCAGAATACGCACCTAGTATAGACAAACGGTACTAAATATTTGTATTAGAATATTTTTTTGTCTTTTAGAAAATCTGGAGAATTTTTTTTCGGAGGGGTGAGAGGGCACAAGGATTTTGTACTTGAGAGCCCCACTTCTTAATCCGGCTCTGATTAAGAAGCCTCATTGAACCTTACGGATAATAGTAGTTTATATAACGAGGGATTTAAGTAGAGCTTTATTCACGAGGGAGAACAGTTGCGTCCCGAGCACGAGTGATATAAGTCTCCCGAGTGAATTAAGCTCAGATAACCCTGTGTCCTATACAAAACTTTATTTTTAAACAATACTAGCGAACCCAAGCGAGATCTCTCGCATGTTAACCCCCACCTTAATTTTCCCTACGAATATCGTGAAACTGAAACATGGCAACGTGTGGTGTGTTTCTATCGTAGTTTCCTTCACAATTACAGCACTTGCAGACCACGGCAAAAGTTAAATGAATGGTTGAACTACACGCTTAAGAAACAATCTTCATCGGTATCAAGCAACTATTAATAGTATTTCTAGTTGTTGCTGCGAGAGCGAATCTTGAATTAATAATTATGCAAATAAACTTCATCGGTCTGCGCAAACTACGGTGTGAACAGAAACCGTAAACAGTATCAGAGGAATTTAAACCTTCTAAGTGTGACGTTACAAAGATGGCCACTATCACCACGGGTTGAATTATATGTGGCATTGGAAGTTTCGATAAGTGCCGAACCATTAACAAAATTAACGTTTCTTTGCGGCCTTTGGCCTCAAAAGTGAAGTTTTTAAGGCGATAGAACGCTTTGTTTAGGAGTTACCTAACGATATGGCTGTCTTGAGTGTTGCGGGTTGCTTTTGACATGAATATTCAGATGCGTTTTCTAAAACAAACACTTCATATTTTTGAAGTCAAAATGCCATTTTAGTCTTCGGAGGAATAAAAACACATTTTAACATACGAAAAAATGTGATTACGCCGCATCTTAATGACATACACATCTAAAATAAATTAAGGTAAACCCTTGATAGGAATAAAGAAAACAACGGCAGTCAGAATGTACAAAAGTATATTAGAAGAAATCGTCTTGGTATGAAAGCAGAAAGGTCAGTCGCAGTGGTGCGGGAGGGCGGGGCGCAGCACGAGGTGGGGCGCGGGGCGAGGGGCGGGGCGCGGGGCGGGGCGCGGGCGTTTGCGGCGCGGGGCGGCGGAGGCGGAAGCGGAAGCGGCGGCGGGCGCAGCGGCGCCGGCGCAGCCCGCCTTCCCGCGCAGAGCTCTGCGCACCGCAGCCACCGCGGGCGGCGCGGGCGGCGCCGACGCCGAAGACGCCAGCGGGCCCACCGACCTGCGCCACACACACGCCAGGATAACTCGAATCCCCCGATAACTCGAAGCCCCGATATCTCGAATTCCAAGATAATTCGAATTCTCCGAAAACTCGAATACCCCGTTAACACAAACACATCAATAACTCAATGTCCTCATAACTCGAAAAATTGATAACTCGAATACCCTTATAACTCGAATACACATGAAACTCGATCCCGCGTTAACTGAATTTCCGTGAAATATCTCGTACCGTCATAATAGGATAAGTAGAATCCCTCAAGTCACACGATAAGTCGTAAGTCCCATTCCTGCAATACGCTGACAACTCGAATATTCTGATAATCCGCATACGTGATGATTATGATAATTTGATGTGAATGACATGATAATTTTCAATATCGACATCTTTTTTGAGAGACCCAAGCTGTCAATAGATCTAAGCTTTTAATGAATGAAGAAATTGGTAGTCAGACAACAATATAGCGGATTTCTCCGTTCTCTTTCTAAAAGAGACACTAGTTCATTAGGTTCTTTATCAACACAAAAACTCACTATAATTTTTTTTTGTATTCTACCATTATAAAAAACCTTTTCTGTTGCAATAAATCGTTCATAAATGGGCATTTTACGGCACAAATGATGACGTATTAGATTTTACGGCATGAATAATTGCGTCATCACACATTCAGCCAATCGTAGCAGAGATTCGGGGGAGGTAGAGCTAAACGGAACAGCCGACCACCGTTTACTCACACGATGTCAAATACCCGAGTCGTCACAGTGAGTTGTTTCGCAAAATTACGTTTGATTCCCTTATAAATGTATAATGCTGTTATACAAAGAAATACCGTATGCAAGTCGTTCATAATGTTGCTTTATTGCATTCTCACAAATTTGAAAACTCGCTCTTAACGTGTTTCGTTTTCAAAATATGCACTCATGTAATAAAGCTTAACATTATAAACTAATTGCATAAACTACTATTAAAAAAAATACCAGACAACATTAAAAAAGTAAAATTGGTACATAAGTTTAAATGCCAAGGAAAATATTTTCTGCTGGGTATGTATACAATTACAGACAAAACTGATCATCAAAAAAGAAAATAATATTAATTTTAACAATGATATTTAATGCTTTAGTTAACATTTGTACTATATAATTCGAGAAGACTAAATATATTTGTTTCACTTCAAATAAATTACTTGTCAAACATCGGTTAAATAAGTAAATGGATGCAGAGAAAAATAAATAAGTCGATAAATAAACTAGTGATTCTACAGAATGGCACAGACTTTCTCGTACTAATGGATTTTCTAATTTTTCTAGTGTGGGCTAACATTTCGATTTTGTACCACTTACCAACTGCTACCTATCGGTGCGCCGAAAATATTTTCTATTTTTTAAGATATAGTTTTCAGATACCTATTAGTAAATTTGAAATAAGAATATCTGAGCAGAGTGGAATCCAGTCCTACATACATTTTTATCGAAATTCATCGAAATTTATCGAAAATCAATATCTGTTTTTGAGAACATGTCGTTTGTTCTTTTCTGAAACTGAAAAATCTTGAGCTCATTTTCACAGATAACGTTTGAGTTTTCAAGAAATGTCATACAAAATCACCACATGCACGCCATATTAGTGTAGTTTCTTCTCTAAGAAATTTACATGACACAAATAAAAGTTCAAAATTCGAAAGGAAGAAAGCGTAGGTCTATGCTGTCAAAAAACAGGTCTTTTATGCCCTTCCGTTTTTAACGTGGTTGTTTGGGGCGCTATCTAGCAGGAATCTTCGAACGACCTTTTCATTCTTCTAACGCTCGACAGATAGCAGGTATGTTGTAAATTCAGCACTTCGCTACACAGAAGTATTCGAGATGAAAAAGGCCGCTTGAAAAAATGACTTGAAAACTTAATTTCGGGAAGAGCACTTAATCTCATGGTTCCTGCTTATCCTCACATAAATCATTTATCGCTTTCATGGGAGAGAAGAACCCATATACATAAAATGCGGGAAATGTGTTTCACTTGTTTCGGGGACAAACAACTATGCAAGATACTCAGGACCCGAATATTGGTTCAAAACAAATTTTATTGACTAAGCTATTTTTCTTTTTTAAAGAAAAGCATCCCAGGTTACAATTTATTATGCTTAAATAACGATCTTGTAGTGTGAAAAATAACTTCACAGTCGTTCCAGAATCTTCTCTGTTGATGCTACTGTATATAATTCAAAATAGCGGTTCTATGGCATCAATTTATTATTATTATTATTATTATTATTATTATTATTATTATTATTATTACGAGAGACATCAGCACTACTGATTTTTTTTATTTTGTGCCTCACTGAAATCTATCTCGAATTACCCGTCTATTTCCTGAATATTGCTGCTGCCCACTGCACCGAAAAGACGCACTATTTCTGACACTTCAGAACATAAATTTCCCAAAATACCGCAATCTGTTACGCACATTATAAATTTTATACAAGGATTCGATTGTGATTATGTCAGAGAGATGGATAGGAACATTTCTGGGCAAGTAGAAATGGCTAGTTTCTTCAACATGTTCAGAGTAAGTAGAGACGGCTAGGTTGCTCTGCGTGTCAAAAGATATGGACCCGTTATACTGCGATTTTTGCAACTCTGCCCCTGGCAGGTATAAGCTCCCGATTGAATGAAACCGTCAACAGTCGATTGGATGAACCGATTGGATGAAACCGATACCTGCCAGGGGCAGAGCTGCATATAGAGTTGGGAATGGGGGACTAGGGCAGCGGTCCTTTATCCCTTGCTGTGTTAGACTGCACCTCACCCAGGTAGACCTCATGCCTAAGCGATAAGCAAATTAGTATTTTTCATCTTTACATGCCGACTCTTTTGTATCGTCTACATTCTGTTAATGCATTTCTTTCCTATTTTAAAAATCAGAAGTATTTAATGATTCTTAAATTATTGCTTTACTGAACTTTGTATATATATATATATATATATATATATATATATATATATATATATATATATATAACGTGTGAATGTGTGAATGTGAGAACATGTGGATTTCACTTAATTTATTTCGATTAAAAAACATTGAAAACGTTACGTGACATTTTTTGAGCTCCAAAATCTCTTCCCTGACACTTTGCTATACTTAGTTGAGTGAGGAAAAAAAGTTACAACAAAGCGTGGATAGCCACATCGAAAATTAGACCTTTTCGCTCCCAAAGACTCTCCATGTATATCGACGCGCAGCATTCGCATCTCAAGCCAGAACTGCGACCTAGCAGTTGCGCGTTGACATCTTCACGGTTACCGTACCGTTAAATCCAATAGTGGTCGCTAACGACCTAGATGTCGACGCGACCTTTCATAATAATTTTAAAAAAATAAAAAAATAAAAAATAAAAATAAATAAAAAATAAAAATAAAAATTAAAAATTAAAAAAATAAAAAATAAAAAATTAAAAAAATAAAAAAATAAAAAATAAAATAAAAAATAAAAAAGTAAAATAAAAAATAAAAAAATTAAAAAATAAAAATAAAAAATAAAAAAATTAAAAAATAAAAATAAAAGAAAATTAAAAAAAGAAGAAGCAGATCGCGTGGTACCGCACGGCCGCGTAGCCGACGGTGGCCTGCGGGGGCAGCACGCCCATGCGGCGCGCGCGCAGCGTCATGCGTCGGAAGGCGGCGGCGACGCGCGGGGGCAGCTGCGGCCGCTTGCGCCGCGGCCCCGCCCCCGCCCCCGCCGCCCCCGCCCCCGGACCCGCCGCCCCCGGCCCCGGCCCCGCCGCCGGGACGACGCGCTCTGCAACAGCAAATGGTGCGAAATGATGGTTGGTGTTGTGCTGAGTTTGCGTTGGCATGTACAATGAAATAGTTATTTGAATTGTCATCACCAACAATATTATTTGGTACAATAGCTGCTTTCGATGGCTTAGCCATCACCATCAGATTTTTGAAGGCGAAAAAATCCTTCGTACGCCTTCCTTCGGAGGGGAAGTAAAGCCGGCTGTCCCATGTTAGTAGATTTACTTGCATGTAAAAGATCCTCAAGACTAAATGACGGCTCTGAGCTAAATTCAAAAACGCCTGTTTCTCGCCCAAGAAATGTCTCCTTCCTCTGCTAATTGGTGAAAGGATCGTAGCGGAATTTGCGTGGTCAGACGGAAGAGCGGGCCTAATGGCCCGAGTCTCACCACGTAAAATAAGGCATCAATTCAATTCAATTCAATTCAGTTCAATTCAGTTCAATCCCCCGGGGTGGAACAGCAGACAGCGCACCGCACCCAGGCCATTGCCCTCCTCCACCCCACGGCCGGGTACTTCAGCCCCTTGGCTAGCCCGACCCCGCGTAGTCGTTTATGTGGCTTCCATACAGCAGGTAATGAATGGCTCAACTTACATTTTCATGTTTTTCTGTTTCAAATTTAACGTGTTCTAACTCAATTTCATTCACTTTCCTTTAGTATTAAATGACTTAACCCCCTTTTCTTTTTTTCAGTTCTATCATAATTTTGTTGTGAAATCAAAAATATTCACGGTTTAATGTTTTTTATTTTTCTTCTGGTACTAGAAAACTGATGATGATGGCTAAGTCATCGAAAGCACCTATTGTAATAAATAATATTGTTGGCAATGACGACTCATATAATTATTTCGGTGCTAAATGAATTACACATGATATCAATGACACTTTCAATTATTATTTTTTACCAAAAATTAAACAAATGTAATTAGTTTGAAACATCTCTCGTCTCGTCGTTGATATCAAACTAGCCAGTTACACTTTTTTGAAGTGAAGCTGACCAGTGCAAAAATGATTTCTGGGTAATAAATTAGTAATGAAGCAGTTAAAATACTGGTTCTACTTTGGTTGGATTCCGCTGGAGCAGGGCTTGACTGGTGGGAGATACCTGGTCGGGGAAAACCCCGCTAGACGATCTCGCCATCCAGCAGAGGGAAGATCACCGCCACCTCCAAGCTGCACTACACTTACGGGACTAACGACCTCGGCAGTTGGGAAACTAGTCAACGGGGCGGGCGGGGCAGACCTGCGTGCGACGCGTCCGCGGGGGCGGCGGGGGGCGGCGGGAGCGGCGGCAGCGGCGCGGCCGGCGGGCGGCGGGCGGGGCGCGGGCGGGGCCGCCCGCGGGCGTTGGCCGCCGACTGCGCCGGGCGAGAGCGCGGGCGGGGCCGCGCGCGCCCCTGCCCCACCAGCACCCCCAGGCGCGGCCCGCTCCGCGCGCACCTGCCGGCAAGCAGCGGCACTTTCCAAGGTCCGAATTACACTGACGGCGGCGATGGTGTGACGGTTAGCGTACCGGACTGTTATACCCAAGCTCGCGGGTTCAAACCCGATCGAAGCCGTGGATTTTTAGGGCGACAAAATCCTTCGTACGCCTTCCTTCGGAGGCGATGGTGGAAGTAAAGCCGGCTGTTCCATGTTAGTAGATTTACTTGCATGTAAAAGATTCTCCAGCCTGCATGACGTAGCCTCTGAGCTAAATTCAAATCGCCAGTTTCTCGCCCAAGAAATACCTCCTTTCTCTGCTAGTTGGTGAAAGGAGCGTAGCGAAATTTGCGTGGTCAGACGGAAGAGCGGGCCTGATGGCCCGAGTCTCGCCACGTAAAATAAGGCATTAATTCAATTCAATTCAATACACTTGTCAGGACTTCGAAAGTCAGCATGATCTAAATTCGAATTTTCAGAGTTTGAGTTTTGAAATTTCCAATTTTGAAAATTCCAACTTTGAAAGTTGCAATTATGAAAGTTAGATTTACGAACATTTTAATTAAGAAAGTTCGAATTATAAAATTTCTACTTATGAAGGTTCAAATTTTAGAAGTTCGAATTATGAAAGTTCAATAAGAACATTTGAATTATGAAATTTTGAATTAAGAAAGTACGAACTATGAAAATTCCAATTATGCAAGTTCGAATTAAAAACATTTCAATTAACGAAGTTCGAATTATGGAAGTTTGATTTATGGAAATTTGTATTATGAAAGAGTAAATTATGAAATTTTGAATTATGAAAGTTTGAATTATGAAAGGTTGCACTATGAAAGTTTGAATTAGAAATGTTTGAATTACGAAAGTTTGAATTACGAAAGTTTGAATTATAAAAATTTGAATTATGAATGTCCCAATTGTGAATGTTTGAATTATGAAAGTTCAAATTATGACAGTACGAATTATGAAAGTTCTAATTTTGAAAGTTCGAATTACGAAAGTTCTGGGTCGGAAGCGTAGTCGTAGTGGCACTGTTTTAAAGAAGTCACTAGAAATTCTGGAGGTTATGAAGGACTCCCATGAAACTTTGCAATCAGCAATGCGATGTTTATCTCAGCTGCATGTATGTTACAACGAAACAAGTGAAAAGGTGGAGTTACATGTGGCAGACTCTTCTAGAAATGGAGACACCAGACAGGGACGCGCGTATACATTTCAGACATCGGTTAATGAGCTTCATTCAATTAACGCTTCACGTCCTTGACAACTTGTTTTTAGATGATGATACTTTGTTTCTTCTAGACGTGAACGTCAACAAACGGGACTTTCGGTTGTGGTCACAAATTAATTTTAGTTGTTAGCCGAATTCGTTTACTACGTTTCGTGAAGTTGCGGAGGTTAAGCGACTCGCGGATTCCTGGATGGGTGGCCGTCTGGGAACCCCGGGACCTAACAGAGCCGCGCCCCTGACCGAAGGGATAAAAGGCACTGACTGTCTGCGATGTGACGAGACTTGAAAAAGATGGTAATTACTCTGTAACGATGGTAATTACTCACGGAATTATTACTAACCGTAGGGTACTCCGGGCAAAGCGCTGAACGCAAAACAAGGTTTAGAGAAACGCGTTGTGTCAACAATGACGCCAAAATTGGCTCTGCCTACGCTGGATGCTAGGATAGCTCAATATATCTGATTCTTTGTACGGAATTTTTCGGAAAATGAAATGTTTCACAAGCTGACTACCACGTTCCCCAGATCTTACTTCCCCTGAACTTTTTCTGTTGGATGTTCTTATGAGTAAAGTTTATGGAAAAGCACTAACTAACTAACTTGAAGATTAACGTGGCGAAATTCCAGAGTTTGTTGGACAAATTGAAGACGTTACTCTTTAACGTGTTCAGCCATTACACTGAAAGTCAGTTTATTGTCCTTTAAGGAAATATTATTTACTATGGAGATATTATTATTTATTAATTTCGCTATCAATTTTATTAAGATTTTCTTATTTACTTTCCAGGTCCCTTAATAATTATTATTATAATATTGTTATAAATAATGAAGAGCTTGGCGGTGATGTTGCATGAGATGTCTTTCCGATTTCTCTCTGAGCCGGCTTTCATTAAATAACAATTATTGTTACGTTGCTGTTAATATTTCGATAAACAGAACTCCCCTCCACGCCTTGAGTATCACAGCTTTGTTTCTTAAGCATTCTGAGCAGAATCGCATGAAGAGTCGTTTTGTTTGCTCGCTCGTGCCTCTGTCCGTCCCACCCACTCTGTGCAGCGCGAAATACTTCCGGCGTGTGAAAGTTCTTGAGTGGGAATAACACAAAAACAGGAAAGTTGCTGCAGTTTATCGCCTATCGCTCTTCTCCTTTGTTGTCCGTCCCGACGTGCCAGCCTCGGATGACTCAATGTAGGCCAAGATACGCAGTTGCCAAATTGCCAAAACAAGTGCAGGTGCTCCTGGACATGGGTGTCATGCCCATCAGATAGCAGTGATCGCCAAGGCAGTAATGATGTAGCGGTCTAGGACCAGAAGATCGCGGGTTCGAGTCCCGCCTCGGGCATGTGTGTATGTGTGTGCCGTCCTTCCATTCCTTACTATCATCATCTTTTCATCTTCCATATCCCCAGGACTAACAACCCTGGAGGAATGCTGATCCCCTGATAAACTTATATGCACCTGACACCGAGATAATGTTTCTGAACGCCGGTAAATGCAGGGTGCAAGCACGCCCGGTCCAAGTCGACCTATTCACGAACAAAAGAAAAAGGAAAAAAACGGTATAAGTAACAGCGTTTGTAATGAGCTTAAAATCTAAAGGATATCAACTTCTTTTTCGCACATTTCTTACCCATGACCTGTCCGACGTTTTCCGTCACTACCTGACAGAGGTGTGGAGTTGGTAATGATATTATTCCTGCTTCACGTACAAGAATGTATTTATGCAAACTTTCCTGTTTTTAGGCAGCTATTTTTAAGGTTACTGAAGAGATTTCTAAAGTCGTGCACTATTTATGAATGTATAAGATCGTGCCTTATGCCTAAGGTAAGATGTTATGGCTTCAAGGTCCATCACATGACTATTAGGGCATCTCATCGCTACTTTAGGCTGCCTTCACTCGGGGACAGCAGAGCCCTTCACACGCAGGCACCGTCGACAGCGAGAGAAGCGGGTTTCGTGAGTCTCACCGCTGTGCGCTCCGGCGGCCGACGGGCAGGCAGCAGATGAAAACAAGTTCAGTGGCGCGTCTAGTGTGAAGGCTGCCATTTAGAACTTGGTTGTGCAGGTGGCGCATCTGCGCATGTTCAGCGGGAGATCAGTGACCGTGTAAATACCTCCATTTAAACCAACGCTTTGCCAGCAACGCGTCACTCGGAAGCGTTGCAGAGTGGCTCTATGTGAAGAGACGCTAAGCTCTGGGACGCGTTTGAGTGATGCAGTGTGATGGCTGCCTTTTGTTGCGCCACTGTGCCTCTCGTGTGAATACCGCCATTTAAACCAACGCTTTGCCGGCAGACGCGCTACTCGGACGCGCTGCTGAGGGACTTTGTGTGAAGGGTCGCTAAGCTCTGTATCGCGTCAGATTGATCTGACGTGATGGCTGCCGTTTGTTGCGCCACTGTGCCGCTCGTGTGAATTCCGCCATTTGAACCAACGCTTTGCCGTGGCCTCACCCGCCGCCGGCGCCGCCGCCGGTGCCCGTGCCGGTGCCCTTGGCGCGGGCGCCGGGCCGCACGCGCTTGGGGCCGCCGCCCGCGGCGCCGCCCCCGGGGCCACCCCCTCCGCCCGCGCCGCCGCCGGCCGCCCCCGACACGGAGCTGCTCCCGCGGATGGCCAGCAAGCTCGGCGCTAAACGCACAAATGGATGAATGAAAAAATGGATGAATGAATAAGTAATAAAATAAAATAAAATAAAATAAAATAAAATAAAATAAAATAAAATAAAATAAAATAAAATAAAATAAAATAAAATAAAATAAAATAAAATAAAATAAAATAAAATAAAATAAAATAAAATAAAATAAAATAAAATAAAATAAAATAAAATAAAATAAAATAAAATAAAATAAAATAAAATAAAATAAAATAAAATAAAATAAAATAAAATAAAATAAAATAAAATAAAATAAAATAAAATAAAATAAAATAAAATAAAATAAATAAAAAATAAAATAATAAATAGATAAATAATCTCTTCCCCTTCCAGCGAATCGCCCTAATACTTTGGCCACCTCGGTACATCATTTGTGGCAGCGGTGCTGGGGTGTGGGGTGTCGGGTGTGGGGTACCTCTGGCGGCGGGTGGGCGGCCGGCGCCCCAGCGCACGTACTGGGGGGTGAGGGGCGGCGGCAGCAGGCACGGCGGCCCGCTGCCCGACGCACGCCGCTGCACCTTCGCCCCGCTAGGCAGCGCCAGCGGCCCCTGCGCACACCACGCACGGAGTAAAGAACTTTTTTTTTTTTTTTTTTTGCATCCTGCATTTACGGTGACTCAGTATCATTATCTCGGTGGCAGGTGCATGGAACTTTTTATTAGGGACCAGCAATTAGCTGGATCCGATTTTTATCCCCCAGATTTGTTAGCTCTGCGGGTATGGAAGATGACATAATGATGATAATTAGGGGTGGATGTACAGCACACATACAGACGTACACAAATACACCCAGGCCGGGAGCGGGACTCAAACACGCGATCTTCAGGTCCAAGACCGCTACGGCACGACTGCCTTAGCGATCTCGGCCATCGGATCGGCTAAAGTACAATTTATTTATACGTGCGTTTAAAAAAAATCAGCTGTTGGCGGTTTCATCCAATCGGGAGCTTATATTTTCCTACTGTGACGTCACTATTGTGACGTTCAAGCTCACGATTGGATGGAACCGCCAACAGCTGATTTACTTCAAACGCACGTATAAATAAATCCAAGTATAGACGTTGTGCTATTCTTTTTCGTTCTGCACAATGCTGCTTCCGCGAGCATCCTGCACTCAATCTTCCTGCAGGCGCGGCAAAATGCAGGTAGTGGGTGTGGACCAGAGCGCTCTAGTAGTCTAGTTGCTAGTAGTCTGGAGACAAAACACTGTGCTCAGAAATCGTGACGGTCCGCCATGATGGTGAAGGTCTATTCTGGCCTGTTTATCTCAGAACCAAATGCATCTCATTAGAATTTGAAACATTTATTCTGTTTTATGTGTACTAAAACGTAATAAAAAGTTGAAAGTAACCAATATTTAATATTTTGAAATTGAAATTTACCTACAATATTTTAACAAAATCAAGTCTTTCACTTCTTGGAGATTTAACATTCACACAAGAGTGCTATCTTTAATAATTTCGTTAGATCAATTTATAGCAAATAATAGTCGTCGAAAACCTAAAAAAAATATTATTAAAGTAACGGCTATCAAATATCTCATCTAATAATATTCCCATCTAGTTTACAATTTGTTGACGTCCTTTACAACAGAATTTGTTTTACAATACTTTGGCATTTTCGTCGACCGAGACGATTGTAAGCATCACTAACAACACACAAGACACATTGTATTCGTTAGAAAGTCTGTCGGTAGATGTTCACCGCAGCCAACCGAACGGAAAATGATCGTCAGGATTTTCTGCACTTCAGCGCATTGCAATTGTGCATTCGGTTGTAATGTTGAGATCAGTGGTGTAGACTGCTTTGCGCGAAGAAGGGAGCAGGGCGCTTTGCGTAGTTGGGACGGCGCGACGTGTACATTATTTGCTATACGTTTATCTAACAAAATTATTAAAGATACGCAAACCAGCAACACCCCTTCGTGAATGTTTAAAAAGACTTCAAGAAATAAAAGGCTGGAGTTTGTTAAAATATTGTAGGCAAATTGCAATTTCAAAATATTAAATATTGGTTACTTACAATTTTTATTCAGCTTTAAAAAAATATTATTAAAGTAAAATGTATTGGTTTTGTGACAAAAATGTGCTTACTTACGTAATGAGAGCAATCTCTCATATCAAGATTGACAAATAAAAAAACGAAATATAGGCTATTCCAAGAAGGGTAATTTACGGCCGGCTTTTGCAAACACGTGCATCACCAGGACGTCGTCTCAGCAGTGAAACTGAAGTCTTTGGTAAAGAAAAACCAACCAAAAATAATGCATGAATGACACTTGTTTTCAATATTTTGAGGTCCTCGGCGGGCGCTGGAATTGCCCGTGTGTAAAATGGCCACTCAGCCTACCGCTCTATACCCTTGCGCGTGGAGTGCGACGTGCATCGTGAGGGATTCGTTCATCTACTTGTTGTTTGTCTACTTTCGATTCGATTCGATTCGTTCGACGTCGAGTCGAGTGGAGTCGACTCGCTTTGGCGCGGGGGCGGTGCTGGTCGGGCGTGCCTCGTGAGGGATTCGTTCATCTACTTGTTGTTTGTCTACTTTCGATTCGATTCGTTCGATGTCGAGTCGAGTGGAGTCGACTCGCCTTGGCGCGGGGGCGGCGCTGGTCGGGCGTGCCTCGAGAGGGATTCGTTCATCTACTTGTTGTTTGTCTACTTTCGATTCGATTCGTTCGACGTCGAGTCGAGTGGAGTCGACTCGCCTTGGCGCGGGGGCGGCGCTGGTCGGGCGTGCCTCGTGAGGGATTCGTTCATCTACTTGTTGTATGTCTACTTTCGGTTCGATTCGATTCGTTCGACGTCGAGTCGAGTGGAGTCGACTCGCCTTGGCGCGGGGGCGGCGCTGGTCGGGCGTGCCTCGTGAGGGATTCGTTCATCTACTTGTTGTATGTCTACTTTCGATTCGATTCGATTCGTTCGATGTCGAGTCGCGTGGAGTCGACTCGCCTTGGCGCGGGGGCGGCGCTGGTCGGGCGTGCCTCGTGAGGGATTCGTTCACCTACTTGTTGTATGTCTACTTTCGGTTCGATTCGATTCGTTCGACGTCGAGTCGAGTGGAGTCGACTCGCCTTGGCGCGGGGGCGGCGCTGGTCGGGCGTGCCTCGTGAGGGATTCGTTCATCTACTTGTTGTATGTCTACTTTCGATTCGATTCGATTCGTTCGATGTCGAGTCGCGTGGAGTCGACTCGCCTTGGCGCGGGGGCGGCGCTGGTCGGGCGTGCCTCGTGAGGGATTCGTTCATCTACTTGTTGTTTGTCTACTTTCGATTCGATTCGCTCGATGTCGAGTCGAGTGAAGTCGACTCGCCTTGGCGCGGGGGCTGCGCTGGTCGGGCGTGCCTCGTGAGGGATTCGTTCATCTACTTGTTGTTTGTCTACTTTCGATTCGATTCGATTCGTTCGACGTCGAGTCGAGTGAAGTCGACTCGCCTTGGCGCGGGGGCGGCGCTGGTCGGGCGTGCCTCGTGAGGGATTCGTTCATCTACTTGTTGTATGTCTACTTTCGATTCGATTCGATTCGTTCGATGTCGAGTCGCGTGGAGTCGACTCGCCTTGGCGCGGGGGCGGCGCTGGTCGGGCGTGCCTCGTGAGGGATTCGTTCACCTACTTGTTGTATGTCTACTTTCGGTTCGATTCGATTCGTTCGACGTCGAGTCGAGTGGAGTCGACTCGCCTTGGCGCGGGGGCGGCGCTGGTCGGGCGTGCCTCGTGAGGGATTCGTTCATCTACTTGTTGTATGTCTACTTTCGATTCGATTCGATTCGTTCGATGTCGAGTCGCGTGGAGTCGACTCGCCTTGGCGCGGGGGCGGCGCTGGTCGGGCGTGCCTCGTGAGGGATTCGTTCATCTACTTGTTGTTTGTCTACTTTCGATTCGATTCGCTCGATGTCGAGTCGAGTGAAGTCGACTCGCCTTGGCGCGGGGGCTGCGCTGGTCGGGCGTGCCTCGTGAGGGATTCGTTCATCTACTTGTTGTTTGTCTACTTTCGATTCGATTCGCTCGATGTCGAGTCGAGAGGAGTCGACTCGCCTAGGCGCGGAGGCGGCGCTGGTCGGGCGTGCCTCGTGAGGGATTCGTTCATCTACTTGTTTTTGTCTACTTTCGATTCGATTCGCTCGATGTCGAGTCGAGTGGTGTCGACTCGCCTTGGCGCGGGGGCGGCGCTGGTCGGGCGTGCCTCGTGAGGGATTCGTTCATCTACTTGTTTGTCTACTTTCGATTCGATTCGATTCGTTCGATGTCGAGTCGCGTGGAGTCGACTCGCCTTGGCGCGGGGGCGGCGCTGGTCGGGCGTGCCTCGTGAGGGATTCGTTCATCTACTTGTTGTATGTCTACTTTCGGTTCGATTCGATTCGTTCGACGTCGAGTCGAGTGGAGTCGACTCGCCTTGGCGCGGGGGCGGCGCTGGTCGGGCGTGCCTCGTGAGGGATTCGTTCATCTACTTGTTGTATGTCTACTTTCGATTCGATTCGATTCGTTCGATGTCGAGTCGCGTGGAGTCGACTCGCCTTGGCGCGGGGGCGGCGCTGGTCGGGCGTGCCTCGTGAGGGATTCGTTCACCTACTTGTTGTATGTCTACTTTCGGTTCGATTCGATTCGTTCGACGTCGAGTCGAGTGGAGTCGACTCGCCTTGGCGCGGGGGCGGCGCTGGTCGGGCGTGCCTTGTGAGGGATTCGTTCATCTACTTGTTGTTTGTCTACTTTCGATTCGATTCGATTCGTTCGACGTCGAGTCGAGTGAAGTCGACTCGCCTTGGCGCGGGGGCGGCGCTGGTCGGGCGTGCCTCGTGAGGGATTCGTTCATCTACTTGTTGTTTGCCTACTTTCGATTCGATTCGATTCGTTCGACGTCGAGTCGAGTGGAGTCGACTCGCCTTGGCGCGGGGGCGGCGCTGGTCGGGCGGGCCGTCGCCGGCCCTGGCGGCGCGCACCACGCAGGGGCTGCCGGCGGCGGCGGCGGTGGCGGCGGCGGAGGCGGCGGCGGCGGGCGGCAGCAGGCGCGCGCGACACGCCAGCGCGGGCGCCATCTGCACCCAACAATGAACAACATGTCGAAATTCGAAAGCTAGCCGTGACCAAAAGAAATGGAAAACGAATACGAGAAAGTCTGTGCCATTCTGCAACATTACTAGTTCTTTTCTTCACGCTAAACTAAAAAAAGATTCAATTCTTTTTAGATTCGATTCTCTCGACCAATTTGATTCCCTCGTAAGATTGATTTTTTTGTTCGATTCGACTCTCTCACATCCCACACTTCGATTCCCGAATCTCCCCATTCACATCCCACACTTCGATTCCCGAACCTCCCCATTCACATCCCACCCTTCGCGCCGGCCGCGCGTTCACGTTCTCGCAGTTCTGTTACGTCGAAGGAAAGGAACCCAGCATCGCAATCGAGTGACGAGAATTGGTGGATTTGGACAGAAAAACTCGCGTTGAGGGGCATACGAAAAGAAGAAAGGGGATAAACCTTGTTCCTTTATATTAATTACTTTGCTTACTATTATTCCTTTATATTAATTACTTCTAATACGTTTCGTGGCCAGATTCATGTTTTGCGGATCCTTATGTTGAAACATCGGTTGATGGCAAAATGTCTGTTTGTCCTTCTCTTGTCAATGACACGCGTACACCGTATGTACGCCTATATGGTGCACTAAAACGAATGAATACGTGATAAATGAGTAGCTGAATGAATTAATGAATGAATAAATAAACAACACACGAGTGATGGATGCATAAGTAAATGAATAAAATAAGAAATGAATGCATGAGTGAATGAATAAATGAATCCGTGAGTGATTGAGTGTATGAATAAACGAGTAAATGATTACATACGTAAAATATTAAATGAACGAGTAAATGAGTGAATGAATGAATGAGTAAATGAGTGAATGAATAAATGAATGCATGAGTGATTGAGTGAATGAATAAACCAGTAATTGAATAAATGTGTAAAATATTAAACGTACAAGTAAATGAAAGAATGAATAAATGAATGCATGAGTGATTGAGTGTATGAATAAACGAGTAAATGAGTAAATGTATAAAATATTAAACGTAGGACTAAATGAGTGACTGAATGAATGAGTGAATGAAGAAATAAAAGCATGATTGATTGAGTGTATGAAAATTCGAGTGGATGAATAAACGAGTATCTGAAAAAATGTGTAAAATATTAAACGTACGTGTAAGTGAGTGAGTGAATGAATGAATAAATAAATAAATAAAAGCATGAGTGATTGAGTGTATGAATAAACGAGTAACTGAATAAATGTGTAAAATATTAAACGTACGAGTGAACGAGTGAATGATGATTTTGTGAATGAATTAATGAATGAGTGAATGAATAAATGAATGCATGAGTGATTGAGTGTATGAATAAACGAGTAACTGAATAAACGTGTACAACATTAACCGTACGAGTGAATGAGTGAGTGAGTGAGTGAATGAGTGAGGGATTACCTGCGGCACGGTTGCGGCGGCGGCGCGCGAGGCGAGGCCGATGGACGAGATGGCGCCGGAAGCCTTGGCGCGGAACACTACCGTCAGCTGCGGGGGCGTGCCCGGCACGTGGCCCGACATGCCAGGCCTGCGCACGCACGCACGCACACTCGCGCCATCCACCCACCCACTCACCGGAACAGCGACGCGCGAGGCATTGTGCGCTCGGTAGGAGTCGCAGAGAAAGAGCACGGATGAATGCCGTCTCGAAAACATCGACTGCGTAGCTTTTCGACTGGCAGCCTCGGCACACTAAACTTAATTACCAATTCAGACACGACAAATTTCGTGACGAATACAATCGTTTCCTCTCATTAGGTTACCTGATGTTTTCTGAACAGCGATAGTTTGACTACATGGCTCTACTGCCCATACGCAGTCTCTCTTCTCGTGTCTCTGTCATAGTGCAACAGTCGCCGTACGAACTCTACAAAGGGTGATAGAATAAATCTGTGGCAACGGGGTATACGTTCTTAAGTCTTAAGTTATACATGTCACGTTTGTCTCCAATGCTAAGCCACTGGAGTGGAGGTGTCTGGAGCGGAGGGCGTGGCGTAGAGTGCAGGGAGCGTAGAGTGGAGGAGGTGAAGTGGAGAGGCGTAGAGTGGAGGAGGTGGAGTGGAGGGGCGTGGAGTGGAGAGGCGAGGAATAAAGGGGGTGGAATGGAGAGGCGTGGAGTGGAAGGGCGTGGAGTGTAGGGTGCGTGGAGCGGAGGGGCGTGGAGGGATGGGCTATGGAGTGTAGTGGAGGTGGAGGGGCGTGGGGAGGAGTGGAGGTGGAGTGGTGTGGAGCGGAGGGGTGTGGAGTGGGGTGGAGGTGGAGTGTAGTGGAGGTGGAGTTGGGAGGAGGGGGGAGTTGTGTGGAGGGGCGTAGAGTGGAGGAGGTGGAGTGGGGAGGAGATGCGTGGAGTGTGGTGGAGGTGGAGTGGGGCGGAGGGGCGTGGAGTGTAGTGGAGGTGGAGTGGGGCGGAGGCGCGTGGAGTGTAGGGAAGGTGGAGTGGGGCAGAGGGGCGTGGAGTGTAGTGGAGGTGGAGTGGGGCGGAGGGGCGTGGAGTGTAGTGAAGGTGAAGTGGGGCGGAGGGACGTGGAGTGTAGTGGAGGTGGGGTGGGGCGGAGGGGCGTGGAGTGTAGTGGAGGTGGAGTGGGGCGGAGGGGCGTGTAGGGATGGGCTATGGAGTGTAGTGGAGGTGGAGGGGCGTGGGGAGGAGTGGAGGTGGAGTGGTGTGGAGCGGAGGGGTGTGGAGTGTAGTGGAGGTGGAGTGTAGTGGAGGTGGAGTGTAGTGGAGGTGGAGTTGGGAGGAGGGGGAGTTGTGTGGAGGGGCGTTGAGTGGAGGAGGTGGAGTGGGGAGGAGATGCGTGGAGTGTGGTGGAGGTGGAGTGGGGCGGAGGGGCGTGGAGTGTAGTGGAGGTGGAGTGGGGCGGAGGGGCGTGGAGTGTAGTGAAGGTGAAGTGGGACGGAGGGACGTGGAGTGTAGTGGAGGTGGGGTGGGGCGGAGGGGCGTGGAGTGTAGTGGAGGTGGAGTGGGGCGAAGGGGCGTGGAGTGTAGTGGAGGTGGAGTGGGGCGGAGGGGCGTGGAGTGTAGTGGAGGTGGAGTGGTGTGGAGGGGCGTGGGGCGGAGGGGCGTGGAGTGGAGGTGGAGTGGGGCGGAGGGGGTGGAGTGTAGTGGAGGTGGAGTGGTGTGGAGGGGCGTGGAGCAGAGGGGCGTGGAGCGAAGGGGCGTGGAGTGGAGGTGGAGTGGGGCGGAGGGGGTGGAGTGTAGTGGAGGTGGAGTGGTGTGGAGGGGCGTGGAGCAGAGGGGCGTGGAGCGAAGGGGCGTGGAGTGGAGGTGGAGTGGGGCGGAGGGGCGTGGAGTGTAGTGGAGGTGGAGTGGTGTGGAGGGGCGTGGAGCGGAGGGGCGTGGAGTGGAGGTGGAGTAGGGCGGAGGGGATGGAGTGTAGTGGAGGTGGAGTGGTGTGGAGGGGGGTGGAGCAGAGGGGCGTGGAGCGAAGGGGCGTGGAGTGGAGGTGGAGTGGGGAGGAGGGGCGTGGAGTGTGGTGGAGGTGGAGTGGAGCGGAGGGGCGTGGAGCGGAGGGGCGTGGAGCGGAGGGGCGTGGAGCGGAGGGGGCGTGGAGCGGAGGGGCGTGGAGCGGAGGGGCGTGGAGCGGAGGGGCGTGGAGCGGAGGGGCGTGGAGCGGAGGGGCGTGGAGCGGAGGGGCGTGGAGCGGAGGGGCGTGGAGCGGAGGGGCGTGGAGCGGAGGGGCGTGGAGCGGAGGGGTGTGGAGCGGAGGGGCGTGGAGCGGAGGGGCGTGGAGCGGAGGGGTGTGGAGAGGAGGGGCGTGGAGCGGAGGGGTGTGGAGCGGAGGGGGGTGGAGGGGAGGGGCGTAAGGCGGAGGGGCGTGGAGTGTAGTGGAGGTGGAGTGGTGTGGAGGGGCGTGGAGCAGAGGGGCGTGGAGCGAAGGGGCGTGGAGTGGAGGTGGAGTGGGGAGGAGGGGCGTGGAGTGTGGTGGAGGTGGAGTGGTGTGGAGGGGCGTGGAGCGGAGGGGCGTGGAGTGGAGGTGGAGTGGGGCGGAGGGGGTGGAGTGTAGTGGAGGTGGAGTGGTGTGGAGGGGCGTGGAGCGAAGGGGTGTGGAGTGGAGGTGGAGTGGGGCGGAGGGGCGTGGAGTGTGGTGGAGGTGGAGCGGTGTGGAGGGGCGTGGAGTGGCGCTCACCCGCGGATGGAAGCCTCGACGAGCGTCCATCGCCCGGAGCGCAGGGTGCGGCTCAGCGCAGACAGACTCAGCGCTCGCCGCGGCTGCGCACAAACACGCACATCGGGGTTAGGATCGGCTTATCCCACCAACCCATTCAGCCATTCTCGCTTTCTGGTAGCCCAAAATTCAAACTACTTTCGAGCCCAGAGTTACTGTACTGCGCGTGTAGTTATTGGGAAAGTAAAAGTGCAGGGGAGTCGATGATGGGAATAATTATTTTAAAAGGAGACGGTGCAGAGAAAGACTTGGTTATCCCTGAGCTGAAGTCTTGTTAATTGATTACGTACACTATTCATACCAAAACGTGCGGTGCATTTTCTGTTTTCAGACTTCTGACACACCAACAATATGTACAGAGTGAGTCAATCCAGGTGGGAAAACACCCAAGTAAGGTCTCCTCAATTAGATGGCCAATTATTTCAAAATGTATTTTGGTCAGAATTGCTTCCCCTCCCACAGCAGAATCTTGACGATTTGTTTCCTAGATACAGTACAGTAGTAGGGTTGAACTGTACCTGCTCTAGCTCACCGCCAACAGGAGTTCCCCGTACGGCCGCATTGCGGTATTGCCAAATCTCGTCGCATCCGATGAGGAGGAAGCAGAACATGTTAGCTAGCCCCACACCTCTCAGCACTGCTTTACGCAAAATACACATTCGTAAAAAAGAAAAGAATAACAGGAAATAATTAGAAATTCTATATCATGCGTGGATCTGGCAAGTATTTGAAGGGGTGCCCATTGTTCACCCCTTAAATATTTTTGAAATAATGTTAGGTATTAGTGTATGTAAAATGCAATGAAAGGACACTTTCAAATTTAATTTTTAAGAAATAGTATTTCCATGCATAATGCTGAAATTAAATTCAGCATATTACTTTTGAATTAAAAGCCTGATGAAAGTAAACAACGCACACTCTTTGAAATTCGGTGTTTTAGTGGATCAGTGCCAGTGTTGCCAACCCACCAGGTTGTGAAGACACTTCTTCGCTACAGCATGGCTTTAAACCATCAGTTCTATAAGTACCAAACCATTTTTATCCTTGTGAATGAATGAATGAATGAATGGTTTACTGGCTCAAACTATCTGATTGAGCCATTTCATTCATGTATGCATTCATTCACAAGGATAAGCAATTACGGCACCAATAGAGCACCATTCATTTTCCAGTCTAATAGATGAGAAATAAAACCCAAACAACGTAGGGTATTGTGACATAAAAACGTAATAGATTTTGTATCGAATATGATGAGAGAAAGTGCATACTTTTCGATTTACAGAGATAGAAATTAAACAATATTTTTGTTTAAATGAATGCACATGTGTATTGTTAGTTATTTTCAACTTATTAATTTAACAAAATTGTCTAATATGGTCTAAATCCAATTACAGGGCTCGGTGTCCATTTTTAATGCACGAGGCGATTTATAGCTTGATATTGCTAGAGTTAATGTAATATGTTTCTAATTGCAAGTGTACCGATGCTTCCAAAGGCGAAACTCTATTTCTATCCTACCTCTATTTCCCTTGCGTTACCGCTCCTCCAGAAATTCCTTGGAGATGCTGGTGTTGGCGGCGATTTTCCTTTGAAAGGTTTAATGGCGCATTTTTCTCTTTCTTTGTCCTTAGTTTTGTCTCTTGGGAATTTTGTTCCACCTGCGTGCAAAAAATAAATGCAGATTATTTTCGAAATAAATTGAATTATTGATGGGAAAAAAATTAACTCTCATAATTGATTTCAGAGTAGATGAGTATTTTACTTTTTGTCGTCTGATTTTTGTATATGTTTACTGCGAAATTTGTAAACTTCTATATAATTGTTAAAATAGCATATTTTCTGTAGTTTTTTAATACGAATAATTTCGAATACGAACCATTGTAATATTCCACACGTGTAAAGAGATATTACAATAAGAATAATTATTGTGGACTTAATCCTTCTGTATTAATGCCCATTGCAGCCTATTTCCCAACAGTATTGTTCCTATGACTCATGATAATTACTATAAGTTCAACTTTTATTTCAAACTGTTTCGTGCAGTTTTTTAATACGAATGATTTCGTGGCAGGTGGCATGCAGTATTCAGCCAACGTCAATTAACGGACAGCGTCCTATACAGAGAGTTCCATTTAAAAATGGTTTTTGGAAAATCTCGAAAAGTACGAATCGGATCAGAAATGAAATTAAACGCGACCCATCTTCCCTAGCTTCCCTCGTGGGCGGGGTTGGGGAAAATAAAAATGTTAAATGGAAACCCCAGTTTTCTATTGTATATGCAGATTCTCCTAAAAAACATAACTTTTGTACTTTAGATTTTTGCGTTTCGTGAGATATGAAGCCGTAATCCACTAAAGTCAACATAAGTAAAAATGTCTTTCAATTAGTTTTTTCTCGCCAAAACTTACGTTCGTCATCTTGAAAGCTCGTTTTTAAATATAATTTTACTGAGTTTACGGCATTACGCTACGGTTGTTTGCATTGTGAATGAGGTCATTGTTCAATTCGATTCAATGATGCCTTGATTTATGTAGCGATGCTCAAGCCATCAGGCATGCTCTTCCTCCTGACGCCGCAAATTTGGCTTCGCGCATTTCACCGCCTAACAGAAAGGAGGTCGGTTCCCCTATCACTCGATTTTTAATTTTGCTTGGAGGATTCTTTTAGGATTATGATTTTTTTAATACATGCTGGAAATCTACAACACACGACCGCCGGCTTTACATCACATCCAAAGGAAAGCGTACAAAGGATTTTTTTGCACTTAAAAATCCACAACTTCCAAGCTCAACCCGAGATTATTAAGTATTAAAACAATATTCACTTTTATATACATCCAAGGAGTAAACAACAACATTTTGAAAATAAGCTCTTAAGTCGATTTTAAGCACATTCTGGACTAATATGCTCCTGCGATACTTCGAATGGTTGAGCCCTGTCGTAATAACATTTCACTACCGTGTACGTATTCTGTGTTAGTTACCCGTGCGGCCGCCGTCGGCGGTGGCGGGCGTGAGGGGCTGTGGCAGCACTAGCGCCTTGTGCTGGCGGCGGACGCGCGTCGTACTAGGCGTCACGGAGCGCGACTGCAGCGAAAAAACAAAACACATTCATTGATTGATTGATGGTTTAGTAATTCCGGTCGCGTCAACTACTAAGGTCGTAAGTGTAGTGAATGCTTTTACGGTGTCGGTGATTTTGCTTCTCTGGTTGGCGAGAACCGGCGCCGACCTACCCGCCGGCTTGCGTTGTTTTCGCCAACCAGATATTTCCTCCCACCATTGCTCCAGATGCGACAAGCTCTTAAGCTCCCGACATTGTGTTAGTTTAGTGCATGTAAACACAGAAATGCTTTTCATACACTGTGGAATCATCGATACAGGTCAGTAAGTGTCTATTTGAAGGGAACGTCAGTCATAAATAGAGATGGTATGCCTATGAACGATTTGACAACATGTTACAAATTTCTGGATGTGCTAACATACAGTATACTAATGCTCTGTTCATTGTGTCTTTTAGTTGTTTTTCTATTTATTGCGAAATATCATGTATCTCGTAGCCATGAAGCAGACAACACATACGGCTGAAACGCTGACACTAACGCCATCAGGTCCTGTCTTAACTATCCACAATTTCAATAAAGGACAGGTTCACGATCTTGGGGATGACCTGAAAGTTACTGTTCACAAACAATTGCTTTCATTCCCTTTATCGGAGACGATTGTACTAAATAACAGCAGAAAACCATCGTTAATTCGATTTCCTCGGGACCAACATATAAGGTGTTAACCACAAGGACGGAGTTAAATATGACACAACTGTTTCTATAGAATTAGAGACTATATCGAGCATCCAAAAGGAAAGTAATATTAATTTCAACGACATTTAGTGTATAATTTACCATTTGGATTGTATAATTCTTAAGAACTTGTAACAAGTATTGTACTTCAGCTTCTGGGTCAATAACACCCATCTCGGCGGTCAATAACACCCATCGAAGCTTACGTGAACACCCATCTCGATCAGGTTTTCGTCCAGTTTCCCTGATCCTCGAACAAACGCTGAGATGGCCTCTTGTTTTGCTTCTGGACATAGATGTAACTTCAAATTAACTTCTCCGCATAGTACGTCAACAACGGTTTTTAACTGTTTTGCCGTAACAAAAAATATAAATAAACACGTGCGCCTTTTGTATTTGTCAGTTGTTGTCTTGATACGAAGAGCAATTCCACGATTGTTTACGCTGTCAGTATTTGTCTATTATTTGGATGCGTTAAGAGACTGAATATTCAAGGAGACTTTCCGTTATTTAAACATTTAAAAATTATTCGCAATTGAGTGTTGTATTTGACACTATCCTTGGGGTCTACTGAAATAAAATTGTTTTTTTCTCATGATAACCTCAGCTCTTAGGAAATCAGAAACGAAATTTTGAGGTTAGAAAATGCATATGGTGATGGAAGCCTGAAGTGAAGATTATGTGATTAGCCTGATGAAGCCTGAAGTGAAGATTAGTGAAGATTATGAAGCCACCTTGTCTAAAGATGATTGTGAAGAAGACGATACATTGCTGTCTAATGATTTGAAAGAAAATGATGGGTATAACATGTTGATGTTTAATCGCAAGGTACGGTTATTGATAGAAATTTTTTATTAGGAAATGATTAAGAAAGTATTTGCACACATATTCCATTATCCAGTGTATATTATAGAACCCCAAATAAAAACACCATCAATTCAGTTTCGTAGACCAAAGGGCTGGGCTTAGTCTCTTACCAAAAAGTGATATATATTTTCATTACTAATCAATTATGGCAATTATTATGGCAATCATTTATGGCAAGTATTACATACTAATGAAATTGAAAAGAAATTTATATCGCATGGTATATATGTACGAGGAATGCAATTGAAATAAAAGCACTCATATTTGTCAGAAGTCGTAAGAAATCAGATTGACGTCCACAAGTGACCTGCGTTGTTGAGGCGTGTCAGTGGGTGAGCGGTGCTGACCTCCGGGAAGTCGCTGGTGAAGTGGTCGCTGCCCAGGGAGTGGGACGAGCCCATGGAGCCCAGTGACGTCATCGACGCCTTCGACATCATCGACGCCCGCGACTCCCTGCAACACACACACACACGCTTCCCTCAGCAGCACACCACACCACTCACTCTCCGCCCCACGCCCCAGGCACTGCCTGCAGCACACACACGCTCCCTCAGCAGCACACCACACCACTCACTCTCCGCCCCACGCCCCAGGCACTGCCTGCAGCACACGCACGCTCCCTCCAGCAGCACACCACACCACTCACTCTCCGCCCCACGCCCCAGGCACTGCCTGCAGCACACACACGCTCCCTCAGCAGCACACCACACCACTCACTCTCCGCCCCACGCCCCCAGGCACTGCCTGCAGCACACACACGCTCCTCAGCAGCACACCACACACTCACTCTCCGCCCCACGCCCCAGGCACTCCCTGCAGCACACACACGCTCCCTCAGCAGCACACCACACCACTCACTCTCCGCCCCACGCCCCAGGCACTCCCTGCAGCACACACACGCTCCCTCAGCGGCACACCCACACCACTCACTCTCCGCCCCACGCCCCAGGCACTCCCTGCAGCACACACACGCTCCTCAGCAGCACCCCACACCCACTCACTCTCCGCCCCACGCCCAGGCACTGCCTGCAGCACACGCACGCTCCCTCAGCAGCACACCACACCACTCACTCTCCGCCCACGCCCCAGGCACTGCCTGCAGCACACACACGCTCCCTCAGCAGCACACCACACCACTCACTCTCCGCCCCACGCCCCAGGCACTGCCCTGCAGCACACTGCACGCTCCCTCAGCAGCACACCACACCCACTCACTCTCCGCCCCACGCCCCAGGCACTGCTGCAGCACACACACGCTCCCTCAGCAGCACACCACACCACTCACTCTCCGCCCCACGCCCCAGGCACTGCCTGCAGCAACACACACGCTCCCTCAGCAGCACACCACACCACTCACTCTCCGCCCCACGCCCCAGGCACTCCCTGCAGCACATCACACGCTCCTCAGCAGCACACCACACCACTCACTCTCCGCCCCACGCCCCAGCACTCCCTGCAGCACACACACGCTCCCTCAGCGGCACACCACACCACTCACTCTCCGCCCCACGCCCCAGGCACTCCTGCAGCACACACACACGCTCCCTCAGCAAGCACCCCACACCACTCACTCTCCGCCCCACGCCCCAGGCAATGCCCTGCAGCACACGCACGCTCCCTCAGCAGCACACCACACCACTCACTCTCCGCCCCACGCCCCAGGCACTGCCTGCAGCACACACACGCTCCCTCAGCAGCACACCACACCACTCACTCTCCGCCCCACGCCCCAGGCACTGCCTGCAGCACACACACGCTCCCTCAGCAGCACACCACACCACTCACTCTCCGCCCCACGCCCCAGGCACTGCCTGCAGCACACGCACGCTCCCTCAGCAGCACCCACACCACTCACTCTCCGCCCCACGCCCCAGGCACTGCCTGCAGCACACGCACGCTCCCTCAGCAGCACCCCACACCACTCACTCTCCGCCCCACGCCCCAGGCACTGCCTGCAGCACACACCACCGCTCCCTCAGCAGCACACCACACCACTCACTCTCCGCCCCACGCCCCAGGCACTGCCTGCAGCACACACACGCTCCCTCAGCAGCACACCACACCACTCACTCTCCGCCCCACGCCCCAGGCACTGCCTGCAGCACACACACGCTCCCTCAGCAGCACACCACACCACTCACTCTCGCCCCACGCCCCAGGCACTGCCTGCAACACACACACGCGTCCTCAGCAGCACACCACACCACTCACTCTCCGACCCACGCCCAGGCACTGCCTGCAGCACACACACGCTCCCTCAGCAGCACACCACACACTCACTCTCCGCCCCGCGCCCCAGGCACTGCCTGCAGCACACACACGCTCCCTCAGCAGCACACCACACCACTCACTCTCCGCCCCACGCCCCAGGCACTGCCTGCAGCACACGCACGCTCCCTCAGCAGCACACCACACCACTCACTCTCCGCCCCACGCCCCATGCACTGCTGCAGCACACACACGCTCCCTCAGCAGCACACCACACCACTCACTCTCCGCCCCACGCCCCAGGCACTGCTGCAGCACACACACGCTCCCTCAGCAGCACACCACACCACTCACTCTCCGCCCCACGCCCCAGCACTGCCTGCAGCACACACACGCTCCCTCAGCAGCACACCACACACTCACTCTCCTCCCCACGCCCACAAACGCCCCCCAGGCACTGCCTGCAGCACACACACGCTCCCTCAGCAGCACACCACACCACTCACTCTCCGCCCCACGCCCCAGGCACTGCCTGCAGCACACCACGCTCCTCAGGCAGCACACCACACCACTCACTCTCCGCCCACGCCCAGGCACTGCCTGCAGCACAGCACGCTCCCTCAGCAGCACACCACACCACTCACTCTCCGCCCCACGCCCCAGGCACTGCCTGCAGCACACACACGCTCCCTCAGCAGCACACCACACCACTCACTTCTCGCCCCACGCCCAGGCACTGCCTGCAGCACACACACGCTCCTCAGCAGCACACCACACCACTCACTCTCCGCCCCACGCCCCAGGCACTGCCTGCAGCACACCACGCGCTCACCCCTTCAGCAGCACACCACACCACTCACTCTCCGCCCCACGCCCCAGGCACTGCCTGCAGCACACACACGCTCCCTCAGCAGCACACCACACCACTCACTCTCCGCCCCACGCCCCAGGCACTGCCTGCAGCACACGCACGCTCCCTCAGCAGCACCCCACACCACTCACTCTCCGCCCACGCCCCAGGCACTGCCTGCAGCACACACACGCTCCCTCAGCAGCACACCACACCACTCACTCTCCGCCCCACGCCCCAGGCACTGCCTGCAACATCACACACGCGTCCTCAGCAGCACCCACACCACTCACTCTCCGCCCCACGCCCCATGCACTGCCTGCAGCACACACACGCTTCCTCAGCAGCACACCACACCCACTCACTCTCCGCCCCACGCCCCAGGCACTGCCTGCAGCACACACACGCTCCCTCAGCAGCACACCACACCACTCACTCTCCGCCCCACGCCCCAGGCACTGCCTGCAGCACACGCACGCTCCCTCAGCAGCACCCCACACCACTCACTCTCCGCCCCACGCCCCAGCACTGCCTTGCAGCACACGCACGCTCCCTCAGCAGCACCCCACACCACTCACTCTCCGCCCCACGCCCCAGGCACTGCCTGCAGCACACACACGCTCCCTCAGCAGCACACCACACCACTCACTCTCCGCCCCACGCCCCAGGCACTGCCTGCAGCACACACACGCTCCCTCAGCAGCACACCACACCACTCACTCTCCGCCCCACGCCCCAGGCACTGCCTGCAGCACACACACGCTCCCCTCAGCAGCACACCACACCAATCCACTCTCCGCCCCACGCCCCAGGCACTGCCTGCAACACACACACGCGTCCTCAGCAGCACACCACACCACTCACTCTCCGACCCCACGCCCCAGGCACTGCCTGCAGCACACACACGACTCGCCTCAGCAGCACACCACACCACTCACTCTCCGCCCCACGCCCCAGGCACTGCCTGCAGCACACACACGCTCCCTCAGCAGCACACCACACCACTCACTCTCCGCCCCACGCCCAGGCACTGCCTGCAGCACACGCACGCTCCCTCAGCAGCACACCACACCACTCACTCTCCGCCCCACGCCCCATGCACTGCCTGCAGCACACACACGCTCCCTCAGCAGCACACCACACCACTCACTCTCCGCCCACGCCCCAGGCACTGCCTGCAGCACACACACGCTCCCTCAGCAGCACACCACACCACTCACTCTCCGCCCCACGCCCCAGGCACTGCCCTGCAGCACACCACACCGCTCCCTCAGCAGCACACCACACCACTCACTCTCCGCCCCACGCCCCAGGCACTGCCTGCAGCACACACACGCTCCCTCAGCAGCACACCACACCACTCACTCTCCGCCCCACGCCCCAGGCACTGCCTGCAGCACACGCACGCTCCCCTCAGCAGCACCCCACACCACTCACTCTCCGCCCCACGCCCCAGGCACTGCCTGCAGCACACACACGCTCCCTCAGCAGCACACCACACCCACTCACTCTCCCGCCCCACGCCCCAGGCACTGCCTGCAAACACACACACGCGTCCTCAGCAGCACCCACACCACTCACTCTCCGCCCCACGCCCCAGGCACTGCCTGCAGCACACGCACGCTCCCTCAGCAGCACACACCACACCACTCACTCTCCGCCCCACGCCCCAGGCACTGCCTGCAGCACACACACGCTCCCTCCAGTCAAGCACACCACACCACTCACTCTCCGCCCACGCCCCAGGCACTGCCTGCAGCACACAGGGCACACCACGCTCCCTCAGCAGCACACCACACCACTCACTCTCCGACCCACGCCCCAGGCACTGCCTGCAGCACACACACGCTCCCTCAGCAGCACACCACACACTCACTCTCCGCCCCACGCCCCAGGCACTGCCTGCAGCACACACACGCTCCCTCAGCAGCACACCACACCACTCACTCTCCGCCCCACGCCCCAGGCACTGCCTGCAGCACACGCACGCTCCCTCAGCAGCACCCCACACCACTCACTCTCCGCCCCACGCCCCAGGCACTGCCTGCAGCACACGCACGCTCCCTCAGCAGCACCCCACACCACTCACTCTCCGCCCCACGCCCAGGCACTGCCTGCAGCACACACACGCTTCCTCAGCAGCACACCACACCACTCACTCTCCGCCCCACGCCCCATGCACTGCCTGCAGCACACACACGCTCCCTCAGCAGCACACCACACCACTCACTCTCCGCCCCACGCCCCAGGCACTGCCTGCAGCACACACACGCTCCCTCAGCAGCACACCCACACCACTCACTCTCCGCCCCACGCCCCAGGCACTGCCTGCAGCACACACACGCTCCCTCAGCAGCACACCACACCACTCACTCTCCGCCCACGCCCCAGGCACTGCCTGCAGCACACACACGCTCCCTCAGCAATACACCACACCCACACTCTCCGGCCCCACGCCCCATGCACTGCCTGCAGCACACACACGCTCCCTCAGCAGCACACCACACCCACTCACTCTCCGCCCCACGCCCCAGGCACTGCCTGCAGCACACACACGCTCCCTCAGCAGCACACCACACCACTCACTCTCCGCCCCACGCCCCAGGCACTGCCTGCAGCACACGCACGCTCCCTCAGCAGCACCCCACACCACTCACTCTCCGCCCCACGCCCCAGGCACTGCCTGCAGCACACACACGCTTCCTCAGCAGCACACCACACCACTCACTCTCCGCCCCACGCCCCATGCACTGCCTGCAGCACACACACGCTCCCTCAGCAGCACACACCACACCACTCACACTCCGCCCACGCCCCAGGCACTGCCTGCAGCACACACACGCTCCCTCAGCAGCACACCACACCACTCACTCTCCGCCCCACGCCCCTGGCACTGCCTGCAGCACACACACGCTCCCTCAGCAGCACACCACACCACTCACCACTCTCCGCCCCACGCCCCAGGCACTGCCTGCAGCACACGCACGCTCCCTCAGCAGCACCCCACACCACTCACTCTCCGCCCACGCCCCAGGCACTGCCTGCAGCACACACACGCTCCCTCAGCAGCACACCACACCACTCACTCTCCGCCCCACGCCCCAGGCACTGCCTGCAACACACACACGCGTCCTCAGCAGCACACCACACCACTCACTCTCCGACCCACGCCCCAGGCACTGCCTGCAGCACACACACGCTCCCTCAGCAGCACACCACCACCACTCACTCTCCGCCCCACGCCCCAGCACTGCCTGCAGCACACACACGCTCCCTCAGCAGCACACCACACCACTCACTCTCCGCCCCACGCCCCAGGCACTGCCTGCAGCAACACACACGCTCCCTCAGCAGCACACCACACCACTCACTCTCCGCCCCACGCCCCAGGCACTGCCTGCAGACACACACACGCTCCCTCAGCAGCACACCACACCACTCACTCTCCGCCCCACGCCCCAGGCACTGCCTGCAGCACACGCACGCTCCCTCAGCAGCACACACACCACTCACTCTCCGCCCCACGCCCCAGGCACTGCCTGCAGCACACACACGCTCCCTCAGCAGCACACCACACCACTCACTCTCCGCCCCACGCCCCAGGCACTGCCTGCAGCCACACACACGCTCCCTCAGCAGCACCCCACACCACTCACTCTCCGCCCCACGCCCCCAGGCACTGCCTGCAGCACACACACCACGCTCCCTCAGCAGCACACCACACCACTCACTCTCCGCCCCACGCCCCAGGCACTGCCTGCAGCACACGCACGCTCCCTCAGCAGCACACCACACCACTCACTCTCCGCCCCACGCCCCAGGCACTGCCTGCAGCACACGCACGCTCCCTCAGCAGCACACCACACCACTCACTCTCCGCCCCACGGCCCCAGGCACTGCCTGCAGCACACACACGCTCCCTCAGCAGCACACCACACCACTCACTCTCCGCCCCACGCCCCAGGCACTGCCTGCAGCACACACACGCTCCCTCAGCAGCACACCACACCACTCACTCCTCCGCCCCACGCCCCAGGCACTGCCTGCAGCACACACACGCTCCCTCAGCAGCACACCACACCACTCACTCTCCGCCCCACTCCTCAGGCACTGCCTGCAGCACACACACGCTCCCTCAGCAGCACACCACACCACTCACTCTCCGCCCCACGCCCCAGGCACTGCCTGCAGCACACGCACGCTCCCTCAGCAGCACACCACACCACTCACTCTCCGCCCCACGCCCCAGGCACAGCCTGCAGCACACACACGCTCCCTCAGCAGCACACCACACCACACCACTCACCTCTCCGCCCCACGCCCCAGGCACTGCTGCAACACACACACGCTTCCTCAGCAGCACACCACACCACTCACTCTCCGCCCCACGCCCCAGGCACTGCCTGCAACACACACACGCTTCCTCAGCAGCACACCACACCACTCACTCTCCGCCCCACCCCCCCAGGCACTGCCTGCAGCACACACACGCTCCCTCAGCAGCACACCACACCACTCACGCTCCGCCCCACGCCCCAGGCACTGCCTGCAGCACACACACGCTCCCTCAGCAGCACACCACACCACTCACTCTCCGCCCCACGCCCCAGGCACTGCCTGCAGCACACACACGCTCCCTCAGCAGCCACACCACACCACTCACTCTCCGCCCCCACGCCCCAGGCACTGCCTGCAACACACACACGCTTCCTCAGCAGCACACCACACCACTCACTCTCCGCCCCACGCCCCAGGCACTGCCTGCAACACACACACGCTTCCTCAGCAGCACACCACACCACTCACTCTCCGCCCCCCACGCCCCAGGCACTGCTGCAGCACACACTCGCTCCCTCAGCAGCACACCACACCACTCACTCTCCGCCCCACGCCCCAGGCACTGCCTGCAGCACACACACGCTTCCTCAGCAGCACACCACACCACTCACTCTCCGCCCCACGCCCCCCCATGCACTGCCTGCAGCACACACACGCTCCCTCAGCAGCACACCACACCACTCACTCTCCGCCCCACGCCCCCAGGCACTGCCTGCAGCACACACACGCTCCCTCAGCAGCACACCACACCACTCACTCTCCGCCCCACGCCCCAGGCACTGCCTGCAACACACACACGCTTCCTCAGCAGCACACCACACCACTCACTCTCCGCCCCACGCCCCAGGCACTGCCTGCAACACACACACGCTTCCTCAGCAGCACACCACACCACTCACTCTCCGCCCCACGCCCCAGGCACTGCCTGCAGCACACACACGCTTCCTCAGCAGCACACCACACCACTCACTCTCCGCCCACGCCCCATGCACTGCTGCAGCACACACACGCTCCCTCAGCAGCACACCACACCACTCACTCTCCGCCCCACGCCCCAGGCACTGCCTGCAGCACACACACGCTCCCTCAGCAGCACACCACACCACTCACTCTCCGCCCCACGCCCAGGCACTGCCTGCAACACACACACGCGTCCTCAGCAGCACACCACACCACTCACTCTCCGACCCACGCCCCAGGCACTGCCTGCAGCACACACACGCTCCCTCAGCAGCACACCACACCACTCACTCTCCGCCCCACGCCCCAGGCACTGCCTGCAGCACACACACGCTCCCTCAGCAGCACACCACACCACTCACTCTCCGCCCCACGCCCCAGGCACTGCCTGCAACACACACACGCTCCCTCAGCAGCACACCACACCACTCACTCTCCGCCCCACGCCCCATGCACTGCCTGCAGCACACACACGCTCCCTCAGCAGCACACCACACCACTCACTCTCCGCCCACGCCCCCAGGCACTGCCTGCAGCACACACACGCTCCCTCAGCAGCACACCACACACCACTCACTCTCCGCCCCACGCCCAGGCACTGCCTGCAACACACACACGCTTCTCAGCAGCACACCACACCACTCACTCTCCGCCCCACGCCCCAGGCACTGCCTGCAACACACACACGCTTCCCTCAGCAGCACACCTTACCACTCACTCTCCGCCCCACGCCCCAGGCACTGCCTGCAGCACACACACGCTTCCTCAGCAGCACACCACACCACTCACTCTCCGCCCCACGCCCCATGCACTGCCTGCAGCACACACACGCTCCCTCAGCAGCACACCACACCACTCACTCTCCGCCCCACGCCCCAGGCACTGCCTGCAGCACACACACGCTCCCTCAGCAGCACACCACACCACTCACTCTCCGCCCCACGCCCCAGGCACTGCCTGCAGCACACACACGCTCCCTCAGCAGCACACCACACCCACTCACTCTCCGCCCCACGCCCCAGGCACTGCCTGCAACACACACACGCTTCCTCAGCAGCACACCACACCACTCACTCTCCGCCCCACGCCCAGGCACTGCCTGCAGCACACACACGTTCCTCAGCAGCACACCCACACCACTCACTCTCCGCCCCACGCCCCATGCACTGCCTGCAGCACACACACGCTTCCTCAGCAGCACACCACACCACTCACTCTCCGCCCCACGCCCCAGGCACTGCCTGCAGCACACACACGCTCCCTCAGCAGCACACCACACCACTCACTCTCCGCCCCACGCCCCAGGCACTGCCTGCAGCACACGACACGCTTCCTCAGCAGTACACCACACCACTCACTCTCCGCCCCACGCCCCAGGCACTGCCTGCAGCACACACACGCTCCTCAGCAGCACACCACACCACTCACTCTCCGCCCCACGCCCCAGGCACTGCCTGCAACACACACACGCTTCCTCAGCAGCACACCACACCACTCACTCTCCGCCCCACGCCCCAGGCACTGCCTGCAGCACACACACGCTCCCTCCAGCAGCACACCACACCACTCACTCTCCCGCCCCACGCCCCAGGCACTGCCTGCAACACACACACGCTTCCTCAGCAGCACACCACACCACTCACTCTCCGCCCCACGCCCCAGGCACTGCCTGCAGCACACACACGCTTCCTCAGCAGCACACCACACCACTCACTCTCCGCCCCACGCCCCATGCACTGCCTGCAGCACACACACGCTCCCTCAGCAGCACACCACACCACTCACTCTCCGCCCCACGCCCTAGGCACTGCCTGCAGCACACACACGCTCCTCAGCAGCACACCACACCACTCACTCTCCGCCCCACGCCCCAGGCACTGCCTGCAGCACACACACGCTCCCTCAGCAGCACACCACACCACTCACTCTCCGCCCCACGCCCAGGCACTGCCTGCAGCACACACACGCTTCCTCAGCAGCACACCACACCACTCACTCTCCGCCCCACGCCCCAGGCACTGCCTGCAGCACACACACGCTCCCTCAGCAGCACACCACACCACTCACTCTCCGCCCCACGCCCCAGGCACTGCCTGCAACACACACACGCTTCCTCAGCAGCACACCACACCACTCACTCTCCGCCCCACGCCCCATGCACTGCCTGCAGCACACACACGCCCCTCCCCTCAGCACACACCACACCACTCACTCTCCGCCCCACGCCCCCAGGCACTGCCTGCAACACACACACGCTTCCTCAGCAGCACACCACACCACTCACTCTCCGCCCCACGCCCCAGGCACTGCCTGCAGCACACACACGCTTCCTCAGCAGCACACCACAACCACTCACTCTCCGCCCCACGCCCCAGCACTGCCTGCAGCACACACACGCTCCCTCACCAGCACACCCACACCACTCACTCTCCGCCCCACGCCCAAGGCACTGCCTGCAACACACACACCGCTCCTCAGCAGCACACCACACCACTCACTCTCCGCCGCCACGCCCCAGGCACTGCCTGCAGCAACACACAGCGCTTCCCTCAGCAGCACACCACACCACTCACTCTCCGCCCCACGCCCCAGGCACTGCCTGCAGCACACACACACGCTCCTCAGCAGCACACCACACCACTCACTCTCCGCCCCACGCCCCAGGCACTGCCTGCAGCACACACACGCTCCCTCAGCAGCACACCACACACTCACTCTCCGCCCCACGCCCAGGCACTGCCTGCAGCACACACACGCTTCCTCAGCAGCACACCACACCACTCACTCTCCGCCCACGCCCCAGGCACTGCCTGCAGCACCACACCACGCTCCCTCAGCAGCACACCACACCACTCACTCTCCCGCCCCACGCCCCAGACACTGCCTGCAACACACACACGATCCCTCAGCAGCACACCACACCACTCACTCTCCGCCCCACGCCCCAGGCACTGCCTGCAGCACACACACGCTCCCTCAGCAGCACACCACACCACTCACTCTCCGCCCCACGCCCCAGGCACTGCCTGCAGCTCACACACAGGCTCCCTCAGCAGCACACCACACCACTCACTCTCCGCCCCACGCCCCAGGTACTGCCTGCAGCACACACACGCTTCCTCAGCACACACCACACCACTCACTCTCCGCCCACGCCCCAGGCACTGCCTGCAGCACACACACGCTCCCTCAGCAGCACACCACACCACTCACTCTCCGCCCCACGCCCCAGGCACTGCCCTGCAGCACACACACGCTTCCTCAGCAGCACACCACACCACTCACTCTCCGCCCCACGCCCCAGGCACTGCCTGCAGCACACACACGCTCCCTCAGCAGCACACCACACCACTCACTCTCCGCCCCACGCCCAGGCACTGCCTGCAGCACACACACGCTTCCTCAGCAACACCCTACTCACTCCACGCCACTCGCACTCCTCTGAGCACACGACGCCCACTTCCTCCGCAGCCCACCAGACCAACTTCCCTCCACACCTCAAGCACTACCTGCATTATACACATGCTTCCTCAGCAGCACCCGGAAAGGGAGGAAGGGGGCGGAGGGGTGGATGGTGGAAGAAAGAAAGGAGGGGGAGAGGGAAGCAGAGAGGGAGAAAGGGAAGAATGAAGGATGGGACGAAGGGAGGGATGGATGAAGGAAAGGAGGGAGAGAGGGGAAGTGGAAGGAACGGAGGAAGGGAGGGAGGAAAGGAGGAAGAAAGGACGGGAGGCAGGGAGAAAGGCAGGGAGAAAAGTAAGAAGGGTGGAATGAAGGAAAAGAGGAAGGAAGGGAGAAAGGAAGGAAGGGAGAATGAAGGAAGGGAGAGAAGGAAAAAGGGAGAGAGGAACGGAGGAACGGAGGAATGTAGAAAGGGAGGCAGGAAGAGAGAGGAAGGGTGTATGGGAGGAAATATAGGTTTGAATGAAGGAAGGGTTGAAAGAAGGGAGGGAAAAGAGAGGGAGGAAGAAAGGAAGGGTGGAAGGGAAGAAGGGAGGAAGGAAGGGAGTAAGGGATGAAAGTAGGAAGGGTGGAAGAGATGAAAGGAGGAAAGGAGGAAAGGAGGAATGTAGGAATGTATGAAGGAAGGGGGAAAGGGGAGAGATGAATGAAGGACGGGAGAGAGGATTGGTGGAACGGAAGGAGGAAGGCGGAGGGAGAGGGCGCACCTGGGGGTGACGTCGTCTTCGTCCGCCTGGGTGCAGGCCTGCGAGAGGCCTTGGGCCTGGGCCTGGGCCTGGGCTTGGGCCTGGGTTTGGGCTTGGCGCTGCGCCGCCAGCGCCGCCGCCAGCTCGTCCTCAGAGCGCGCCACCAGGCTGGCCACTTGCGAGCTCACGAACTCCGCCACCTGCGCCGCCACCCCCCCCCCACTTCACTAGAACTTCACTCTTTGACAAAACACATGGCCATTTCCTACACCGGAACCTCTACGATCTGACAACCTGCCTTAACCGGAAAATTTCTCCGGCCTGTGAAGTTATATGGTATTTCACACAGCATAAAACGGAACCTCTCCAACGCGGAAACGGAAAGGTTTTGCGTGTGCTTCAGGGGGGAACATCTTTATAAAACGGAATTTCTGTGAATTTAATGCAATTAACGGAGAGTCGCGACATGTCTTAATGGAATGAGTGCATCTGCAGGCCTGTTTTAATTTCACTATCCCTGTGATACGCGATTTAGTCGAGGCAGTCAGACATTGAAGGGAAGGGGCTTTAGCAGTCGGCGTAGAATTCGACATTCAGGACTCTTCTCTCTGAAGGCGTAGGCGGTAAGGAAATCAATCTCTCCCGGTTCTCTGGGCGTGGAAAGAGTACGGGCACGGCGTCTATTCACGTGTCTCCCTCCCCCCGGTAAAAATCATAACCCCTCAACGAGATACGCACTGCTCAAGACATCAGAAAGTTCGTAGTACTGGGTTGTGAAGCGTTGTACGTTGAAAGATCCAGCACGCTGTCCGATTACAGCCAGTAAAGTGTGTATTTTTCAACTCGGAATATGTTAATGTGATCCATTTGTGAGTTGAGTGTTGAGTATTCAAATATTGGTTATTTCTTCTATAAATACGCTATATGTTAATATAGTTTGATAACTATATTAAAGTCATGTAGTTTACTACTTTGAAGGCAGAACCGTCAATATCACAAGTGTCATAAAACGGGCAATCTTGCATAAAACGTAAAACCTCCCTAAACCGGATTTTTTGTGACCTGATCGGTTCCGGCTTAAACAGACTTTACTGTTCTAAATGAAATATAGTAGAGGGCGCCAGTAAAGTCTCCACGCCGAGCAGAATCATGTCCCTTCTATTAAAAATTGCATTTCATATGTTCGTAGCAAACCAGATCACTGGGAAACATGTAAAGGAGACACACTTCCAGCTTCTGTTATGATTGTTTTGAATGCACAATTTACGTTTACATTTTTTTACAAGCTGCAGTACGTGCTACCGACATAATTTTAGTTGCTAGCACTGACACCAACCACAGGCGCCCCTGTGAGAGAGAGTATACTTTAGACATTCACTTGGTTGTTTTTAACCTTAGGTGCACCAAGTGAAACAATCTATAAATATTAAAATTAAATAAAACGAGTGTGGTCGCCACTCTCCTTGTTGGACGTTCTTGGTTGGCGACTGTGTGTGTTAAAGGGCGTGTATGTGTGCTAAGGGCTGGCGTGTGTGTGTGTTAAGGGCTGGCGTCTGTGTGTGTGTGGGTGAGTGAGGGTCTGGTGCGTGTGTATTAGGGGCTGGCATATGTCTGTGTTAGGGGCTGGCGTCTGTGTGTGTGTATTCGTGGGGCGTGAATCTGTGTCAAGGGTTGACGTCTCTCTGAGGGGCGGCCGTGGGTAAGTGTGATAGGGGCTGGCGTGTGTGTGTGTTAAGGGCTGGCGTCCGTGTGTGTGTGTGTGGGTGAGGGTCTGGTGCGTGTGTATTAGGGGCTGGCATGTGTCTGTGTTAGGGGCTTGGCGACTGTGTGTGTGTATTCGGGGGGCGTGAATCTGTGACAAGGGTTGACGTCTCTCTGAGGGCGGCCGTGGGTATGTGTGATAGGGGCTGGCGTCAGTGTGTGCGAGTGTGTGTGTGTTAGGGGCTGGCGTGTGTGTGTGTTAAGGGCTGGCGTCCGTGTGTGTGTGTGGGTGAGGGTCTGGTGCGTGTGTATTAGGGGCTGGCATGTGTCTGTGTTAGGGGCTGGCGTCTGTGTGTGTGTATTCGGGGGGCGTGAATCTGTGACAAGGTTGACGTCTCTCTGAGGGGCGGCCGTGGGTATGTGTGATAGGGCTGGCGTCAGTGTGTGCGAGTGTGTGTGTGTTAGGGGCTGGCGTGTGTGTGTGTTAAGGGCTGGCGTCCGTGTGTGTGTGTGGGTGAGGGTCTGGTGCGTGTGTATTAGGGGCTGGCATGTGTCTGTGTTAGGGGCTGGCGTCTGTGTGTGTGTATTCGGGGGGGCGTGAATCTGTGACAAGGGTTGACGTCTCTCTGAGGGGCGGCCGTGGGTATGTGTGATAGGGGCTGGCGTCAGTGTGTGCGAGTGTGTGTGTGTTAGGGGCTGGCGTGTGTGTGTGTTAAGGGCTGGCGTCCGTGTGTGTGGGGAGTGAGGGTCTGGTGCGTGTGTATTAGGGGCTGGCATGTGTCTGTGTTAGGGCTGGCGTCTGTGTGTGTGTGTATTCGGGGGGCGTGAATCTGTGTCAAGGGTTGACGTCTCTCTGAGGGGGCGGCCGTGGGTATGTGTGTTAGGGGCTGGCGTGTGTGGGTGTGTATGGGTGGGCGTGGCGCACCTGTGGTCGAGCGTGTCCAGGGCCTTGTCGCCGTCCAGGCCCGCGCCGTTGGTCATGACGAGCGTGCACGTGATGGGAGTGGTCGTCTGCCCCGCCACGTTCGCCGCCGCCGCCGCCGCCACGCTCGCCGCCGTCCCGTCGCGCGACCTTCGCACCAACGCCCACCCGCACGCTCACGCTCCCTCTTCTCAACTCAACTCAGTTCACCTCAACTCAACTCAACTTAACTCATTTCAATTCAATCTCGCTATACTACACCTCGGTACCATACAGGATTTCGCACACTATGTCTTTGTGCCAATGGTAATTTACGTACTTCATACATGCTAGAACATTAATTATTGTACCAATATTCATATAGTATTATACATAAGTAGTTGTTAACACTATTAAAAGTAATTATAATAACAGTAATAATAATAATAATAATAATAATAATAATAATAATAATAATAATAATATATTTATTGCTAGCAATGAACATTAGCAATAACTTACATAAAAAGAGTTCTAGCACATCCTCGAAAGGGCGAAGCTCCATGTTGAAAGTTCAGGTTTTCACATGAAAGACGTTATAAGTAGTTATAAATAAATTAATAACACTAAATTACATAAAGGATCTTACGCTTAGGCTAATGTAAAGATACAAATATAATATTATAAAAACAAAAAGAAAATTACAAAATAATTATTAGTTGTGTCTGAAGAGATCAGTAAACTTATACATGAACCATATAAATTATAATAGGTCTTTTTGAATTAAGTTTTTATTTTTTTCTTAAATATTTGTTATTTGCTGCTGATAATTGACGGTATTTTTCAACAATAATGTTACATAGTGTTGGGCCAAAATTAGCACTATGATTGTACCCAGAATCTTTGATTGTAAAACATGAGGAGGGTCTGATCGTTTTGTGTGGTAATTATGAGAATATAATGCAAATCTCTGTTCATTTTTCTGAACATAACTTAGTTATGTTGCAGTAATTTGCCTTTTGGTTTAGTACTTTGAAATAGGGAATAGGAGAGCATCAATAATCAGACCAGTGTACATACGAGACCACATGGCCTCGTGATAAAAAAAATAAAAATGAATGACTACACGCGACAATCCGGTCTCGTGCTAAAAAATGAAAGACCCTAACGAGACTAGACAGTCTCGATCTAAAAATAAATTGACTGACTCTATGAGACCATATGGTCTCGTGCTAATGAAAATTGAATGACTCTACGAGACCATTTGGTCTCGTGATAAAAAAAATGACTGCACGAGACAATACGGTCTCGTGCTAAAAAATTGAAAGACCCTTTCGAAACTAGACAGTCTCGATCCAAAAATAAATTGAATGACTCTACGAGACCATATGGTCTCGTGATAAAAAAAATGACTGCACGAGACAATACGGTCTCGTGCTAAAAATTGAAAGACCCTACGAGACTAGACAGTCTCGATCCAAAAATAAATTGAATGACCCTACGAGACATTATGGTCTCGTGCTAAAAAGCAAATTGACTGACCCTACGAGCGATACGGTCTGGAGCTGAGAGCCAATTGCATGAGAGCCGGTGAGGGGGGTGGGGGTGGGGGTGCTGACCTGACGACGCAGAGCTCGACGCGCGGGGCGGAGCGCTGGCCGCCCGAGTCGGACGAGGTGCAGGGCTCCGAGGGCGGCGGCGACGCCGGCCGGCGCGCGCGCGCCCCACGTCTGCGCACCCGCCACGCTCCCTCTCTCCCTCTCCCTCCCTCCCCTCCCTCTCCCTCTCCCTTCCTCTCCCTCTCTCCTTCCCTCTCCCCCTCTCTCCCTCTCCCTCCCTCTCCCTCTCGCTCCCTCTCTCTCCCCCTCTCTCCCTCTCTCTCCCTCCCTCTCCCACCCTCTCCCTCTCCCTCCTCTCCCTCCCTCTCCCTCTCCATGTCTCCCTCCCTCTCTCACTTCCTCTCCCTCTCTCTCCTCTCCCTCCTCTCTATTTCCCCTCTCTATCTCTCCCTCTCCCTCCCTCTCTATTTCCCCTCTCTATCTCTCCCTCCCTCTCCCTCTCATTTCCTCTCCCTCTCTCCCTCCCTCGTCCCTCCCCCTCTCTCTCCTTCCCCCTCTCTCCCTCTCTTTTCCTCTCTCCTTCCCTCTCCATCCCTCTCTATCTCTCTCCCTCTCCTTCCCTCTCCCTCTCTTCCTCTCTCTTCCTCTCTCTCCTTCCCTCTCCTTCCCTCTCCCACTCTCTCCCTCCCTCTCCCACCCTCTCCCGCTCTCTCCCCTCTCCACGTCTCCCTCCCTCTCTATCTCTCCCTCTCTCCCTTCCTCTCCCTCTCTCACTTCCTCTCCCTCTCTCCCTCCCCCTCTCTCTCCTTCCCTCTCCCACTCTCTCCATCCTTCTCCCTGCCTTTCCCTCTCTCTCCCTCTCTCTCCCTTTCTTTCCCTCTCCCTCCCTCTCTCCTTCTATTCCTCTCGCTCTCTCCCTCTCTCTCCACGCTCTGCTCTCAAATCTGTTGCTGTATGTACACTAACGAAGGACAATTGCAAAATTTAATAAGTAGTAAGTTAGCGTTATTAAAATAGTTATTATTTTATTATTTTTGTTATTATTAGTATTCTGGTAATTATCATTAAATTCATTGCTTTATTAAATATAGAGTTATATTTAAAGTTGTAGTTGAATTGGAGTGTCGTGACGTGTTGTGAAGTGTATTTATTAGTTAAAATATCTGTGCAGGACAGTCATAAAATGTAGAGTTAATGCTATTATTGATATTTATGTCTTTATTATTATCATCATATTATTATCACTATTAATATTGTCTTAATATGATTTAAAATTGCATTGTATTAATATTCCTAATTGTAATACGTAAATTGTAATGTTCTGCCACCAGGTTGAATAATACCTCCAGAAATAAAAAATCTATCTATCTATACGTGACGCCGTCTTCGTAAACGAATGATGGTAAGCGATATACGTATGATAAATATATATATATATGCGTATGTTATATTTGTATACGTAAGATACGTATGTTCGTATATACTTTGGCCAGCTGCTCTTTACCAGCCAAAGCCTACTACCGGCGCCCCTGCCTCTCAGCCTTGGGTTAAAAGGAACGTGTGGTTAGCATATAGCCATTCCTTCGCTGTATTCTGGTTTTCTTACCTGAGAAGTGAGCTTTCACATCGTCACACAGCAACATACAGGTGTCCCGCCAACTATAGACCAACCCACATAACTTTTAGAAGGTTCAGGACATCGAAATACAGTTTTCAATGAGCAGTGTGGAAGTAGCATGCCGTAGAGAAATTGTATATAATATTTTTAGTGTTCGGGAAATTGAAACATGTTTGATTTTTTAAATTAAACTATACATTTTTCTCACCAGCAATGGATAGATCATGAAAGAGGAAATAAATGATATATCATATGTTGTTATTTTGATAGTAATTTGATTATGAAATTAGACTTATTAACCTGTGATTTTGAATTACAAGGGACAATATTGCATGTAGCAACTCTCGCCTTCGGGGAAGGTGGCCTTAACGGCGTCGAGACTGTCGCTGGATGGAGAGGGGAGACTGAGAGGGGTGGCAGTGGTGGATAAGATGCATAACTATAGCAATCCATGGTCTTGACACTGAGGTCACACTAAAACACTCCAATTTTAACGATCAAAATGAGAGTTTTTTTTTTCATTGATCCATCTGGATTTAACTTGCCTTCTACTGAAATTCCAAAACTCGATCATCCAAAGGACGATTTAAAAATTCATAGTGTAAAAAAGATAATCATATCATATTCAAACTTGGCAAGAATCCAACCAATCCTTTGTTGGTATATTTCATTTTTACTTGAGAGGATCACTCCTCCACTTCACAACCATACTACTACTGTTTATAAATGGAAAAGAAAACAGTACACTTCTGTCGTAGATTTTCAAGATTGTGGCCGTACGTGGCGCTATGCAGTGAGAAACTCTCCAATGTCAGTATTGGTTGCCGAGACTGCATATGCGCATATTTGTTAAAATTTCTTAAATTTACACTGATAGAACTACCAAGAGTATTTCAAATTTTTTATTACTTTATTCTTTTGGTACATGTTTAAATAGGAAGATTATGAACAGTAAATAATTAGAGAATCTATTATTTAATGAACTAATCGAGATATTACAATTAAATATTTAAGCATTTATTTCTTTTGCATGTTTCAAAATGATGGCTTGTTTCTGCCATAACACAATGAGTTCGATTCTTGTAACGTTTGAAAATTATCTTTATTATTATCATCGTCCTTCCGCTCCAAGTTTTTTATTTTATTTTTTCTTTTCTATTATCGTTGCTTTGTAATTACAGTGAAAAGTTGAATTGAGATGATCAAATGGGAAAAAATCTCCCATTCTGATCGTTAACATTGATGTTCGTTCATTACGTGTCAAGTCTTTGTGTCAAGTCCATGGATTGCTGTAGTTATGACTGAGTCCTTCACGGCTACCCCACTCAGACTCCTACCTCCACGAAACGATATAGACGCCTGGAAGAACACTTTTACCAACGTGTCCGATTATTAAAAATCACATACCAGAAAGTCTAATTTTACACTCAAATTACAATCAAAATACCAATGCATCATTTTATCCTCTTTTCATTATCTATCCAATGCTGGTAAGAAAAAAATATAACACTTCATTCAAAAAATCAAAGATGATTAAATTTCTCGAAAACTAAAACTACGAGTATTATAGACCATTTCTCTTGGGCATGTTATTTGCTCCATTATTCCCCATTGTTTGGTGAAAACTGCCTTTCGATATCACAAGGGTTTAGAAGTTATGGAGGTGGTCCATAGTTGGTGGGACACCTGTATACTGGGACATTGCAAGGCGAGCGCAAATTAATGTTCTATCGCACCTGGCGTTGCGCTGTGGAAAGCGAACACGCTAACCAACTAGCCACCGAGGGCTTTTTTTACGAATGTACACGTACAATACACATGTATACTTATGATATGTATTATAGGCAAGATATGTATTACATACGTCTGATATGTAAATTTACCTCTAGTGATATGTATTATAGGCATGATATGTATTACATACGTCTGATATGTAAATTTACCTCTAGTGATATGTATTATAGGCATGATATGTATTACATACGTCTGATATGTAAATTTACCTCTAGTGATATGTATATTAGGTATGATATGTATTACATACGTCTGATATGTAAATATACTACCTATAGTCTGAAATGTATATTCCGTATGATATGTGTGAAACGTGTGTATGCGTGTGTAGTATGGTCCGAGAGCTGCCTTGTGGGCGTGGGCGGGCGCGTCGCCGTGGGCGTGGCCGGTGCTGGTGGCGGAGGTGGAGGGCGTGAAGGCGGGCGAGGGGCGTGGCGGGCGTGGAGGGCGGCGACGAGCAGGCGGACGACGACGCCTCCGACGCCACGCGCGCGCGCCCGCACGGCGGCGGCGACAGCCGCGACGCGCCCTCCTGCGCACGCGCCGCCCCTTTCGCCTCCCCTCGCCCCTTGCACCCGCTTGCGCTTCCCCTTTCACTCCTTGTGCCTCACCTGGCACCCTTGCACCCGTAGCACTTCCTCTTTCTCCCCTTGCGCCCACACATCGCCCCTGTGTACCGCTTGCGCTTCCCCTTCCACCCCTTGCGCCACCCTTCGACCCCTTGCACCCGCTTGCATTTCCCCTTTCACCCCTTGCGCCTCACCTCGCGCCCGTGCTCACGCTTGCACTTCCCCTTTCACCCCTTGCGCCTCACCTCGCCCCTTGCACCCGCTTGCACTTCTTCTTCCACCCCCTTTCACCCGCTTACACTTCACCTTTCACCCCTTGCGCTTCTCCTCGCACTCTTGCACCCGCTTGCACTTCCCCTTTCACCCCCCTTTCACCCTCGTGCACCCGCTTCTACTGCCCCTTTGACCTTTTCGCCTCCTCTCGCCCCCTTGCACCCGCTTGCGCTCCCCCCTTTAACCCCTTGCGCCTCACCTCGCACCCGCTTGCTATTCTTTCACCCCCTTGCACCCCCTTGCACCCGCTTGCTCTGCCCATTTCACCCCTTGCGCCTCATCTCGCCCCCTTGCACTCGCTGTCACTTCCCTTTCACATTCTTTTGCCTCTTTTCACCTCCTCTCACCCTCTTTCACCTCTTTTTGCCCCTTTCACCTCCTTCCGTCTCATTAAAACCATTTAGCCTCTTTTGCGCCTTTCACTCTCTCTCTCTTTGCCCCCCTTAGCCTGCTTTCACTTCCTCTCACCGCCTTCCACATCCTTTCGCATCTTTTCATGGCCATTCACCACCTTTCCCCCTTTCACGTCCGTTGCAACCTTTCACCCCTCTCATCTTCTCTCACCTCTTTTTGCCCACTTTCACCCCATTTGGCCCGTTTCACATCCTTTCGCCTCCTCTCACCCACCTTTGCCCCCTTTCGCCTTCTTTT
>JAZDUA010001062.1:0-228424 GCA_038098605.1 Gryllus longicercus
ATACGTCTTCATTTCTGAAACGATGCTGTCTAAAGAAAGAGCAATTTTTTGTTAAGATGTGCACTTTGCTGCAGCTGGAACATGTTAGAACATGATTAATAATAACCTACTAACAGAATAAGCCATGCCTGAAGCCCATAAATCCCCGTCAATTTTTTAAATTCATTCAAATTTTGAAGTAATTGGCAATAAAACTAAAACTGACAGAAGTGGACAAATCTATTCACAGTTCTTAAAAATTACAATTTTTAGGAACTGTAAATTGATTTGTGCATTACAAATAATTGCAACGAAAAATACACCCGTGGAGGATAAAAAAATTACCAATTTGAAAGAAAACAGAATAAACAAGCAAAGACAGCAAACTTTAAAACTGTATCTTCGCTTGAGGGCTCGCACTTCGGCGCGGAGACCGAACGGGAAAGTACCAACTTCACAAATGTGCCTCACAACAGGGAGGTCAACAATTCACAAAGTGGCTGCAAAACAACTTTAAAGTGTTTACTTCACATAATGGTACCCATAAATATAATAATGTTAACAAATCGCCGCTAATGTAAATATTAACGATGTGAGAGACAAGTAAAACATTTTTTTGTAATTTTTAAAGAAAAACAACAACAAAAGAATAGAAGAAACTGATGTTTATGTCATTTCATAGAGTACATTTAGCACCATCCATACCAAAATGTGAAGAACACTTGCGTTTTTTAGATAAAGTACCTCAAATGATTTTAAATCAAGTGTTTTGAAACCTCAAACAATTTTTGTGAAGAAGCTTCAAATTTCGCTTTTACATTAACGCTTAAAACGCAATTTTCATAAAATTTTCTCCTAATTTTTCAATGAAAATTGCCATTTATTACGAGGTTTTACTTTTCTATAATATTTCTGAAGTAATATTTCGGTTCTTTTTTTTACGAAAGCGAAAAATTGAAAAAATGTCAAAGAGTGTACTTTCGGCAGCGATAGATAGCAGCTGGCAAGAGGATGGGACAATACTGTAAAGCCAGCATACAACATGGAAATTACAATACTTTAGAACGAAAAGTCTGTGCCATTCTGTTGTGACTAGTATGCTTCTGCAATGCAAAATTTTTGCCTGGAAAGCATTTTTTTCAAAGTAATTTTTGAATACTTATTGCGGCTCAAACATTCGGAATATCCAAGTAGTTTATTAGATAAAATTGGCAGGCTTAAAATTGTCTGAAGAGCTTATTTTCGAAGATTCGATATTTCCTCTCCGGACACTTTGTAGAAATGTTCGAATTTTCTTTGCCTGTGTTCAAGGCCTATGTCTACAAGGGGTCATCAATATTAGATGTAGTGGTTGTCTATTCCCACTAGATGAAATGTTCACTCGAAAAGTGTTACAATTTTTTTTCCATATGCAAGCTCTGATTAAATGAATGAAAACCATTTTACAGTCAGATGACATCAAAATGACAGTACTCTCTCCCAAGCCATTTAAAAATGTTGAGTAGTGAAACAATATTTTTTGACTTTCGTTTTATCAGAGAACAATTGGTGAACAATCAAGGAACAATCGGGGAAAGTTATGCCCCGAATTGATATATTATTCTGGCAACTGCAGAAAGTAGTCATTGATCCCACTGTCGTTACGCAAAGTCTTCTGAGCTGTGAACAAAATATGACAAACCTTAGAAATGGCAATGGAATCATCTTTGAGCACCATCATCTATAACAATCTTTATCTGCAAAGAAAATAAGGACTGAAAACATTGAGTGGGGGAGAGAAGCAAAGGAAGTATGTGATGTAAATATTTTTCAAATTAAAGAAATATTAGTTGCACTGGTTATTTGACATTTGATTATTTGACATGCATTTGCTTGAATTTTAGGAAACTATTTTATTACGCGTGTGCTTACAAGAGTCCGAGGAAGAATGTGTATCGCGAATTTCAGCCAAATACCCTACCCACGTGGCAATATTTACAATCGTATTTCGATCTCTCGTTTGATAATGACTTTTAAGGTAAAGTTTTTAATAAGCTAAAACGAATTTCAGTTTAAGTAAGTTCATTCCTAAAAAAATACAGATCTTAAATTATTGAAATATATACAAGGACAGTGAAATATTCGTAACAAAATAATTTTATTTCGTTATTATCACCGCTATTAGCAGAAATAAAAACAATTAAGAACATGAAATGAACTATACTTCATCCAAGAAGCGAATGAAATGGATGTAAACAAACCGGAATTTATCCCTCCGCTGAGCATGTTGTCTGGGGCCACTAAGCTGTCATCTTACCAGCTGCCAATGCTCCGCTGTCACCGTTGGCTGTTCGCGATCTCGATCTCGATCCACGTTGCACAATGCCCTTCTTTCGCAATGTGCAGGCTGCGCATGAAAATCTGACAACTACTTAATTCGGGATAGATATCATAGCATTTATAAGAAAAATAACTCATTCATTTAGCATTTTTTTCTAAAAGGTATTATAAAAATGATTGTCGATGACAGGAAACTTTTGCACGCCACAAACACGCGAGCCAGTGGCGGATTGAAGGGTGTTCCACCTGTTCCTGTGAACAGGGCGCAAAATAATTGGGGGCGCTAAATGTTACAAAGTTTATCTTTTAAAAATAGTCAATAAAAATAACAAAATAAAAAGTACAATTAATTGCTATCAGCATTTTAATTGCTATCAGCATTTCAATATCAAATTTTTAATCAATTTTTTCATCTGAAAAAATTAACAATTATTTCTGTGCGGAAATCATCGTAATATCATTGGTCGGTAATTTGCAATTCAGTCGCATTTAAACAAAATCAGTCGGTAACTTTGTAAAGGAGGCGCAGTTGGACGACATTTTTAGATAACCAAACTATTCACAAGTTGCACGTTAATATACGATTGTTTTTTGCATCTGTAATTTTATCAGTTTTGTCGAACCTATCATTATAAAAGTAATCATTAAAAAGTTAAGCAGAATCGTATGTATTTAACTGTTAAATACATACGATTCTGCTTAACATTAACATTTTTGCCTCACACAATAGAATCAAAATATCTCATTGTTTTTCTTTTATAGGTTATTATCATTTTAATTTATCAAACTGTCTGTTTGCATTTATTTCTTAAATAATTTTTAAGATTACCCGAAAGAATATTTCAAGATTTCAAATGTGCTAGTAAGTATATTATACAAATTTATGTATGTTTAAAAATTAATAGAAATAATGTTAAATGATAATATTGCAAACAACGTAATCTTCTTGTTTCTTTTTCTCATCGCAGATGTAATTTTGGATTGCATGCAAAAATGTCAGATGCTTTAAAGAAAAAGCCGTCTGGTGCAGACTTTAGAAAAAGAAGAGCTGCAAAAGACATTCAACTTCAAGAGAATGTCAAGAAATCTAAAAAATTAAAAGATTATTTTATTTCGACACCTAAATTATCAAATATTACTACTGATTCTGAGAAAGCTAATCAAAATGATAATAACACTGAAGCAGTACAAGTTGAAACAGAAAATATTAATAAAGAAAACATTGATCTGAGCCAGCCAGAAGATAGTTCTGAAACTTCTACCTGCCACTTTGACAGTTCTGATCCAGCTTTTTGGCCGAAAGTCAGAAATACAAAAATCATTGACTTATTAGTGACTCAGGGCCCTCAGCAAATTCAAATGACACAGTATCCTAACGATGAAAATGGGCGACACTTTTCGAACGTACATTTCTCTCGTACCTTGAAAAATGGCGAAGTTATTCGACGAAGATGGTTGATATATTCTAAAGCTCAAGATCGTCTATTTTGTTTTTGTTGCTTATGTTTTCATTCAACCTCTAAATCTTGTTTAGCAAATGAAGGGTACAATGACTGGTTTCATTTATCAACATCACTCAAATCTCACGAAAATTCACCCCAACATTTGAAGTCTTATCAATCCTGGATAGAGTGTGAATCAAGACTGAGATTGGGAAAAACAATTGATGATGCGGAGCAGATATTAATCCAAACTGAATCGGAGCGTTGGAACAATATTTTAACACGGCTAATGAACATTATTCTATACCTTGCAGAGAATAATATGGCTTTTCGTGGTACTTCTGACAAATTATACACGAAAAATAATGGAAAGTACTTGGGTCTTATTCAACTCATGGCAAAATGTGATCCTGTAATGCAAGATCACATAAGTCAAATTTTAAGAAATGAATCACGCGTTCATTATTGTAGTAAAACTATTGCAAATGAACTTATCCAAGTTCTAGCTCAAGAAGTTAAAAGTGAAATAATATTAATCATTCAGAAAGTAAAATACTTTTCTATCATCGCAGATTGTACCCCCGACGTTAGCCGAATTGAACAGTTATCTCTAACGTTAAGATATGTTGATGTCATAAATAAAAATGACGAAGTTGAAATCTGCGAACGGTTTATAGAGTTTACAACAATTTCTGATTCTACTGGTCAAGGGCTTTCAGGTGTAATCATGGAATTATTACAACGGAATCAACTCCAGTTAAAAAATTGTCGAGGTCAGGGCTATGACAACGGAGCTAACATGAAAGGTAAACATAATGGTGTTCAAAGGAAGATTTTAGATCTTAATCCATTGGCTTTCTTTATGCCGTGTGGATGTCATAGTCTGAACTTGCTATTGTGCGATGCTGCGAAGACATCTGTGAAATCAGTCAATTTGTTTGGAATCTTAGGAAGACTTTACTCTTTATTTGCTTGATCTGTTTGTCGCTGGGACATTTTACTTCATCACGTCAAACAATTCACTTTAAAAAGACTCAGTGATACTCGATGGGAAGCCAAAGTGTCTAGTGTGAAAGCTGTTCGATTTCAAATTGGAGAAATTCACGATGCTCTAATTACCCTTGCCAAAAAGGAAAAACAGCATAATCCTGATATTGCCCATGAAGCTCTTACTCTTACTGAACAGCTTCAAAAATTCGATTTTCTAGTTTCACTAGTCGTGTGGTACGATATTCTCTTTCAAATCAATACTATCAGTAAAGTAATGCAGAGTAAGAGTATGGATTTATGTAAAGTAGTGGAATTGATAAAAAATTGCGCAGAGTTTTTAAAAGAGTATCGAGATAACGGATTAAAGAGAGCCATTACAAATGCTAAAGAACTTGCCCAAATTTTAGAAGTTGAACCTAAATTTGTATCAGCAAAAAGAATAAGGTATGTAAAAAGACAATTTGATTATGAAGGTCAAGATGATTCCCTTTCAAGAAAAACGCCCGAAAAACAATTTGAAATTGAATTTTTTAATCCACTGCTTGACGTTGCTCTTCAGGCAATCACTGAAAGATTCGAACAACTGAATCAATATGCAGATACATGGAGTTTTCTATTCAATATAAAAAAATTACCATCTATAGAAGAGTTAGAAAAACACTGCTCTGATCTTCAATTGGCTTTGACTGTAAATTCGGAATCTGATATTGACGGGAGTGCCTTATGTCAAGAACTCTTGAGTATTCAACCATTTGTGCAAACGTTTAATGATCCCGGGCCACTTGATATTTTGAATTTTATTAAAAAAAAATCACATAGAAGAACTGTATCCTAACATATGGATTGCTCTAAGAATTTTATTGACAATGCCAGTTTCAGTAGCTAGTGGTGAAAGAAGTTTTTCCAAGTTGAAATTAATTAAAACGTTTTTGAGATCAACAATGTCACAAGATAATTTAAATGCATTAGCAATCCTTTCAATAGAAAACGAATTAGCTCAAGCTATCAATTTTTCCAAAGCAATCCAAATGTTTGCTTATCAAAAGGCAAGAAAAGTTAATGTGTAAATAAGAGTTTTGTTTTAAACTGTCTTCACAGTTAAAATTGATATTGTGCATTTTTATATATTATGTTTAATAAAATGTTTCTTAATTCTAATTGAGTATTACTTTTATTTCTTATCGAAATGTTTTCTTTCAAATTAGCTAAGGTAAACGCACCTATTATCGGCAGGTTAAGGAAAATGTGTTTTTTCAGAAGCCTATATAACATAGATGCTTCGATACTACTTTTTTTTCAAGCTAAATGATATCATTTATCTGAATACAAAAACAATAAACATACGTCCTATTTAGAAATATCAATAACGATATTTACTTTTCGATTAAATGCACATTAATCGTCGTGTCACGCGCCGAGATGCCACTGCCGAAATAAGGTACACTTGCAAATAGCGTATACCTATTATCGGCAAATATATTTTATTTATGAATAACAAATAAATAGTCATTCGTTTGTATTATTTAATAAAATTTAACTCGATTTTCAATTGTTATGTTACTTTTTTTCATCCGTACATTAATTTTTCCGTATAAAAATAAGGTTTAAAAATTGCACTGCAACTTAGCTGCCATGTTAAGAATGCGTATTTTGAGCGGCACTTCGCAGCATCGTTGAAGAAAAGATTTTATTACAGTTACATGAAATGTTATTTTCATGTGAGATTTTTTATTTGTGATTGCTTAATAAATAAGCTTTAATTATCTATTAAACATTTATTAAACAGACCTTCACTTGTTTTTATACAATCATTTTACCACCAAAAATGCTGATAATAGGGCCCTGCCGATAATAGGTGCGTTTACCTTATTAATTAATCTCAGTTAATCTTAAAATTGTTCACGTTTTTTTTTTGAAGGGGGAGGGGCGCTAAAAAATGTCGAACAGGGCGCCAATTAGGCTCGATCCGGCCCTGACGCGAGCTATTTATGTCTCGCATATAAAACAGTGGCTTTTATTTGGTGTAAACCTAAAATTGGCACTGCATTGCAATAATCTATGATTGATTCAACATGAACTTTATTCGTTACATACTACGTAAGAACATTTATTCTGAATCTGATAATAATTCTATCGTCTATCAATTGCAAGCTCCCCATTCTTGTAATGAATTGAACGCGTTTCTAATAACAATTGTTTCGCTACATTCTGTGAGCTTTTCTCGCCAATATTTTACAATTTCAGTCGTTGACGGAGATTAGTTCAGTCATGTCTCTGAAGTAAAAAACGCACTACATAGAATACACTCAATCGAAACGTTATGTACACAATTACACACCCACAATTTTAAACAACTAATCATGACTCTGTAATGCGAGTTTGTTTTACGTTCATTCATTTGCATATCTCAAATAAATTCACTACGCTATAAGCGTACGCTGTCCACCACCTACATAGAAATTACTACTTCGCTTGGAATGTATATTCATTTACTTATCTCGTCTGAAGTAACATTCATCATATAATGCAAATTTACACTTATTTGAGAGGCTTGCATCTGATTTTCTATTGTGTATTACAAACATTTGCTTGAATTGTAGGGAGCTATTTTATTACGCGTGTTAAAAGTCAAGAAGAGCTTATTGCAAGTGCGGGAGTGCGATTTCAGTATTTTCGAAATTTATTTATTATTATTATTATTATTATTATTATTATTATTATTATTATTATTATTTTGTAAGACATGTTTGAATATAGACTTTTATTCAACTTCGTGTTAAGGATGCATTTGATGTTGGCGCGCTCTGCTAAACAACGCGCGGAGTTACGGCTGGCCAGAGCGGGTGAAGCAGTCTGCAACGCGAGCTGTGGCGAGTCTCTGCTGGTTCGTCTGGTTTTGCGAGTGAGCTCCGAAGTATCTATAGTTGATTTTGTAATTCTGCCTACGCCGGCAGCCCCTGCTTTTGGTTATTCTATTTGGACTTCGGTGATTTCGGCTAAGAACTGGTATTTCGCCTGGTGGCAACGACAGTGCTTTGGAACATATTTGGGCTATAATGCTTGAAGCATTGTTTTTGGTACGAGTTTGGAACTTTGATATTGAAACAAGTGCACAATAAACATTTGTTATCTGCTTATGCCTTGTGTAGTTTTTAACATAACACTAAAATTTAATTAATTTGCATGAATTACTTACATTATTATATACTAGTGTTCTGCATGTTGGAAATTACATTCCTGTTATTCAATAGAACTGCATCCTTCAGGTACTTGGGACTTCAGACCAATTTCGATTTCAAAATTTAAAAAAACTTTGCAGTAACTACGTTTGCTTCATCTTATTTACCTAATTTTACTAACTCGTCGTAATTCCTTACCACACTATTTTTTTAGGTTAAAAATAGCATGTTTCATAGGTTTTTTTAATCTCAACATCAGTAAGAGACAATACGGTGAGTCTCATCGACATGCGCTCGCCCCAACTCACCCCTTTGGCTTTGGAATTAAAATACCAGCTCACGAAGCGCTATACATCCGCAATTTGGCTCGGCAACGTGCAGGAGGCGCGCTCGCTCGCCTCCGCCACCCCCATGTCCATGTGTCATTCCCTACGGACTGTCTTTCAAAGCGGGAAGGAAGCCCCCCGAACCCAGTCTCATTCTTTGGCCTTATCGATTGTCGGACGAAGCAGCGGCACAGTCGTGTTAGGAACCCAGTAGCCCTTGCCAGTAAATATCTCAAAGGAGGCGTCGTAAAATGATGACAGTATAAAGGAGCTGTTGTCTGAGAGCGTAGGCTTCCGCGGCTGGAGTCAGTATTTACTAGGCTGTCCGGGTGACGCCGCGTCCATAGCAAAGATGCCGACGTTTCGGTCGCCATTCTGCGACGCCCTGAGGAAAGTAATACGCCCTGAGGAAGGTCGCAGAATGTCGACCGAAACGTCGGCACCTTCGCCATGGACGCGGCGTCACCCGGACAGCCTAGTAAAAATAGAGCTGTTGTCTTTCCGCCGGAGTGTCACCACGCGTCCGCAGCGGCGCAATGCCGACTAATTAAATGTTCTGAAAGGTAGGTTGATCATGAAAGGGATTTCCTGACACCTATCCACAATCGAGAAATGTGGAAAGTTCTAGAATCTGTTTAGATGACCAATAAGATTAAAAATGTCACTCACGTGAAGGGCTTTGGGACTCCTAGAGGAGAGGGGATGGGAAGAGAGGAAGCAACGGGCTGAGAATCCAAAAAGGACTTGCAAAAGGCACTTACGAGAGACAGACGTAACTTGGCAACGACATCAGCGGTGGACGCAACTGGTCAGCGCCTATGGAATTCCACCGTCCGTCAGCAGTCGAAACTCGGAATTTATTCTGATCGACGGACTGGTTCGGCCGACATTAATAGAAGGTGTGCGCAGTTGTCATATCGGCTGACTAAGCACAGAGGAGTGACGTATGACGGTTCAACCTGCCAATTTTCGACATCGCAGCTCATTATTACGAAAAGCTTGCGGGTAGCGGTGAGTTCCTGGAGAGTGCCAAGGGGGCACTGGGTTCCTGTTCCGTCGCCGTCCACACTGCAGAGATTTTCCGTGAAGCCACGACTGGAACTGCTCAACCAGACGACCCACGTTCGTGCAATCATTCGAGGCAAGGTATTCAACTAATTGTCATCCTCATGTATGTTTGTTCATCTTTATAAATAGAAAAAGTTTTTTTATTTTATTTTATGTTATGTTATTTTATTTTATTTTATTTTATTTTATTTTATTTTATTTTATTTTATTTTATTTTATTTTATTTTATTTTATTTTATTTTATTTTATTTTATTTTATTTTATTTTATTTTATTTTATTTTATTTTATTTTATTTTATTTTATTTTATTTTATTTTATTTTATTTTATTTTATTTTATTTTATTTTATTTTATTTTATTTTATTTTATTTTATTTTATTTTATTTTATTTTATTTTATTTTATTTTATTTTATTTTATTTTATTTTATTTTATTTTATTTTATTTTATTTTATTTTATTTTTATTTTTTGTTTTTGAAGAGGAGTATAAAAGAAAGAATTAGAATAGTCCAGTGAACAATTGTATTGAAGGTTTGGCTTTATGCATTTCTATTTTAAAATACACGTGTTCTCGCCACTCAGCCAAGCAACACTTAAAAAGGACATTACTAGTGTATTATGTAAATCAGAGTAGATTAGTAAGGCATATGCATCAATTCGCCCCGGAGCGTCTGCCCCTGAAGTTCTCTATGCCAGCGCCAGATGACAGGTAAGTTGCACGTTTGGAACCCCCAAATACATTTAGCGTGCACGCCTGAAATCTGCTAACAACCGACACTCTCCCTGATAGCATGCTTGTACTATCTATGGTAAACATTTTCAGCTAACAACGTAGCCGCTACTAGACCATATTAACTGCACTGGCCTTATTTGCATCATTTACCTTACATAAGATTGACTTGATTATACTTTAAATATATTAGAAATTCAATACACCAATACTCACATCAATTACCACATATCAGGTATCAATCAGGTTACTATTGTTTTGACAACGTTATAGAACAAATTCCAATCGCGTCCGTTTGCTTTTCGCGAATCGTGTAATCACGGAATCAATATTAAGATCGATGTCTCGATGAATGTGCAAAGAAGTGCGTTAACTCCCTATCAGGCTTGTTGAATCGCGCAATCGCGCTCTGGATCCTCCATTGTCAAGAACGTGCTGTGTCATTTTATCATTGCACTTAATGAAGAATTTAGTATTTTGACAATATACATCAACGTTTAGCGCATTTAATGAGCAATCAAATCAGATTGATGCCGTTAAATTTTCTCAATATTTTACCGTGGGAGAGATTTTATAACATGTTTTTTCGCTGTCATTATGGTCAAGGGTGATGGGCATATTAACAGTACTCACGGCCATATTAACTTCATTCTTCAGTAATAAACTCTATGACTCTAAAATATGTAGACACTGGAGAAATCAAATCCTTCTGATAAGAATGGGGAAAGCTGGTATTGACAGGTTTGCTGTGAGGTGGCAGTTCAGGACGAATGTGGGAAAGAGTATGTGTGGAAAATTTGTACACGAAGAAAGCGTAGGACGTTAGTCCTACTATTGAAGACAAAAGAAACTTTCATTTGTCCTCAATGTCAAATTGATTAAACATTTTGTTTTGTAATTTTTACGAGCAATTTCTGATGTTTTCAATTTTGTTTAATATAGCCTCATTGTAGAAAATACTGAATTTGTTATGAGTAACCCAACAATCCTTACGTTACTGAAATCATCTCAGGCTGTATTTTCGTAAAATAAGACTGTAAGGGGGTAATTCATTATATATTAGTATAGCTAACCCTAGTTCCGTGGTCATGCTACAAGAAATCGTTAATCTGGCAATGGCCATAAAACCTGCATGTGGGCATATTATCTTTACATTACAAAGTTTTTGTTAAACAACAACAAAATATTCCTGAATCGCTTTTTTGTGGTATACCTATTTCATCTTAAATAAAAGTGTTATTTTTCATCATGATGCTGTTAATTTGGCCAAATAATGAAAAATATAAACAGGAAAATTTGAGGCGCTTAACGTGGTCATATTACCTTCACATACGTATAACGTATGTGAAGGTATTATGTATAACATTACGTCAAACGAAGGCATTACGTATAACATACGTCAAATATGTGATATTTCATTCTGTACCCTCCCCCTTTCTGTACCCTCCCACATGAATCTTAACCTGACCCTCCCCCCCAAAAAAATAGTCTGAATCCGCGCCTGCTTTCAACGTTATAATATGGATGACAGAGATATAGGATTATACTTTTTGAATGGACTAGTTTCTTTCAATTCGACTATTCGTCCTACAGAAAAAAGAGAAAAAAAGATATACGGGTGATGACAGTAAATAATAAGAGTTCATGGATGTATTACATAACTTACCATTTAAACATTTCCTTATATTTTTGACAATCAAAAAGGTAATAAAGGCTTTATTTCACAATTTTCGCAAGTAGGTTGCACATAACGTCAGGTGTGTGTATCAAATAATTTTATTTATTTGATTTGATTTATTTAGTCAAAAAAACAGTAAAAACTGTATGTGACGTATGGGGGAGAAGACTTATTGAACTTGTTTTCATCTGAAAGGGCAAATGACGAACAAACTTTTTGAAGATATTCTTTGAATAGAAAAAGTAAAAAAAAAATCATTCAAATTTCAGTTTAAGTGAAAATGTAAGTAATGAGTACAAAATATAAATTTTATCATATTACTTACAAATTATACTCATATATTATCATATATTACTTACATTACGGAACTAATCATTGATGTTAATTGTGGCCACGGTCGACACTTGTAAAGTAATAACCCTCATTACGACGAGCTCTGGTCCTGCTGTGGTTTTGTTCAATTGTCCAGAAAAGGGTAGGAGCAAAAAAAGTGTTGGTGTAGTTTATTATAATAATATTTTTTCTTATTATTGGTAAAGGGCAATGCGAATTGTTGAGTAGTTTAGTACTTATGAGTTTTTTTCTTGATCCGTATGGTTTTCGATACACAGTGTAATGAATTATGTTTTTTATTGGGTAGTGTCTGCAGTGAAAAATTCAAAAACAATATGGCTGGGTAGTGCAATGTATTGTGGTTGACGTTGTGTAAGGGAAATTTAATTTTGAAGGATAGTTTTGCTTCCAAAAGGATTTTTCTTATTCGCAGGGGGTGCGCCAGTCCAGTCCTCCCGCAAGTGATTTTGTTCAACTTTCGGAAAATGATGAGAGCAAAACAATCAGTGTTAAAGTCGATTGGTATTGATTGTGATTGTTGACAAAGGGCAATGCATATTGTTGAGCAATTATGAGGATTTATGTATATGGAAACGTGTTGTTGATAGTAGTTTAATGAAACGTTTTTATGGGTAAAGTGAAAGTGAAGGGAGGAAAAAAAGTGAAAAGTCAAAAATGAGAAACAGTATTGTTGTATAGTGTATTGTTTTGTGGTCATTGTTGTGTCGAAAAAAGCTAATTTTGCTTTATAGCTGTTCTTCTACGAGTCGTTTTCTGACAAACTCGCTCATCCATGACATTAAGAAGTCTTCTTTTTATTTTTCGTAAACAGTAAGTGCAAAAAAAGTAATAAGTGATGTTCACTTTGGTAGGTGTGACAATTGAAAACCACAAGAATAGAACAATATTCTGAATGTACAGATTTTTTTCTGAATTAGCTTTGTCAGCTTCGCATTAAGGCTGGCAGAGCCACCAATTTTGAGAAAAACGGTTGGAACAAAAATATGGATATTTGAAAAGCACAAAAATAGCACCAAAGTCTGGTTATATTGAAAATGTGTTTTGAGGAAATAATTTTGCTAGCTTAATGGCTATGAATTTAACTTATGAGTGGGCTGGCGTCACTTCAAGCCAGCTCACTTCCGTTTTCGCCAGAAAAATGTGTGGAAATTAATTATCAATAAATAATTTGACTTTTCCGGCGAGCTACGATCCGAATTTAACTGAAGTGTGTTCTGACGTCGCGTCAAGCCATCTCACACCCGTTTTCAGCACGAAAATGTGGCAATTAATTAGCAATAAAACAACTCTTGCATCATTCGGGTTTGCTGACATGGCTAATCCAACTTGGCACACCTACAAACTACAGACTTCATCAGAGGCGTACAGCTCCCAGCGTCAACAGAGATCCAGTCAGACTTTTCCCTCAGCAGTCGAGCGGCGGCACCGGTCCGGAGTGCTTAGAAATTGCGTTGCTATGCTCCTTATACGGCACCTTAGGGTGATGAGGATGTCAGGGATAAGGTACCCGCCACCTAGCATTCTTTTGTGGATTTGCTTTCTAATATAATCATCCATTTGGATCTAGTTCGACACTTTCCACCGACTGAGCCTAACTGACCGGTCGCCTCACCTTGGCACTACAATGGTCCCTCAATCACCCACGGACCCGTGTTTTCGGTATATACTTATTAATCCATATTATCATAGCTCCTGGGGTCCTACATGCCAGTCGGTAATTAGCTGATGAAGGAACCATTGCAGAGCGTAGATAATGCTCCGCTGGGTCCCGTAAGAACTCTGTACGGAACTCATCCTGCGTTCACCAGCCACACATTGTTACCGGCGGGAGTGCACGTACATGTATTGAGGAATTGCTCTCTCATGTGTAACGCAGGTATACTCCTACGCCACATAGGCCAGGAATGACGGGAATTAGTTGGATAGGTGGTGGGCGAGAAAGCCCACCATGCCACAACACATACGTAAGCATGCATGCCGAAGGGTAATTCGAACCCGCAGGACTAACCGGCACCGCCTTAGCAATGTCTACCGCCCTAAAATATATCTGGTAATGAACTTATAATGGTATTTTCTGCATGTAAGAGTTTCCGGCCAGAAATTCAAAAATCTTTGCCCCCATATGTCTCTTTATCTGAGTTCTGTATATATATATATATATATATATATATATATATATATATATATATATATATATATATATTAATTGCATTTCAGATTGACTTTAGAGGTAAGTTGTATATTTATAAAATTAAATTAATTGCTTTAAAATGAATCAATCACAACATAATTGACTTAAATTATTCGAAAAAAACAACAACGTACTTAATGCACGTCATAGAAAGAAATAACACAAAGGATGGATCTGTATCTCTTCAACTGATTGAAGTGAAATGGAAAATAAAATTAAAATATTGTTTTCAGTACCTAACAGATCTACATATTTCATGCAGGACACAGCAATGTTGTTTAAAAATAAATCTAAAGGGTATATGAGCTATTCGTTCACAAATTAATCACCAAAACTATTATCAAGTAAGGCCATCAAATATTGGACTACTGGATAGATTTTTCTTGAAACGTCACATTTTAGATTACTAAAGAATGGTAAAATTTCATTCCAGTATCTAGACGCAACGTATGCCGCGCTATCTACAGGCTCTCTCTGCAAACATGGATGTCTTGCCATGCTTTTCCACAACAACGAAACGCACGGTAGCGTTGTAAAATGGCGAACTTGTTTCGCTCTGTGAATGTATCTCATACCGTGGAAAATGGTGACATTGTGCCGAAGTTTGAAATTCCGGTAACAATAGCTTTAGAATATGATCCACATGGAATATGTGTTCGATTTCGGAAAGGTAAATCCCAATTATTTTTTTCTTGTGTGAGTGAATAATGCTTTGTTTATAACTTGCGTTTCTGAAGCTGCATGACATTGCGGTGATGCTGCTTCCTCTGAGAAGAGTTACGAAAATATCAGCCAGTGTCACAGTTATCTTCAGTAATGTTTATGCAATCGTGCTATTTACGTGGTTTCTTCGGAAAGAGATTATTCCAACCCTTGTGTTCGCCCGCCAACTTTGCCGGTATCTTTATTGATAATCGGCATATATTTGTCATTTTGCTGTAACTGATGTTCTAACAATCTCTATTAATACAGGGATTATTTAACGTACTTTGCATTAAATTGTAATGACAGTTAGCCCTATCGTTACACGAAATTCCGCCTTTTTTACTTTGAGGCATTCTGCCCTTTGTTTATCTTATTTTGTTGAGCGATGTTCTCGTCCTGGGCATTGTTATACTTATTATGTATAAAGACGACACGTGATCATCTTTTGCATTGTTATTATTGTACTGTCCCAGAGCAAAGTGTAACATATTTTGTTTTTTCATTGATTTTACTGACTGGTTGATTGATTGTAGTTTATTTAGTTCGAGGTTTCTTTGTTTTACCTGATTGCTTTTTGTCATTTGTATCGACTTTAAATTGAATTATGCTTGTATTGTATATTCCTTTTTTTTGGGGGGGGGGGTATTGGATGAACAATGATGATCATTCTGTTCCAAGCACTAATCTTCACAGCAACTTCGAACATCAAATTTTTATTGAAAGGAATATCTCAAGCTTACATTCCTTAATTCAGTTACAGCTATTTTTCTTTTTGAGTGGTTTCAAAATGTATAAGTGTTATGCTTGTCTTACAATTGTCAATATTCTAAATATGACATTAAGAGAAACTAAACATTGAGGTTGGATACCTTCATCATAATCAAAAATATCAGTGGTATAAGAATTTATATCCTTCAAACTCTAATAATTATTTTTTGTACACCCAAAGAAGAACATGGAATTTTTGTGGAAAAAGAGTACATATGCAAAATATGTGTACATTTGTGGTTTGTTGCTAGCATCCATATTTTTTATTAGACTGATGTACACTCAAATTGTATTTTGTTTGTTTGAAGAAGTATAATAGTTAATAAATCCCATTCTCATTAATTGCCATTATTTGAAAGTGAAAGGAACATGGTGGAGGACTATTGAGGTATTGCTAAGACTTTGACAGAAACATTATTTTGTTTGAATTTTTATGAAAGTTAAGATTTGTTGAAATTAAGTTAGTACTTTGTTCACATTAGTTACAATATTTGTTTACTTTTTAGAAAGTTTTGGAGCATTCTTTTATAAATTGTTGTATTTGTTCAAATGTTATTTTGGCTCTGTGCTTCAAACTTTCCAAGTATAATGTTGGAAGAAAGAACTGCAAATAAAAATTAAATAATGTACTTAAATGGCAGCTTTGGGGTTGATATATGGTTAGCAGCATGAATGGAAACATACTGTCATAAGAGAACTATTGAATTACAATTTAAAAACAAATTATTCATAAAATTGAAGTTAGATTACAAACTTGATAAAGGTTATACTAAATGTGAACAATACATCATTAAAAATGTTGACAAATTTAGGTTATAAAATGAAGGAAATTCATTATAAAGAAGTCTTAAATTAATTAAATGGAAAGAATTAAGGTGAAAATATTATTCTAAGTCTTGTTGTGTCGAACTTGGAAGTTCATATGAGGGCACTATATAATAGTAAAGTAATACAAGTCAGATAAATGACTCTGAAATTGAAAACAGAATAAAAAAATCAATTACAGGATTATTTTGCTGGAACTTTGATTGTATATGTTGGCTCTAACTATATTCTTTAAAATTGAATTATAGCTTACTTATTCTAAAATAGTTTGGAGAAAAAGAATTATAAAATTACTTGTATGCAATGGTTGTTGAGTTTGCCCCAATTTAGAATGAGCAATACTTACCACATTGAAACATGTCTTTTGTAACAGCATTTGAGCTTGCTTATTATATTCCAACGCAACATGTCTACATTCCCAAAAGAAATGAGTCAACAATATTTTCAATGTTTTGTAAAATACAGCTGTATTGCTGTCAATTTTGTCACCAGATCTGAAGATGTCACGTCTTTGTTTCTGTTGCAACATCTGTGAATCTGTCATTTGCTTTTGGGCCTCCTTCTTTTGGTTTTCCTTCTTGTCCAAGTCCACATTTCTGCCTTGCAGTTTTTGGTGCAGACTGAGAGGTCGCATGATTCAGGCCATCAAAAATTAGCGATATCTGGGTGGAATATAACTATTTAGTTCTTGCAAATCTCTCCATTTAGTAAAAGTCATCCTTATTGGATGACACATAGTTGGTCCTGCTCAGCGAGTTCAGATCTTTGGTGAAGTTGTTTTCAAAAGTGAACCCTGTGAAACTAGACTTCGTTGTTGTGTGTCTTAAAGTGCGTTATTAATTATTTTCTAACATGAATCTACTAATTCTTTTCTAACATGAATCTACTTAATTTCTCACATTTAATTGATTTCCTGTTTCTACCATTTTGATCTGAAGACTGTTACATTATTTATGTTGATAATAAAGAGAAAGTCTCTTTGATTCATTTTGTTTCCTTTAAAAATTGACATGGGTGCTTATTAACTATTTTATACCAATGATCATGTACTTAAACTTGAGGTCCATTGTGTTAACATGTTTCTGTTTAGGCATGTTCTTCTTCACTTGAAGTGTTCAGGTTCCCAGAACTTCATAATAGTAATAATAATAATAATTATTATTATTATTATTATTGAGTCTCGCATACAATTTCAATCATATATGACAAATATAATATGATGTGGAGAGAATACAATTGCGCACACCTTCTTAAGCGCAGGATGTGAAGTTACAATAAACTGCCTGAATGGACATTGTTTAAATCGTACAACCAATATGTTACAATTTTGGCATTGAAATTTTGACCAGTGGTCACTGTCTTTCTTTATCTCATTATTGAATGTTTTGATATACTTCAGCTGGCAAAAACGTGTTTCCTGAGAACTTTTTTGTGTTGTGCCATCAACCCGTTTGCACTTACGGCCTTGACTGATAGCAGATAGGAATGCTACATTTTTTGTCCATAATTGAAGGGTTTCTCGGAAAAACAGCATTAGTCCAAAAATACAATTTGTGGGAAATGAGAAAAAAAACATTCACCTTCCTAACTCGACAAGATATTCAGAATTTTATACTGTCCAGGAATACTTTAACAGAGCATGAAACAAATTGTAGTTGTGAGTAAATAAAGCAATGCGTTTCACAAGTGACAAGAAAAAGAGAAATGGCCATATGTTGCTTTTGCTTGAAAATGACTGATTACATAAATACAACATTTGCTACAATCATATATCAGCCCCAGAAGGTACCAGAAATAAAATAATATGTATTTTATATATTACGTTTCTTTGTATTCAGTGAAAACAATTGAACTGCTAACAAACACTTCACCCAATCATTTATAATACAATCTAGATTAACTATTAAACTGCAATAAAGTCAATTAAAATACTGAAAAGAAACTGCTTTAAGCTGATCATTCATCATGCCCACTGCTGTTATCTTCATTTGTCCATGACTAATGCTGTTTTTACCAGAAACACTATAAGGAGGAATTACTAACTATTTTCTCAGTTTTGTTCTATTGAATAGCTCTGTGATGTCTGTACGGGGTCCTTCAACTTTTAGTGAATAGCAAGAATGTGCGATGTCCAAAACTTCTGGATATTGAACGTTTTTGTTTCCTTTGAGTCATTTGATGTGCCTAAAACCTCGATCACATAAACAAATACAAAGACAATCAAAGTACAGAATTAACTTCCGGTGAATCCAAACTTGTTTTTGAACTTTGCTACATAGTTATGCATTTGTTACTTTGTTACCGTAATAACATTAATGAAAATGTATTTTACCTGTAATGATTAGATGAGTTTAAAATATTAAAACAGGGTGGGTGAGTGGTTAATCCTTGGATGCACAGTTGTATGCATGTATACTGAATATATTTCAATTTGAATTTACCAATGATGAAATCCAGTATTATTATTATTATTATTATTATTATTATTATTATTATTATTATTATTATTATTATATTAAGTAAATTTAAAAAGAAATATTCCCCAAGAAAATCCAAAAATTTCAACAGTCTCTTTTTAAACCTCAATTTTTTTTCAACCCTGAGTGTATTACCAGTCTCACTTTTGGAAAGGAAGTAATCATAAACAGAAGAGAGAAAAAAAGTACAGTTTGCGTACGCATTGTAATAAAAGAGGGAAACCAACAGGGAGCAGAACTTAATGGAAACTGCACTTTTTTTCTCTCAACAGGAGTAACACTGATAAATTAAAAATATTCTTATATCACATTAAAAAAGACAAAAACACATCACTTTGCTTTTGAGTAATTCATATAGCAATCTGAGTTCACATTTCCATAAAGAGATAAAAGTATTGAAAATGTGTAAAAGTTTTTTAACATTTACATTTTGTATCTATGTTGTGATGGTTTGTAGGGCAATATTTTTTGTACATTCTCAACTAAGAAACTAGACATTTTAGTAGCATACTGGGTCTTTATCTTTACTCGCAACCTGTATTTGGAAACACCACATCTTGTTTTGGCAATTTGCGAATGCACGGAATACCTTTGGCATCCCTTTCACCTTTAATGACCCCCAGACGTGTGCTCTCAGATTTTGGCCTGGGAGAATGTGGCTAATTTTAGTTGGAAGACAGAGAATGCACATATTCTGTACTTGGTACTCTTAAACGAACTGTAGCCACTACACTGAAGGGTAAATGCCTGTCTCTTGACAAATGGCGGTCATTTTGAGCATTTACTTGAAGGAAAGTTTTTTGTCATTTTAAGGAAATAGTATTTTATTATTTTGTATTGTTTTCAATAATTATTAATTTACTACATATTCATATTTTATTAGTACTTTTAATAATTTAATTATGATTTTCCTATTTGTTTAATATACAGATTCTATAATAATGATAATAATAATAATTATTATTTATTATTATTATTATTATTATTATTATTATTATAAATACTGAAGAGCTAGGCGGTAATATTTCACAAGATATCTTCCTGATTTCTTTCTGAGCTGACTTTAAAAAATTTATAAATATTATGTTGCTGTTAGTAAATCGATAAATCAGTCATAACTACCCCCACATCATTATTGCAGTTTTGTTTCTTAAGCCTACTGGACAGAATTGCCTAAAGAGACGTGTTGTTTGCCCACTGATGCCTCTGCCCATCCACCCCACCCCACCCTATGCAGCGCAATAAGATTGCACCTATTTGCTTAAACTTTTGAATGAGAAAAACACAGAAGCAGGAAAGTTGCCGCAGCTCATTATCTGACGCTCAGCTCCTCCTCTGCTGTCTATAATGCTAGCCACAGTTATCTTGAAAGGAGTCAAAGACACGCAGTTGCCAAATTGCCAAAATAAGAACAAGTGCTCCTAGACATGGTTTGCGAGTTGAAATAAAGACCCGGTATGTTCTCAATTACCATAGATATGGATTGTTATGGCAGAAAGGTATATAACATATTGTATGTGTCTGGTCTTCTGGTTCGGATCAAATTCTTTCATCTTAAGTATATTGCAAAATGTTGGGACAAATTTCTCCCAGTTTCATTTCACGTTATTTGATGTGCTATATGTATTATATTTGCTACTCTTAGGTTTTGTCTATGTACCACAGTATATTAACTCGAGAAGCATTGTGCAATTTTGTCCGATTTGGAATTTTCCAGCAGTACAGTATTGCTGAGTTGACAATGAAGAACATTCTAATTTTGTTTAGGGATACAATTCTGTATTTCTTATTTAATGGAACCTGTTGATTCTAATTTTTTAGCACTTCAAATTCTGTTCTGTTTCAATTTTAAAATTGTTCACAAAGTGTCTTTAGGGGGCATCTTCAACCCCCCCCCCTCTTTGATTGTATTGTGGGATCATTTTATCAATTTTCTGGCATTCTCTGGACATGATTTCTCTTTCGGAAAATCCAATTCTTTACAACTCGTTGGTTCTTAAAGTCCAGTTCTCGTTTCCATGCAGTAACACTAGCAAGGCAATAATTTTTTGGAGCCAAATAAGTTTATCCTTTTGCACATTTTGTTTTGAAGTTCACTGTACTATTACAGAAAAGTTAGTAAATGTGTTCAGTTTGATTTCTACTCTTTTAATTTAATATAATTAAATTGATATCCAATGTATTTAAATTAATTTATTTGTTCAATTATTTTTCCCATAATTTGTCCCCTTTTTTGTCCATTTATAACTTTTTCCTCATGGAAGTTCAAGTTCTTTAATTCAGTTTTATTTGATGTCTTCGATGCAGTTTTATTTGATGAAATTATCATACTGTGTTCATTAACAATCTGTGTTGATTTGGGAAAAGCTCACAGAGTTTCAGATTTTGCTCTTGTTATTATTGCTATGATTCAATGTTTGTTGCAATTAATGATTATCCCAGAGAGCCTTTTTACTTTCTCACTGTACTACATACTTAGGTAGTAAAGATAAAGTATTGTAATGCTCCACCGGATAGTAGCGTTTTTCATTTAAAAAATTCGTATTGTGGTTGCTTGATAACGAAAATATGGATAAATGTTTTTCTTGAGGAAAATTATTTAGGCCTTACGTGAAACGAACAGTTTCTTGAAACTAATGCATTTATTAATATTTCTACAAGGCGACGTTTCGAGCTAGATTTGCCCCATCAGTCTAGAAACATTTTTTAAATACTATACATTCTCTAAAACACATAAGAGGGTACCCAACAAAAGAAAAGTGTTTGAAATCTCTTTTAGAGTTTCAGATCTTTTTGTGATGGGCACCCTATTATGTGTTTTATACAGAATGAATGGCGTGAAAAAAAATCCCTTGATAATAGAAAATGACTGGCAAGAATTTTATTAATAAATCTTGTTCCTATATGTAGAAAAATTATTTCATATGACTTGTGAAGTAAGAGTACATATTTTGTGGGTCCTTAATGCTGAAAATTTGGTGTTTAGCAAAACGTTTGTCATTCCGTAAGTCGCTAGTCAATGCTAGAGCGTAAATTATCCAGACGATTTTATCCAAAATTGATATCCCTTGATCGATTTGGCCAAACTCGAGGCCCTGATAATCTGAAACTGATATTTTGATTGTGAGGGGTACTTAACATGAAGGCTCATTATCGAACTTTTCTCTAAATATTCTCGGCGGGGAGTCGGGCGGGCGAACAAACGGAGACGAGCGGACGGCCAAAGGGAGACGGGCAAGCGGACAAATGGAGACAGGGGGGGGGGAGACGGGCGGGCGGCTGAGACCGACAGGCGTACAAACCGAGACACGGGCGGGCGGACAAAAGCGGAGACGGGGAGGGACGGGCAGGCGACCAAACGGAGACGAGGGGAGAGACGGCCGCGGAAAGCCAAACGTGAACAGGGGGAGAGACGGGTGGGCAGCCAAACGGAGACAGGCGAAGAGACGGACTGACAGGCGGCCAAACGGAGACAGGGGGAGAGTCAGGCGGACGGACAAACGGAGAAGAGACGGATGGGCTGACCAACAGAAACGGGGGGGGGGGGAGACGCGCAAGTGGTCAAAAGGAGGCGATTGGGCGGAGACGGACGGACAAACGGAGAGGGATACTCTGCCAAGGGGAAAGAGGGACACGATCAAGTGATGAGAGAGTGGGAATGACGTGGGCGGGGCAATGAGAATGGGACAGACATGAGCAGGGAAATAGTGGGACAGAAATAGGCAAGAAGATAGTGGAGCAGACATGGACAGGGAGAGGCGGTGGGACAGACGGACGAAAAATAGTTTTTGCGTAAACCATTTTTTGGGTGTCAAAGACCTAATTTGGTTTTTTTGTACACAATGTATTAGAGTAAGTTATTTACTATGCATAGAGGAAAACTTTTTCCACTATTCTTGATAGGCAATAGGCATGCAATCCTAAAACGAGAACGCAATGTCATTTATATATATTTTGGGTGCCATTTTCTTTTCACTTTCTCTTATACGTACGTATATAGGGAGTAATGTGTTTACTATTGCTCGACCACTCAGAAAAAAAACATCATGGCGTCGCTTACCTCGGGCGGCGTGGGCTAAGCCATTCCCCACTTCTACCGGAGGGGAGCTCAGTTGAACTCAAGGAATCGCCTGTAACGATAACCGATTGCTCTATTGCTCTGTCGATAACTAAATCGTTCTTGCAACTTTGTTCTCACGCCTCGACACTCTAGGTTTTGGGACCTTCGTCAAGGCTGTGTTCTCCCGCGAAAGTTGAGCGTTTAATAGAGGGAACCTTACCTCCGCCTCTTTTCGAGCATGCGCAGTCCAGATTTGTTTCTAAGTGGTCGAGCTATAGTATATGAATACGAAGTACTATAAGGAGAATGAAATTATAAGTTTAATGGTACAATTAATAAACAAATTTTATTTTATATGGAACAATTTAGGTTTCCATGGCGCTTGGGGAGCCTTTTCCCCAAATGTTATATAAAAATTTTCCATATTGTCAAGTTAAGAAAGGAGAAAATCAGAGATACAACACATCTACAGAAATACATTTTTTATTTCGTTAAGCTAGGGAGCCCTTTGCAAAATATTGACCCCTTACTCCCCCTGTGTACCTGTCTGTGGCAGGGACTCACAATGAGGACTTTTCTATTGAAAAATCATCACTTCCCGCTGCAGCCTTACAATACATTTTCTACATTATGCGAGTACATAAGTGAGAGTAAAATGAACATCGTTGATACTGTTTGCCCATCTAAGTCTGTATGTGCAAAATACATAATCCACATTGACATTGCCACTATATTTTTTTGGTAATAATTTAAACAATGAACTCGCAGAAATTTGTGCCGGTATTCTAGCAAAACTTTTTACTCTCAATATCTTCATAGATCTAGATCAGGTATATTTCTAGAGGTTAAAGAAGAGAAAAGGATCTTACCGGTATGATAATTACAATGTCTTAGGTGAAAAAATCGTCTAGGTTCTCCCCTAATATTGTCGGAGAAATGGAGTTTTAGTTAGAAATCCTTGTTTTACTTATTACTCTAAGAAATTTACGTTCGTTCCCTTTTGTTTTATAAGACTTTCCAATCTCATGATACATTTTCTCTCTTAGTGTAATTGACTTTCACACGAAATTTGTCAATGTTAATTTTTAAAATTTAAAGTGATTTTAATTAAATGAAATAATATGTGACAATGGTAATCTACAGATGTTGTCTAGGCTATCCGGGACGAGTCGCGTCACTGACATGGTGGCTAACGTTTATTAGAATTTTGGATAAAATCGTCTGGGTATATTACGCTCTAGCGTTGACAACCGACTTACCGAAGCACAATCGTTTCGTTTTGTGATTCAGATTGCAACTCATTAGCAGATTTTCTTGCTCACAACGTTAAGTAAAGCTCTATCATCCTATCATCTCATAATTCACACTTCAAAGCGTAACAACCTTGTCGTAATGAGGGATGCAGCTGAAAAACTGGTCCTGGAACAATTACACACATCAATCGTGTAGCGTGGTCTACACGCCAATAATAATAATTATTATAATAATAACAAAGTAGTAATAATTGTAACTGAAGGTACCATGACAAAACGCACAAACTTGCTTCATTTATGTTCCAAAATATCCTTTTTTATTGGAGTTCTCGAATGAAATCTCGTGGTTGGAAAAACAAATATTTGATAGAACGTTTCTTTATAATATTTGCAATACCCTTTGTAATTATTTTGAATATTTATCATCAGTTTCATTCAATATTCTCTGAATATGACTGTAGCAGATAGTGGCGCTGACGGACGTAAAAAATATTGATTTTCTAATGGAAAATAATGCAATTTTGAGTTTATTTTCAAACAAACAAAATTTAACAGATAAATTAGTATAACAATTTTTTATAGATTGCATCAATGCTTTGCAGTTTCAACGTGGTTTTCATGTACGTTTTCCGTCGAATATCTTCTTTGTGATATTATTGGTTGCCCTACGCAATATTAGCAGATATTAGTAGTTAAATGTTACTGCTTTTTATTAAAAAAAACTAATAATTACTTTTTTAAATGAAAAACTGCTTTAAAAGGACGGTAGTCTCAATTTTTGCCCCACTAGAACATAAAATTGTAAATAGAATGAAAGGAATTTTTAAAAGAAATTAGTACTTTAACCTATTTAAACACATTTTGTTATGATTATCGGTATGGATCAGACCTTCAAGAATAACATATCTTCTCAGGTATAATTATTCCCTTACAGGATAACGTTAAGTTGGGCTGTGCGTTTTGGTACGTCAAGTGTCTTCAACTGATCATCTGCTTTGAGTTTTTGTCCTAAAACTTTATTATCAGATAGTCGCAACTAATTGTTTCAGATATTACTAACGAACATATTATTTATATATATTAAAATATGAAATATGGAGGTAGTATGTGGAGCTCTTGTGGTAGTATGTGGAAAAATATTACAAATATAAAACGAAAAAGTAGCTTTTTTAAATGCAAATCAGTTGGAACCCGTCAAAAGTTTACGGTGAGATCCGAAATTAATGTAAAATACCGTGCCCAAATTAATGTTAACAAGACAAATTCATAATCAGAAAGAAGAAAGAGCAAACTTTTCATTTAATGCTTATTTTTGCATCTCTGCTGATATCCACTTGTACGGACATCTAAAATATATTACTGTCCATATGTGTCACTGTTTGGATCTTCGGGATATTCTATGGTGGTTCCCAGAATTGTGAACACATATGGCCCATGACCACGTGGCGCAATGCAATATCAGCATAGATTGACACAAAAGGCAGAACACTATTATATTGACGGATATTATTTGTGAAGTTTTTTGATGTCATCGGTCCTATAAACAATTGTTTTATTTCTGGCATATTGCTCGAAGGCAAACATATTTTCAATTTAAGCAACACAGAGTAAACTGGTTTGCAGAATTTCTTTCACATGGGAAGTACAAAGCAGAACAAAACTGACATTTGGTAGATAAAGACTCAAACAGAAAACGAAATTCCTTCACTATCGTGACATCTGCGCTGACATTCTCCTTCCCTACGTCCAGTTAATGCCCGCTTGCGTCTTTAGGAGTGGGTGGGCGTTGATTCGGAATGCGACGTAACCTCTGCACAACAATTCCTTCACTATCGTGTCATCTGCGCTGACATTCTTCCCTACGTCCAGTTAATGCCCGTTTGCGTCTTTTGGAGTGGGTGGGCGACGATTCGGAATGCGACGTAACCTCTGCACAACTTTACTACTTCAGTAAAACCGAACAAAACCCACTGTCCGAATACTTTCTTTAAAATAAACCACGAAAAAGGATGCAAACACAGTGCCACAATGCAATTATTACTCCTGAAACGTCCTTGAAGAATTGTAAGCAATATACACGGCATCAAGCGGCAAAGTCATCTGTCGATATACTCATATCAATCGAATTGAAACACAAGCTTTGGAAAAAAACAATTGACAACTAATGAGCGTACTTTTAAAGAATTGATTTACAGTAAACTCTCGTTAGCAAGAACTCGCATATCACGAAATTCGTCGTTAAACTAACAAACTTTGGGTCCCGTCAAAGAAACGTAGTAATGAGTGTGGCATCGTCTCGAGCTTCTACTGAACCGATTGTATTTCTTTTTCCTTTGAATGAAAGAATATGATCCCTAGACGTGTTATCAGATATTGTTTGTATTGAATCACCAGCATTTACGGTGTAATTTTAGTCCCTTGAAATTGGTGTTAACGAGGGTTTACTGTATTTAATTAATTTAAACCGTAAATGCTGGTGACCTTCCAACAAGTCGTAATACGTAAAATCCTCCTGTTTGTTATTCTCGGTCTAAAAAATAGGTCAGGAACCAATCAGATACGGCGCTTCAGTCGGCAACGACTATATAAGACAACCAGTCTCGCACAGTTGTTAGATCGGTTACTGCTGCTACAATGGCAGACGTGTTATAGGCGTAGCAATAGAAATGAGGCATAGCATCTCCAAGGTCGCGATGAAATTTGGATTTTTCCGTACGACCATTTCAAGAGTGTACTGTGAATATCGAGAATCCGGTAAAATATCAAAACTGGCATCGCTGCGGACGCAAAAAAGATCGTGCTAGAACGGGACCGACGACGACTGAGGAGAATCCTTACACATGACAGAAGTGCAACCCATCCACAAATTGCTGTAGATTTCAGTGCTGGTCCATCAACAAGTGTCAGCGTGCCAACCATTCAACGAGACATTGATATGGGGTTTCGGAGCCGAGAGCCCACTCATGTACCCTTGATGGCTGCACGACACAAAGCTTTAGGCCTCACCTGGGCCCGTCAACACCGACATTGTACTGTTGATGACAGGAAACATGTTGCCTGGTCTGACGAGTTTCGTTTCACATTTTTTCGAGCGGATGGACTTGTACGAGTATGGCAACAACCTCATGAATGTATGGACCGTGCATGTCAACAGGGGACTGTTCAAGCTGGTGGAGGCTCTGTGATAGTATGGGCGTGTGCAGTTGGAGTGATATAAGCCGCCCTGATACGTCTAGATACGACTCTGACTGGTGACACGTACGTAAGAATCTTGTCTGATCACCTGCACCCATTCATGACCATTTTGCATTCCGACGGACTTGGGGTAATTCCAACAAGACAATGCGACAACCTACACGTCCAGAATTGCTACAGAGTGACTCCAAGACCTCTTCTGAATTTAAACACTTCCACTGGCCACCAAACTCCCCAGACATTAACATATGTGATGCCTTGCAACGTGCTGTTCAGAAGAGACCTCCATCCCTTCTACTCTTACGAGTTTGTGGACAGCCCTGCAGGATTCATGGTGACAATTACTTTCAGCAATGTTTCAGACATTAGTGGAGTCTATGCCACGTTGTGTCGCGGAACTTCTGTGAGCTCGCGGGGGCCCTACTCGACATTACGTAGGTGTACCAGTATTTTTTGGATCTTCAGTGTATAATGAATTTATAATCGGCTTCGTCTCCTTTCCCCATTTGTCTTCTTCCGGTATTAAAAATAAACACAAAGCAATTCCTTCTTTACTTAACATTACATATGAAGCTGTCGCGCACAATATGACAGGGAGCTAGGAGCTAAACTGACTCAGAAACTGTCCGAAGTATCCGATCCGTCCCGACTGTCCGTTGCGAACCGGCGTAGTGCATGTAGCCCACATAGAAACCGCAATCCTCGCTGTACCGACCCACGCGCTGGGCTTGAATGTGTCTAGTTTATATTAAGTGTTTAATAATTGCTAATTTTGAAATTATAGGATCAAATTTCTCTGAATAAAAACAACTGAAAAGTCACCCACTGATTCTTATACTAGCACGAGACGTTTTCATTCTTGCAAAATCATTATGAATACATTTTATCATTTCAACCTTAATTGTTGACATAAGTATTATTTGGGATTGAGGTTGAAATGCAGTTTGTATTACGATTCGTCCACGCGCGAGTATACATGGAGGAAAAAAAAACTTCTGGAGCAAATGCAAGGCAAGAAAATGAAGGCTTTCGTGGAAAACATTCTGAATGAAAATATTCTCGCCGAAATATATTTAAGGTGTATTCGTATAAATTGCGTTGATAATTATGCGATTGACAGACCCAAGGATGTTTTATGTCAACACGAGCGCCTCTACTTGGAACTGCGCAGCGAAGAGTCACTTTCCGCAAGTGCGTCAATCTTTCACCCCGTGGCTCGCATAAAATGCGTTGGGGAATGATGCGTTGGACAGACTCGAGGATGTTTTATGTTAAAGCGAGGGCTAACGGTCTGAGCCTCGCCCTCAACTTGTAACTGCGTAGCCAAGCGTCACTTTCCGCAGGAAATTGCGTTGGCCGCACACATCATACACATGTCTATGGTGCACATCATTTTTGGATACGACAGCGCGCGAGAACAGATCGTATGACAATCTGCATTTCTTCCAGAAATGAGTAATCGAGCATCTCACGTACTCACTTTTCTCTCGTTGAGTATTTTGCACTATCCTCACCTTCCCTCCTTTTCTGCCATAATCTCACTTTTCTTTTTACAAAAAAATATTTAATTTCGTATACATAGTCGTGTGAGTGTAACTCTAGTCGTGTAACAGCTAGAAACATTGGGCGGTATGCATAAAAGTAAGCAATTACTCTTTGCTCCGAGTTTCGGAGATCCTTCTCAGTTTCGTATGAATGAAGTGGGTGAGCAATTGCTCAGTCTCTGAGCACTTGCTCCATCTCTGAGCGTACTCTCAACTGGCGAGCAAATGCTCAGAATGGGTATGAATAAAGTTAAGCGTTTACTCTCTAGAGTGAGCACTTGCTCCAAAGCTTCGGAGGGACCTTAGTAGCAGACTCACGTTTGAAAAGTAAGGTTAAATTGGCCGATTTTTTAGTGTTGATATGCAGATGCAGCGGACTACAAAAATTACAAGATATGGCGAAATTCTCGTGATGTAGACTATTAGAATCTTTGCTGATTCGAAAAGGACGATGCATGGTTGGTACTATTTTTATCGGCGTTTGCTTTCAGGCGCGTTTTCATATTGCATATATTTTATGTTAATTAGCCATCGCTCTTTTCTACTTGGAATTTTTCGGGGTACTGTTTTTTCAAACTTTGTAATGTTTCGTTTCGACCAGAGCGTACCTCCGGAGGCTGGCACTTTTCAAAAATTATTTTATATTCGCTTAGCATTTCGACAAAAACTCGCTGGACCTCTGGCGCCTGTTTTTTCGTTACTGCAACTCATATTCGAATTTAAAGAACGAGACAACAAAACATTGCTCTTTATTCCGCACAAATGTGCGCGACGCGCGTAACGTATGTAACCTCTTTGTTACTCAAGAAACCAATTTTTAAAACTCTTAGCATGCATTATCTCTTGTTCACGACGAGCAAATGCTCGCGAGACATTCTTCGGAGGCATACGAAGTTTTTATTCATACGAAATGGAGCTTTTGTTCAGTGCCACGGAGTAGACTCACTTTGCTCCGGAGCAAGTACTCGTGAGCAAGTGCTCATTTTTATTCATATGACCCATTGATTAATAAGTGCTATACTGCACATATTTCTTGCGTTGTTTCTGACGTTTGCCACAAAAGTGAGACCTGCCCATTTTGTAAGCGTCCTTTGCTCTATCCGTGGAAAAAATATTGAAAAAAATTGGAGCCGCATTTGAGAATTATAAAAGTAAAATGCATTAACTTCAAGCAGAAATTACACAAAAACTTTTTGTTTTATTTTCTTGCGTTTCGTAAGTAGAGAATGTTATGTAATCGTGCGCCGGAAAACTGTTAGTTTTCGACAGAAAAACTTATTGCCAGACTCTGGTAACGAAAAAGTGGATACATTTTATTGCTATATATAGCAAATTACTTCCTCTAACACGTGGTGTAGCCAGAACCCATGTTTTGTTGGTCCTTGATATCGAAAAATTTATTGACAGCAGAACGTCCGTCCGTGGTCAACACTAGCACCTAAACCGTTTAGCCAATTTTCTCCAAAATTGATATTTTCCGATCGATCTGAACGAACTCACAGCTTTGAGAGTTTCGAACGGGTATTTTGATTTTTGAGGCTACTTTACATGAAGCCTCAAAAACCTTTTCAAAATTTCTCGAAAATTGCATGAATTATTTTTTTATTTAACCTTGTCCTCGGATAGCGAATCGGACACTTACGAGAATGATGCTATGCTCAATGAAGTATTTGATTTTTCGAAAATCGCAAGAGTGCATTTCTTGGCGTCTTCCTACAATTATATTGAAGAGGTCACGTACAATTGTTCGAAATTTTTTTCAACGAGGAGACTTTGCGTAAATTGTTTTAATTAATGTAATTCCAAAAAATCTCAAAAATACTGCACAATTTTTTTTAAAATTAAGTTGTCTCGTATCGCTCCGTCCATAAATTACGTAACGCAAATTTGGAGTGTTTTGAACACCTCTCCCCCCCACTGTAACACACCCGTAACGTGTACTTGAACCCCTCGAAATAATTACGTAACGCTTGAGACCCCTCCCCCCCCCGGACAAGAAATAAAAATAAAATATATCACTGAAAAAGAAATTTGTATTAATTTTGTGTTAAATTTTAAAATTTATGAGTCACAATTAATTCGTTGATTACACCTGACCATTAAGATCGGGAACAAGTGTTCTGGGAAGGAAGAACGCCTAGACATTCATATTTTTTACTCCCCGTGCGCACGTCCTGGACGACGCATGATGGACAGTCTTCACCAATTTAATGTACAATAAATCAGTTTTGAATATTTTCTTTTTAATCTTATAGATTCAATAAAAAGTAATAAAAAACATTTCCATTTGTTGTAACAAATTGCACATAACTTTCATTTATTTTTTAAAGTAATTAATAAATATTTTAATATATTATTATATAACAAATGTAATTGTTTCATCAGATGTCGAAAATTTAAAAATAAATCAGTGTTGCATAACACTAAACTAGCATCCCCTTCCCCCGAGTAACGCAGCGTAACCCTGCGTAAAATTGCAAAAATTTGGTGTTGCAAGTATTGGGTTGAGGCAATTAAATGTTTCAGCGTCGGTCCGAATTCAAAGCTTTTGTAGCATAGTGGTATGGCTAACGGCGAGGTAGCTCCGTGGTCCTGAGTTGGAGTCTCGGCGCGGAAAATAATTTTTGCTGACTGAAAACACTTTCACATGGTTATGTAGTAGTCTAATATAGCAGAGCATTAACAAATAATGCAAGAAAGAATTTTCTAACGTAGCACCATTAGTTTTAAAAGGTACATGATTAATGTAGTTTTAATTATGTAATTTATTTAAAGAAAATCTATCTTGATATTGTACTTTTGCAGTGTTAATTTTTGGGGGACCGTCCCGCTTTTTTTATTGTCGTATGCGAGGAATCAATTTGGAGATTTTCTTTTCTTTCCTATTTCAATTGCCTATTCTCAATGTGAGGCGGATCCACCTGACATTTAGGAAACTAGTGGTGCTACACCAGCACATGCTTTCTCGCGTTATTGGAAACAGCTACGTAATATTGAAGTATTGCATTTCCTGGGCTAGTAACATCTCAGCCAATACTTGAAAACGTCAATCCAAAAACCTAGCGCTTGTGATGCATACGAGTATCTGCATTCATTTCGATAGTCAGGAACAGCAATCATTTCTTAATTTGACGAAACAAACAGGAATTTGAAACAGTATTCGCAGCATATTATACAGAAAAGAGCAACGCATTGTTGCCAGCGCAGCGATGTCAAAACTATGTACATTCGCTTGGGTAATCAATACAGTAATTAGAATACATACAATTGATATCAAAATAATTACGAAAATTCTGGCTGCTCACTCCTCAGTTGCCTTCCATCGTAATATAACAGTTCCGATTGCTCTGCACTCGCGTTGGGAATAATAATTCTGTGCAAAAATGCTTATTTCCATCTGTATTAAGATTAAAACGTCTGTCGGTTCGTCGTAGTACATCATACACAGGTGTTAAGACGGTGAAGAGAATTTTTAAAAAATGCTGCGACAATCCTCACAAACGGAACTACCGGCTCATACTTCCACATAGTGTAATTGTAGCATAATTAACTAATTTATAGACCGTGGAATTTCATGCAATGAATTTTTACTGATTATCGAAAGGAAATATATATATATATATATATATATATATATATATATATATATATATATATATATATATATATACATACATACATACATACATATATATAACTTTGCCTACCACCAAAAATAAAGAAAAAGTAGCCCATTGTGATTATGCATAATTACATCTTTCTTGGATTTTTTTTCATTAACGGCATATTTAAAAGCATTATATGCCAAGTCAGTGTACAAATGTGCTGAAGCGAGACATTTTCGTTATTAAGTTTTTGGTTTATTATAATGTTTTAAAATATGTTTTTATTATAAGTGTTTTGTACTACCGTGTAAAATAATATATTTATATAAATATAATTTGTTGCTCACTATATTCTTTTAACGCATATACTGAGTTAAGCGCGTGTATTGGCTATTTTAAGTGCATGATTGTATGCATAATTTTGCCTTTTTTAGTGCTTGATGTTCCTGGGTCTACTCATGATAAATAGACGAGCACGTAGAGTGAAAATTAAATATTTTCAAGCAAATATCCACACAAATTTGACAATTGCATCTGCTTTTCATAAGCTAAATCTCGTCACAACAATGAGACGTAATAAACGGGAATTCGCGAGCGCGACGCGGAATTCTATTCTTGCATTGTTAATATTCCCTGAAAGCTAGCAATTTTTATTTCATGTATTTCAAATATGTTTTAAATAATTTCTAAAAGATTATTGTGTAATGTATAACAAAAGGTCGAATGTAAGAAACGAACAAAGCAATATTAAATAATATACAAATTCTGACTAACGAAGCATCCAACTGTGTGGAATCGTTCAAGAAGCGCTGTAAAATCGGAGCGGGCATTTAATTTTGTCGCTAATTTACACCTAAAATACACATATTTTCAGAAAATTGAACATGATTTTATTTGAAAATTATTTTTGGTAACACATTTTACGAAGAAGAAAATTGTATTTTCACAATTGTACTTACAAGAAGACGCCGAAATCGATGCGCAGTCAATTCGAGCTATTATATTTGTCGCGAAATTATACAAAAATACTAATATTTTCACAACATTCAACATGACTATATTTAAAGATCTGCTTTTTATGAACACGTTTCATTTTAAAAAATTGTGTCTTTATAATTGTAGTTGTTGAAAGACGCCGAATTTTTTTTTTTTTAATTATCTCAAAATTACGCATTGCAATGAACTTGAAACCTAAACTATTCTCTTATGCGTTCTTTTTACAATCTAAGTTCCCAATTTAATAAAAAGAACGTGCTTGTTTTTAAGATAAAAAGTGGTTTAAAGAAAATAAAAATTGTCTGTTTGACACAAAATTTCGCAAAAAATACTCATGTTTTTTGAAAAATCGAACATGACCTTACTTCAAGATCTATCTTTGAACAATTATTTCTTTGGAAAATTCAGAGATTTCAACAAAAATGAGTCCAGCGCCATGTTTTGCTAAGTTGACCACGGGCGGACAGACATTTTCATGTCAATCTGTTTTGGTATCGAGGACCCAAAACGTGGTTTCTGTCTAGACAGCGTGTTAGAGGTAATAATTTACATGTTGGAAAAGGATTGATACTCTTTTTCGTTTCCAGAACCCGACAGTAGTTTTTCTATCGAAAAATCGCCGATTTCTGCTCAGCATTAATCTCTTTACTACGTAAGTATGTAGTAAGACGAAAGTAAAAAAAGTTAACACAGAAAGAAACTGTAGTCAGAAAACTCTTAACATTCAGACAGAAAGACTGGACTTGCATGCTCAGAGGGGAGAGAAGCGCACGCGGACCGGCACGGGAAATAACGAAAGGAGCGTTACGCACTTGGCGACCAGTTAATGCTTCATCATGGTCACGGTGAAAGAAACCATCGGCTCAGTGTCATAGAGTTCAACAATTTATTGCTATTTTAAACAATTTATTGGATGATTATGTTCACATTTTTGTTTAAAGTTATCCAGTGAACTAAGGATTGGGGTGTGAAACTTGGATATTGTTGAGTTTGAAGAAACTACTTGGTGATTTTTCGGTTTCATCTAACAGAATATGAAGTTTGATGATTTTGACGATGTGCAAAGTGAATATATTTGGGTTGTATAAGACATGTTTGTCCCTACTTTAGTCATTCAGTACACCACTATTTCTATCGGTAAACTTGAAATTTTATTTCCTAGAGATTTGACGAAAACCCATTTGATGAACAATGCATAGAAATTAAAATATTCATGAAATTCGATTTTTTTGTGACATTCGTCCTCTAATATTTTAGAATGGACACAAATATCAATCCAAAATTTTCACCCAATTTATAAAACATTAATTATTTCTTGGTGGAAATTCACTGAAGGGGATTTATTCCACAGATAAGAGATTTGTTTGTTTTTCCTATTTACTAGACTACATGGCTAGGTTCCAATAATTGACATGTTCCAGTAACTAAATTACAGAAATTATGTGGGTATTGCTGGATTTGAAACTAACCCCTCATATATGAAAATTAGCCTGTGTGTTTAAAAAAGAAATGAAACTATTCTTATTGTTTGAGATTAATGTTAAGCAACAGTAAAATTAACATTGTTTTAAAATCTGCTTTCTTTTATTGGCAATAAGTATTATTTTTGGAAAAATTCTTATGTTTTTCTCTAATTATTATTAATTGCTATTGAATAACAAAACTCGCTATTTGACTATTCTGAATTTCACCTTACACTGGGAGGCCTGTGTGTAGATAAGAAAACTCAATTGCTACTTCATGATAAATTGCTCTGTGCCTACATTAACAATTTCAGAGATTTTGCTCTGAAATGTGTTATATGTAGACTCCATTGGAATTGAAGCAAACAATTAAATTATAGTTAAAATGTGCCATAAAAGTTTTGTAAAAAAGATTTTCAAATTTCTTTACTATGCTGTGTGGAATAAGGTATTCTGAGGCTTGAATATACCCCAATTTTAATCATTTGCATGTATTTTGTTTGTTGTGCAGTGATTATGCTGTTGAATTATTAACCAAATGCCATTCCCAATTTATTCCAATGTGTTCTTGCAAACAGACCTTCTAAAGAACAGCATAAGCTAATATTCAACAAGTCACTTGTGTTTATCATCTTAAAATAAAAGAAAGAAACAATGTTCAATATTTCTGATTGGTTTATTTTTGAAACATAGAAAGACTTATTTGAATGAAGGCTGGGAATCATTGAATTTTATTTATACTAAACTTTATTTATAAAAAAATTATTGAAAAGTGGTGTGTGTTACTGAATGTACTTGCACACACTGTTGTATGTTAATGTCTGCAAAATTATAATAATATGATTTATCGACTTATTAGTTTTACAGATCTTTTTGGTTACATACTGCATTAGGTTATCAAATTGTTATACAAATCACATTTCATCAATACAGTGTTGTCTTCATCAGGTTAATTGGTCTAAAATTAACAGTTAATAAAAATAATAAATATTTCCAATAATTTTCACAAATTATCTTCATTTTGTCATATATTCTGGGTTAAAAAATGTTACACATCTATAAGAACAGGGGTTTCATTATTAAGCTTATAATAACACATGAATGGGTGCACTATTCAGTTAGTGCACCATCGCAGATACATTTTCAATAGAAGCATCAACTATTATTTTTTACCAGAAGTACATAAAGCTTACAAGAAGCTGCTTCCCCACTCACGTTATTCTAAACTGAGATATTTTTGTATTTCAATAGAAGCGTCACCTATTATTTCTTGCCAGAAGAACATAAATGCAAGTGTAAAGTATTTTTTACTCTGGAGACATCAAAATGTTGCAATTAAATCAAAATATGGAAAAATACATTCATAATGATTTAGCAGGTAAATTTTCTGATTTATTAAATATTGGAGAAGCAAAATGTTAAGCTGATAGAGAAGGCTGAATCCCATTTGCACATGATTTTTGTACAAGTGTGGAAATCAGAGGATATGGTTAAAATTGAAAATTTATATCAGCAATAGAAAAAACAATCTTTAATTGGTTATGTGAATTTTGCCTTCAACAAATGAGGATGTGGAACATGTAAATTTAAAGATCCTGCAGATGTTGCCTAGTGAAATGGAAATGCATCTTTTAATAGACATTGTTCTTAATAGTGTTCAAGCCATACTCTACTGGCCTTAAAACACCTGGAGTACCATTCCGTAAACTACAGTTAAAAGTAGGAGTCCTTGTGTGTTTAAATAAGAAATCTTGATGTGCCGAGGTTACGCAACGATACACAACTGAAAGTAAAGGAAATAAAAAATAATATTGTTGAATGTGAATACTAACAGGCTGTGAAAACGGCAATCTGTATTAATACCAAGAATTCCCATAATACCTACTGATTTGCCATTTCAATTTAAGAGACTACAGTTCCCATTAAAGTTTTGTTATAAATAAATCATAATGGCAAACTTTAAAGGTAGTAGTCAGGCAGTGCTTTCCACATGGATAATTATAAGTAGCTTGCTCAAGATTGCTCAGTAGAAATAATTTATTAGTGTTCCAGTATGAAATGCTGTTAATATAGTTTATCAAAAATATGAAGCAACATGGATTAATGAAAGTTTTATTTCTTTGTATTTATTTGTGTTTGTTATTTCTTTTTTATTATAATAAAAACATGCACAGAAATAACTTTTTTCAGTAAACAGTTAAGTGTTTGTGATAAATCATTAATTTATATACTAACATTAAAACACCAAAATTCAAAAATCTGTAGTTAATGTTGATAGTGAATTAAAGTTAATAAGCTAATTTCTCAAATGAATAGTAAGAGCCGTGAGATACTAATTTCCTTATGGACACATGCAATAATGCTTGTCATAACCTTTTGTGTCCATTAACATTATGTAAATAAATGTGGCCTTCAGCGTTAAAATTTGTCCCAGCAAGAGGTGTTAATTTGGGCATGCACCAGATTAATACAGCTATTTCTGATATAGATTCCCTATAGTTTGTTCGAGTCTTATTTTGCCTTTTTGTATTTTTAGTAAGAAATTGCACAGGAATTGCTCTATGTGCACGGGAATTATTATTCCCGAACCCTTCACATTTCATACAGAAAAATACATAAATACTCATTCTCAAGTACAATTAGTAGAATCATAAATTAAGAACTCGAACACCGCAAATTTGAACTGACGGCGGCAGTGATGGAGTGACTACCACTTCGAACTCGGAAATTTCACGCGTTTTAGTTCAAATTGAAGATGAGAAAAAACATTTTTGCTTAGGTTGGATAAATGGTGGTATCCTTTAATGAAATTATCTCTGGCCAATATAATCTAGTTAGTTCGAAATTTTCGAACAATCGAAGCTAGTTCAAAAGTTCGAAATTTTCTCGCAGGTTTAGGCATTACTCGCGCAACTTTTCTTGAACGATAGATTGAAGAAATGTAGGTAGAGAGGGGGTATTACTTACGAAATGGGCCACTGGATTGTATGAAACATTGTCAATATCTGGAGAATCAGTCATACCTTCACAACATTGTCAATAATTTGCGTTCTAACTCTCAGGAGTTCGAGGTATCTCTTGTGATATATCTTTACCTGCTTCGATCATTTCTTTAGATTTTTTTGGAGAAAAGAGAAGTTATTGCCTACAAAAAAAATTGTATTTGATTATTTCTATATTAATTATTTTTAATACTAAAGTATATAGTTCTATAATAGTTTCTTGTAAACGAAAGAGGGTACTGATCCCGGAGCTCAAGAAAACCGTTTCTTTGACGATTAAACATGCAAAATCACATGTCTTTTCCGAAGAACATCTCGAGAAGCACCGGATTTATTCCATTACAAATTTTTTGCCGTATTCAATTACGGAAAAGTTATACTTGGTTATACTTATCTCGTGGGAGACTGCACGTGCTTTTCTGATTCTTTTTGTGTGGTTTGCATTTTCCAGTTAACAGAATAGTAATTTAATATTCCTAATGCCCTGTCACCCTCAACCCAGCGAAGGTTCAATTTCTTAATTAAGCTAATTGATAGATATCGTGAGGTACGTTTTATTGAAAATAATTTCAATGTGCCTCTCCTCATCACAGACCTATCACTTACCTTTTAACGTTTACCTCAGATACTTGACAAGTGTTTACGCGATGCTTTGAAAGGTCACATTCCTATCCTAATAGAGATCCCTCCTTACAGTGAACGATACGTCGAGAACTTTGTAACGCAATACTCATTGTTGTGAAATTAATTTACTTCCCATTTACAATTTTGTCTCTCATTTAAAAATCTGAAATACGAAAGACAACAATGCATTACGAAAGATGTAAACAATCGGTATTTTCGTGAGATAAGATATTATTTTTTACGGTATGTTATAACCGTTGATCGGATTTATGTGGAATAACATTTATTTAAATATGCACATGTATACACACTAAAGGTAGTGTGGCCACTTTCTGGAAAACTGAGAAAAATCAGGGACTTTCAATTACTCTGGAAAAATCAGAGAATTCGTAGAAGAGTTGTTAAATGTCAGGGAAAATTTGAGAGGGTTATAAAACTAGATATTATTCCTTAAAATATAATTACATTATTTTTTGTTGAGAAAATATTGTTAATTTGTACTTTCTCGTTGCAAAATTAGTGATAACAAATTAGCATCAGGCTAATTTCAGTATTTTCAGTGCATGATTTGAAATTAAGAATCTTATAAGGAAACTGTTTTTAAAAAAAAAGAAAAAAAAAGCTTAACAGGGACATCAGAGTTTTTTTTTTTAGGAAAGGATTGGCCACCCTGAAAGATGTTTAAAATATGGAAGGAAATATTAACTAAAAATTGAATAAAAACATAATGAAAAAAAAGGATCATGTATAAAACTGTCAATGATCTTTGTATACATTTTGCTCTACGTCTAATATTAAATTATTTCTCATACTAAAATAGAAGAGACATTTCTGTGTTGCCGAAAGTTTCTTAACCTGACGATTGGCCCTTTGAGAAACCGTTGATTTCAAAGCACTGCTTTAACCTTTTGGCGCTCGCGCGATTTAGTGTCACATGGCGATCTCGGGCAGTATTTTTTGCCGCCGTCGAACATCCTTCCTTTTTCTCAATATTACAGCTTCTCTTGATCGTCAGTCATGGGGAATTTTTTATGTAACATCAACCGAGCGTTGTAGTATATTTAAAAAAATATTAAAACAATTTTAATTATTCGTCTGAAAATGAATTTTTTCATTGGAGAGGTTATTGGGGAAAGAGCTCGCAACACTTCTAGCCACACTGTCAGTAAGGACTGACATCATGGATGTGCTTGTCTGGAATTGATATCCTTTTATGATGCAGTAATTCTACATATATTAAAAACAGACTTCAAAAAGAATGACAAATGTATTAGGGTGAGATTGTTTGTATCTGGTACATATTTATTATAATAATTTCAATTTGTTTTACTATTATCTTAAAAGTTAGAAAATTTAATATGGTTTACTATTATTTGTGTATATTCAAATCTGAAGAAGAGAAAAAAGTGCTCCTCGAAACGTTGAGTGTTGTAAAAAGCTTCAAAATTAACAGAATATTTTAATAAATTTTTAAATATAAATTATGATTCTTGATTAATTTTTTTTTCGGTATGTGTATGATTGTCTAAAACAATTCTGGACAGAAAATTATTAAAAAAAGCGTATTTTTTACCGCGACCTCATTGACCGATTACTCCAGGCTCCTCTTTATTGGTACACTTATCTGTCAGAAGCGAACACGGTAACAGCAGTCCCGCCTGCGATAAGAAAAAAGCTCCGATTTCCAACATCGACACATGCATCCTGTTTCACAAGTCTCACTCCTAGTTATTTCAGACTCGTCCGGAATGTGTTCAACACCCAGATCGTTACTTATCCTGGTGTGAAAAGTTTTTTATTTATTTATTTACTTCAAAAACAGTTAAAAACTGTGTGTGACGTATTATGGAGGGAAATTAATTTGAAGTTACATTTATTTCTGCGTGTACTCTCCTCTTTGCGTGTATTTATTGCTCTTGATACTCCTGTAGACCATGATATGCATTCAGCAATCTGTTTAACGGTTGATGTGGGATTTTCGTCAGCCACACGAGAAAACATCCTTCAATCAATTTTTTTTTCAATGCGTATTACTGGGGTATCTTTCTAATGTTTTGTAAAAGACGGTCTTGCCACAGGATCCGCCATTATAAATTTATAGGTACGCAAAAAATTAAAATTATTGAAAGATGCTAAACCGATCTTGTCGCACTAAACGAGAACTGACTACTCTATTACTCACGAAGCCTAACGAACCTGCGTTTGGGACTTTTGTTACGAGTCAACCACCGATAAAACCCAGCTCCAGAAGACGGGTATCGGGTTTCTTCGACTTCATTGCTCGATGCGTTCGCGTTTGGTATGTTTCAGGACAGTGGCCCTATCCAGAGTTTCCGGTAACTCTTTTCTGGATTCTACATTTTTTTCTGCAATCCCCTTCGTGTAATTTCAAACTTTCATTTAATGAAGGAAATTTATAATTTCGACAAGAACTATTTTCAGAAGCGAAAAGCTTTTGAAAAGACATACACACCCGCAAATCCAAGCAACTAATAAGAACCTGTATTGTGCATTTGTTTACATCAGGATCATTCTAAGGCCGAATAGACAATAAATATTCCCTTTTCAAGTAAACTACTCAATCGCAGCAAATAAGGCATCATTTGAAAGCTGGAAGTCTCTGACGTCTACACTTCCGAACTCGTATGTAATGATAGCAACGCTGGTCGTCGTGAACATTAAGTGTAAGGCGGGCAGGCGTGGGGCGAAGCCACCCACACAGGGCGAGAGATGTAGAAAGGAGCAGGGTAGATTTCAGCAGCTTGACGTAAGGCAGAGCAAGCCAGGACGGGTATTGTACGATATAGACAGAATTAATTCCTTTTCCTGTCTAAATAGAATATGCTAACTGGGCTTTAAGATGCCGCGCACCATTGTTGTGTTATGAAACAGCAACTTTGTTCTTGATATGTAAAGAACATTGAACTGTGTATATTTTATATTATTTTATTGTAGAATTCGTTAAAACTGATTTTATTAAAATATTTCATTTATTGTAGTGTTTTACCAGAGTACTTTGGTTGTCCCTGAGCAGTGTTCCTGCTACGTTTTGGAAAACATTTTGTTTTTGTTCTGCAGCATTTGTGCTCCTACAGGTCACTTGTATTTTATTTTTGATATGTTAATATTTAGGTATGAAATGTTTTGAGAAATTGCATGAATCAGGTTTTTGGTGATATGCTATTCACTGCAGTTTGGCGAATGGAAGCATTGCGTCAAGTATTGTACGAATATCTGAATTTGACAAAAGCACACATCCTGTTTTAAAAGCTTTTAAGAGTTCTTAATTTCGGATAAAATACTTTTTCTTGATAGGCACGAGTAAATATCAGTGAAATATAGCTGAAGGTGGAACTTTGGAATGTGCACATGGTCTGTGTGCACGTCTCCATGACAACGGCAGGCTCTGAGCCAATCGGGTGACAGTTGTGTCAGCGCCCGCCGTTGCCAGTGGAGCGTAAACATCACCGCGTGCTCGAAAGGCATGGGTAGCCGCGTCGTCGCGACGGCCTTTCAAAAATCAGTTTTTATTTCCCTTGAACGTGATAGTACGAATAAAACTAGAACGTAGTTGACATTTGTGTGTGGAGGGGGAGGGCGTTGCCGCGTACTGCGCGTTCTGCCATTTACTCTCAACACTAACTAAGCAAACAGAAGAAAGGAATCTTGAGAACCTCGTAGGAAGTGAAAGAAAGGTAATAAATATGAAACTAACGTTTTCTGATCCTTCGACAATTATTCCCAAACGACACTGTTACAAAGTAACGCAAAGTAACAAAGTTCGGGCATTTTTTTAAATAACTTTCTTCTCAAAAATTGTTCAAAATTTTCTCTTACTGGTCCCATTTTCGGCTTACTCTGTATTTTTGAAAATTGCATGTAACATTTTATGGAATGTTAACGTAGCAAAAGTACAATATTGATAACAGAGACTTTTTCTTAGATGAAATCTTCGTTTTTTTAAACTTATCTTTAAATAAGGCCATATACAATTAAAAAAATAGTTTTTGCGTAATTTCTACTTGAAGTTAACGCAATTTATAATTACTTTTCTAAAAATACTCCAAATTCTTTCTTAAACTTTTTCCCAAAGTTAGAACAAAGTATGCTTAAACTAAAAAACATATCGGTTCTCATTTTTGTTGAAATTTCGAAAATTAGAAATAACGTAAAAAAATATGTGCTGTTGTAGTTCCTAGTTCTTTTCTTGGGGAAAAAATGCTGCAATGAATCCATAATAGCGGAGTGAATCTTTTCTGAATGGACACCTTACTCAGAAGAAAGTAATGTTATGTAGTACAGTATGTGCAGTTCTGCAAGATAACCTTATGATTCTTTCAGCTCTCTACTGAAGTACTTCTTCCCTACGATATAATTCTACAATTTTTTTCAATTTATAATTTTATTTTTATTCCCAAAATATATTATGTGAGTACAGTAAAACCCCCTTTTTACGTTTCCCTTATTTTACGTTGCCCTGCCGTTTACGTAATTTTTCGTTGGTCCCGTTTAAAAGACTGTATTTACAATGCATTCTCTTCCCGCAATTTATAACTTGATATGCAGAATGCTTCCTGTCTTTTACGTATTTTTTAATTTTATTTTATTTTATTTTTACTTTCTCGTATACGTACGTTTTATACCTAGTGCTGAGAAAGTTATGTATTGCTGCGGCAAAGAACGGCGATTTTTCGACAGAAAAACTCGAACTGATACAGAAAAAGTGGATAAATCCTGTGCCAATATGTAGTAAATTACTACATATGTATGTAACGAACTCGCAAAAGTCTCGCGTTCGTTCCGATCAGTCGAGGAATATCAATTTTGGAGAATATCGACAGGCGCTTTAGGCGCTCGCGTTGGCCACTGACGGGCATACAGAAGTTTTCAGCCGAAAAAAACAGTCTTCAATCGATTTTGTGGTTTCAAGGACCCATAAAACAGGAATTCAGGCTACACCACGTGTTAGACGAAGTAATTTACTACGTATAGGAATATGATTTATCCACTTTTTCATTACCAGGGCACGTCAATAGGAGATTTTCTAGCGAAAATCGCCGATTCTGGCGCATGCTTTTACTTTCTCTTCTTACGAAGGGCGAGAAAGTGAAAACAGAGTTGCAGTTGCCAGAGAAAACCATTGCAGTAAATAATGAAAGTACTCGCCTAACCTATCGTTTTTCAACTTTCCTGTATTTTACACTTCAGTCCCCTGAAAAGTGTGAAAGAGGTGTTTTACTGTATTTTCTAAAGAAATATTGAGGGTAGAGTGAAATTTAACCATTGACAATCCCGTTGTACATTTTGCTGTAAGACTTGTGCAAGGTAAGATTTAATAATTCATTCATAGAGTCAACTCCAACCTTGTGCGAGGTATAATGAGTAATAATATCTGTGTTGTTATCTACTGTCATCTGTTCTAACATCATAATGCATGCACAATACCAAAATAATGCATTTGTTTTTGGGATCACAGGACACCTAAGATTCTTATGTATTCCATTTGAGATCATAGTCATTGTTAGGGGGCGAATTTTGATGAAGTGCCATCTGTTCACTTTCAAACAATGCCTTTTTGTATAGACATTAATTTTATGTTATGACAAAAGGAAATGACCCATTTTTGCATTTCTTGTCTATTTCTATTAAGTCATTTTATACCTTTTTCTGTCATTTTAAAGCATTTTTTGCTGATTTCATAGATTTTAATATTATTTTAATGGTACTTTCTTCAAATAACATTATTTACAAGATGTATCAAATGTTCTCCACAGAATTCATGAGTAGCATATTCTATTTCTTCACTCACTATTGTAATATAAGTTGTAGGGTGTATGTAATCTAAGGATCTTGTGATGCCTATCAGCGCCGTTAGGCCAATTTTATGATGACGAAAGAAAGAGATTTCCTGATACAGAACTGTCCAAACCAAAAGTTTGCAAGCTGAGTTCATTTGAACAATAGGAAAAAGCCTCGATTGCATCAGTAAGCTGCTTGACTTGTTGATCTGAACTGGTTTTCATTAATTTTTTTGTCATTTTTCTTTGCTTTTAGGGCATTTTTGAAACTTTTTAAGAGCATTTTATTGATCATTTTTGGTGATGTTTTAAGTCATCAAAGTTTGCCCCGTAGTCATTACTATCATTATTGTACAAAATTATAATTGTGATAATATATACATCATCTCAATTAGTCAAATTTAAATTCTCTGAACACAAATCTTTGATAGCCTCTTGCACAAGAGCTCACACTTCACTGCTGTGTGTGCACCCAACATATCTAACAGATTCAGCACGGAGCAATAATCATGTTTTGACAATACTTCATGGTACCTTTCAGTGAAAAGATGAACATGGACTGTCAAGTATCCTCAGAAAATAACTATTAAGGAACTCTCAGAAATTCAGACAAACGCATCATAGCTAATCATCAACACAAAATTTCTGTTGCCTGAATCTGAGAAATACATGAAGCACTCCCACTTTAATTGCATTTAAGAAGTTCCATCTCAAAATAGTGAATAGAGCTACACATTTCTTGTGTAGCTCTACCGTGTAATTGTAGGGAAAAAGAACACATTTAGTATCACAATGACAATCCGTCATGTTAGTATTACACATATTGTTGAAATGTGAAGAAAGGTGTGATAGTTCCGAATGCGATTCTTGACCATACTAAAACTAGTCCACTGCTGTTAAAGTAGTCTCCATTTGTCCTGTTATTGTAATTCTGTTGTCAGTCATTTCTCTTATTATTGAATTGAACAAAATATCTAATTTAATTAAATAGAATAAAATGGATTTGATTGGAGTTAAATTATATTGGGTGACATTTTTTAGAATGATTTAATTGTTCACATTGTGGTTTGTAGGTCCTCTTTTAAGTTTACTTTAATGTTCATACCTACTATCCTGGGGATCAAAGTACTTTTTCTGTCTTTAGTCTTGTACAAAATGTTGGCTTGTATTTCTGTGATGCTGACAGAAGATTCTTTTACAACTTGGTTGTTGTCTTGTTAGAAATTCTTAGTGGGTCTTGATTTGAAACTACCTGGCGCTGATAGGCAAGAAAACATTATTGTAATTTGCCAAAAATAACTAAGTGTGTAACGTGTATAGAAATTGAATCGTCACAATACCAGATTATGCTGAAAGCCAGTTCTGATGAAATCTAATGATCTTATTTTAGCCCTTAATTCCTTTACATACATTCCGGATGCTTTATGACTCGGCAGACATATAAATACACTAAAATATGTATACAAAGTATAGCAGAATAGTCTTATTCAAGGTTTGCTGAGGAGGCATCTTTTAGACTTGCATTTTTTACATGCTAAATGTACGACATGAATTGCACCATTTTACTTTTCTTCTAAAGGAAGGCTTGTGACTGAATGTAAACAAATTGAAGAAAGGAAATAAACAAATTTGATTTATCAATAACTAGTGAACCAGATGTTTACTGGAATACTTGAACCCCTTTTAATTGTGTTGTGTATTAAAATTATCACTTTCCTTATCAAACTAGATTAATAATTTGTTACGAAAACTAAATTCTAAATCATGTGTTATTCTCCTTGTTTTAGATTCAGGGACAACAGAAGATCTCACGGAGATTCCTGTGGTTAGAAACACGGAATGTGCTCGCATAGGCTCTCTAACGTATGTGATAACTCTGGACACAGAGAGTATTATATTTAAATTTCGAGATGCAGCAGGTTTGTTCTACAATTTGGAATTGTTAATGATTTAACAATGAAGATTTTCAGTTGTATAACCTTAATTTATTTCAGAGGCGAGGAGATTTCATGAGAATATTAATAAGGTCAAATCAGGGAAAGGAACGTCAGTATTTACAGAACGCACAGACGATTCATCAGCCATTCAGTATTTTCAGGTAAAAATTTATGTGTATTGAATATATTTCCACTATAATGCGGCCAGTTGACTGCAATTTCATTTTGATATGTTTTCAGTTTTACGGGTATTTATCACAACAACAAAACATGATGCAAGATTATATTCGTACTAGCACATATCAGCGTGCAATTCTTGCTAACCTTGATGACTTCAAAGATAAAGTGGTACTCGATGTTGGTGCTGGATCAGGAATTCTTTCTTTTTTTGCAATCCAAGCTGGGGCAAGACGTGTTTATGCAGTAGAGGCTAGTACAATGGCCCAACATGCAGAGGTAAGCACCATCCCATTCTGATTTTTCGTATATATTTCTCTAGCGCCACACAGAAATAGTCCGTACATTTGTGTTTATGAACATGAGCGATAAAACTTACATTGGCCTGCACCACATATACAGCTCAACAATATTAAACAATGTTTGATCACTTATAAAACACACTTCACAAACAACACTTAGTAAAATCTGATGGTAATGAATGAATTGAAAATCAATTTATCATTATTACAAGGGTTGGCATCATGGGACGAGTCATAGCAACTATTTTTTGCTAAAAGAAATATTATCGGATCACATAATTTTATTTGTTTCCTGATAGAAATTCACTACTAATTCACAACAACAGATGGTTTTTTGAGTGTGTCTATTAGTACAGGGAGCAATGTCAAATCAGTTATCTGACTACTGCCGTATGAGATGAACCTAACCCTTTCAAGTGATGCTTCTACATGAAGACATCTGTTCTTCATGGAAGAAATGCCCCAGGATGACACAGGAAATTGTTGGAAGCTGTAGCGAATAATCTCCTTCTAAACCGGACGGTTGCAAGATAGCCAGGAGTGGTTCAGTCAGGACAAATACACTTGTGATTAGCAACGCACAGGAAGACCTGTGAGTGTGCATTTCTCAATACCACTTTCGCTCTTTGACTCCAGTAGTGTTCATAGAGTGCCTCCCTTCACCAAGTGGTCAATTACTGCATGTGCCGCATTGGTCCGCACACTCGCAGGTTGTCCTGTGTGTTGCTAATCACAGGTTGTCCTGTGTGTTGCTACACGTCCTCACTGACACACTCATGGCCATCTCTCAACTGCGCAATATAGAAGGGCTTTACTCCTAATAGCTTCCCCTAATTTCAAATTGAAGTTATTTTGGCTAGGCCCCATATCATTAAGGACGGGGTTCTGTCAGAAAGAAATGCCCCAAATTTTTTCTCCCTAAATATTAATTTGAGGAACGTGAAATTTGCACACAATATTAATGCACGATTATTCTACTTACTCTATTTTTTCACATTTCCATTGACATGTACAGCCTTGAGCCAGCATGAAACAAGTGCAATCACATTAGTGTCATCTTTAAATTTTCTACCACATAAAACTTTTTCCATTGGCACACCTGTGTGATGGCGTATGTTATCCTGCAAGAGCAAACTTTCTACACAGTTCTTCTGGAATTGAACTTCTGAGAAACAGTTCTTTAAGGTATTCAGAGTGTTGATGTAAAAATTTGAATTGATGGACACCATCAATGCAGAAGACAGTGATCAGCGTGTGAGGAGTTGATGCTGTTGGGGGATGTCTGAAGGGCATTAAATCATGGAGATCACATTCCTCACTTTCCGAAGCTCTAACTCGTCCAACGGTACTCCAACATCCGCGAAACGTCCATTGGTACTCCTGTCGACAGTAGAGGTGCCATACACTGAACACAAGTGTTTGTAGATGTTCACAACAGTTTTCTTCTCCACAATGAGAAACTCAATCACTACATGCTGTTTGTAATACATGTCATCTACAGCTGCCATATAAATAGTTCGTTGAGGAACTGTCATCTGTAGGAGAGACTTGAAAGTGTTTACAACTATAACTGTCTACCATTATTATTGGTTGAAGGAAAAAATGTGGGGCATTACTTTCGGTCTGACCCTCTTACTAATGTATTCTAACTAAGGATATTGACTGTTACATAAAGTGAACCAAAATAGACTTTTTCATTTCAATATAATTTGTTGATTTTTTAGAACAGTGCACAAGCTATGGCATAAAAAGTAAACATGACTTTGATTTTTATTTATATAAATACTAATGTTCAGGATTTCTTTGCATTGTGCAAAACCCAAATTTCCTTCATCAATGGAAGACCCAAGTTCTTGTACCAATGTACTCTCTTGTCGAAGTCTTTTTGTAGTATTGCATGATCTATAACTTGATTGACGTAGTTGATAACTGGAAATCTTCTGCAAAACTATTAGAGTTGTTTGATATATTTTCTCTAGTCGCTTGTCGAGATGAAAAGGATTGAGCTGAGCAGAACTCACTACTCACTGGTCTCACAGATGATAGAGCACTTGAGAGTGTGTTGAAAATTACATCTCTTCAGGCATTTTTGAGTCCATTGTAGTAACTTACCTCGAATACCCAAACATCCAAGCTTGCACAGCAGAAGCTTATGGGAGGTTCATTTATTAAGGTTTATTTATTATTAATTTAAGGTTTATTTTTTATTGTGTGTATATATATATATATATATATATATATATATATATATATATATATATATATATATATATATATATATATATACACACACACACATACATATATAATGTGACTTCAGACTTTACTAGTCAAATTGATGGGTCTATAATTTGTTGGCAATATCGTGTTCCCTTGATAAAAATTTGATGTGACGATGGTATATTTCCAGCTGGCCTGGTTACCGAATAAAATAATTTTTGGAAAAGTCCATGATGGCATGTTGTGGATGAGTCGTTACTAAATGGTGCATCAATTATTTTTATTTATTTATTTGTTGAATACGTAGTAGATATTAATACATAAATGAACAATCAAGTCATTTAAATTAGCTGTATGTTTTGTTTTTAGAGATGTTTTTGAATTTTTGCTATGTCAACTAAGTGGATAATATTGGCTAATCTACACATACACCACGAGATCATGGAACGCCATGAATTAGTTTTGGTGGTTGCTAGATAAAAATATTTGTTTGGAATTGCCTGTCAGATTTCTTCGAAGAACTTTCCAATGTAGTGTTACCTTTAAACTATAAATATATTAGTAGTCTTACAATAAAATAAATACATCTGAATAAAATTGACAATGTATTATAATTTAATGTAATTAAAAATCAAATATTTTGGATTTCAGTTACATTATGAACTTACTGACGTAAATATTAAATCGTAACATAAATATTTGAAAACTCGAGTTACAAAATCATTTATAATGTTACTGACTGTTACAAGCCACTTGACCTGCATTCAAACAAAAATGCAAATTTTTTCCCAAATTTACAAAGTATTATCACATAATGATAGATATAAAGAATTGTCCTAATTGCATGTGCTTTATTTTATTTAAAACTTACTTAATATGTCAGTAAATGTGTAGTTTGATTAATTTGCCCCAATGAAATAGGTAAATGTCAATGGTTCAAATTCCATTCAGTTGCAAAAAATGAAAGTTCATTTTTGACAGCCAAAAGGCCACTGGCTGTATTCATTCTTAAAGATGGTACAGTTTTAAAGGGAAAAAGATAAACTTTCCTTGATAATCCAAATGTATCAAGTTCAACAAAAATAAAATGCATTTCCTACCATTTAATTGCAGTGTTCTTTTTCTTTTCTAGTTCATGATAACTAGTTGATTATTAAATTTTGACAGCGAAGTTAATGTAGCCTATTAATGTATTCTTTTATTCTTTTGCCAGAGTTTGGTAAACGCTAACAATTTAAAAGGAAAAATTGTGGTGATTGCTGGAAAAATTGAAGAAATCACATTACCTGAGAAAGTTGATGTAATAATTTCTGAACCTATGGGGTATATGCTGTATAATGAACGCATGTTAGAAACATATCTACATGCTAAGAAATGGCTGAAAGATGAAGGTAAGATTTTGTTACGAATATCAATGTCAAAACTCCCTGCATCCCCTCAATTGTAATGTTAAATTTCGAAAGAGCTGGATCAAGATAGAAACTTGCTTGTTTTTTTTTTCTCCATATTATTACCTATGATTTAAGTATATACTGCCAAAAATATTTTTTCAAGTGACCTAATAAGTAATAATAAAAAAAATTAAAAATCGACAGGGTCACTATATAATCACAGGTGCTATTGGAATGACATCCAGCATTCAGTTTAGTAGTTTTTGCAACGTGCAGTGTGGAATGAGTAAGGGGACTGGTAGTTAGAGTTTGATCATTACAGTTTGACCAGAGGAACAAAGCTCCATACATGTGGCATGCGGCAAATCCTGAGCAACTGCTTGATGAATCCAGAGTAGTGTGGACGGGTTGCTTGCAATTCGCTGAGCGCCAAACGTTCACCCTTCCCACGTGTTGGTCTTTAGGGCACATCAAAGGGAGCAAACATTAGTCGAATGAATCAGCTATTCGAGAGTGGGTGAACAGTAGCTTGCTGCTTGTCGAATATGTGGAGCCACCTTTAGAGACTCTACTCAAGTGTCAAGAGAGTTCAGGCGACTATTACAGAGCTGAACATTCCTCTACATCCTCCAAAAAGAAGGATACTAGTTATTTGCACCATCCTTGCACAGTATTATGAACTGCTGGAATGAAAGTAAAACATTGACCCTTCAGAACCTAAATAAAAAAAAAAATAATTAAAAAACAAAATAAAAAAAATGATGTGCTGTCAGTGGTATATTGTGAGGGGAAGCAAGATAGACAGTCTACCACTCGAAGAATAAATAGAAAAGGTTGAAATAAAATGATATACATTTCTTTAAAACACAGCAGAATGCCTGAATAGATGTTTATGGACCGATTCTTCACAATTATAGGCAGGAAATCGTGTAAGTGGGGATTGCTAATATACACATAAGTTCATGTATCTTCACTCGAGCTTAATTTTCAAGGTTAATTTTGACTGTTCTAGAATTCACATCACAGTTTTTCTGATAATGACACAAAAGGTTTAAAAAATATCTCATTTGAGATGTAGGCTTTATGCATAAGGTCCTGTTCAGGAGATAATCAGCACCATCATCACTGCAAATGTGAAAACTCAATATATACAGTACATAAAACATTTAAAATGAGCCTTTCACCATGTACAAATGTTGAAAAGTCCTGCATCCTTCTTGCTTTTCTGCACAAGATGAGGTTATTATCATGAATGAGCTCACATGCCTTATCACCTTCCACAAACAATACCCTGAGAATGTAGCAATGGTTTTCACCTTGGCCAGATGAGCTGTAATTTTGGAAATCCTTAGTTTTGCACCCTTGATCAGTAGTGATTGAGAGTAAAGCACGTCTTGTGGGGGGATTTCCTGTTTCAATTTCTTACTTGTGGAGTAGAAATTTGGTATAGTTTATTCAGTGGGAATAAACACCATACCATAGTGTAAGAGATTGTACTTTGGCACCAAACTCGCAGATTTTAAAAATTAAGCATAGATTGATTTAGTAAATATATCTGAATTTTGTACATGTGTACTAGTATTTTTTGTAGCCATGTACAATGTGTACCTATGAGGAGAAAGAGTTGTTTTTACAATGATATATTATTTGTGTTGTGCACACGATGTTTCACTAAGCATGTTGAATTTTAGGACAAGGCTCTGACCTTCAGCCAACGCAGTGAAGAGAAAACATCATTGAGTCTGTCCAACACCTTTCCATATTAACTTAGAGACTTACACCTTGGAGATTTACATAAAACAATGTGTACAAACCATTCTGTCCAAAAAATTTTGATTAGAATCTAAATAATTATAAACATTTGGTACTACAATCCCAGGTAGAAATAGTTCAGTGTTCTCAACATCTCTTTTCATCTTTCACAATATTTACTAGCCTTACCCAATTAATTGCCATTGTCGTAAAGTGCCTCAATCACCATACTGTTGGTGAAATGACTTATGAAAACTGACAATTGTTTGGGTGGCAACAGATTTCAGTAGGTGAAGTATGCATGCTGTGTAATTCTCTATAGATGTTTATCTGGCTAAAAATTTTCTCTAATGCCAATATTCTTTTGACTACAAACAGAAAATTCTTGAGTGGATCTCTTGCATGAAAATGTCAATAATTTATACATTGATGCTCAGGACAGCCTTTATTGTCTCTTATAACTGGATTCTATATTTTTTGAAATTAAGTGCAGAAGTTAACATGATAAGTCTACACTTTTCCCGTACAGATCAGAGAAATGTAAGTAAGGAGACTCCAAGGAGATGCATCTCGATTGATCTTTTCAGACTTAATTGTAGTATAATTCTGCACACTCTTACCCAAGTGAGGAGTTTTGTTGTGGTCAAGAAGCACATCTCTTTAGTGGTTGGATAGAGCTGCCTTTTTTACCCAGCAGATTTTTAGTATGCTGTAATTTTTCACTGCCCTTGAATGTTTGGAAAGTAGCTGTTATGCATCAACTTTTTTTAATGAGTGCAAGTTTTAATTATTAAACTGATGTATTTGTTTGGTACGTAAGGTGTCGACTGTGGGATAACAAAATCGCCCTTTGGAAAAATCAGTGCCTTAGTATTTGCTCTCTACCTGTTTGATTTTGTCACGCTGTGCCACTGTCCTTTAACTGCTATTCATCCAGCAACCCCTTGCAGATGGTATTGAAATAAATGTTTATCATTGGAACTATTGTTTGAACATTGTTTGTAATTCTAGACATGATCAATTATGAAATTTATCTTGCACAAGAAGCACACAATTGTAGCCACCAACCGATATGTTATTTGAACAACCATTGAAATAGCTTCATATATTATTATTATTGTTATTATTATTATTGTTATTATTATTATTATTATTATTATTATTATTATTATTATTATCTTTTAGTGTTGGGCACAACAGGTGTGATGTTCCCAAGCCGGGGTGATTTGCATATAGCACCATTTACTGATGACAACCTCTATATGGAGCAGTTCAATAAAGCCAACTTCTGGTACTGACAATATTATTTATCTGTGATAATTAGAAACAATTCTATATATTAATGCTAATTTAACTTGCCAAATACTCATTTTCAGGTATCAACAATGTTTTCATGGAGTAGACCTGAGTAGTCTCAGGCATGCAGCTATGAAAGAATACTTCAGACAGCCGATTGTGGATACATTTGATATGCGAGTATGTATGGCAAAATCGGTGCGACATGTTGTGGATTTCCAAGCAGCAAAAGAAACAGACCTTCACCGAATTGGTTTGTGATTCCAGGCAATTACATTTATTTAATAAACTTCTTTGTCTCATTGTTGAACTGGATTTTTTTTCATTTTTCAGAAATACCTCTTCAGTTTCATCTACTGGAATCTGGCACTGTTCATGGTCTTGCATTTTGGTTTGATGTAGCTTTTATAGGAAAAAACTCAACAGTGTGGTTGTCAACTGCACCATCCGAGCCTCTTACACATTGGTATCAAGTTAGATGCTTACTAGAGACTCCAATTTTTGTGAAGGCTGGCCAACTTTTAACAGGCAGAGTTTTGCTAGTTGCTAATCAAAGGTATATTATTTATAAAATTGTGTCTTTGTGATTATTGTAAGGAAAATGAAAGTAGTAATCATTGTAAGAATTTCAGAATTTCAATTACATTCTGTATATACCCGGAGAAAAGAGTGGATGTAAACAAAGCCTCACAGGGATCACTGATTGGGTGAAAGGCCATGTTACACTGCTTCTTTGAGCTTTTTGCATATATGCAAGTTCTGTGTAATTCAAGAAACTGCATGTTATTATTATTATTATTATTATTATTATTATTATTATTAAGTATATTGCATGTAAACACATAAAATAAATGTGTCTTTCCTTCCAATTATATGTTAGGTTGTTTCACATGAGAGGTTAGTTTGATAGGAGATACATATCAAGTGCATGAAGCAGATAAATATTCATGTATTCATTTTGATAGAACAGCAGATTGTGTAATACTTTTGTGAGGAGTGTAGAGTGACATTATAATTTGTCACAGGGGCAGATCTAGAGACAAAATTTGGGAGAGGAGATTCAAAACGTTTTGTCGAATGAGTTATCTTATAGATTTTGTTAAATGTGTCAGGTTACACTCAGCTCATCCTGCAAGATTGCTAAGATTTTATTTGTTTTAATGATTATTTGAAAATATGTTTGCTTGAAAGTTTCATGACAAAATAAAATTAATAATGACTGAAAAATTCTAGGGGGGGAAATTTCCCTCCACATGGATCCACACCTGTTTGTCACCATTTAATCATTTTTTGAAATGTTATGTATCATTAGCCCACAATATTACAATTGTAGTCTTTGAGCTGTTATCAGAATTTTATTGTGCAATATGTACATGAGACTGGCATGTCCACAGATCTCTCTTAGTTCAGATATCAGTTTGGTGCAGTTATAGATTTTGGGTTTTGTTTACTTTCACTCTGCACATGAACTTGAAAAATTATGATGATGGTCCTTTGGGTAAAATCTTATTAAAAGCGGTTGCTATTGAAGGAAATAGTGCTCTGTTAGCTAGGCTATATTTGAAAATAATGTAGATCAATAGAAATGGGAAAGGTTACATGAATGTATTGAGTCTTTTAAATGTAAAGCACATTTCATGTGCTTTATGTAAACTGTCAAAGACATTTCAGCTTCAGGTTTTTATTATAGAGTTAGCAACAAAACCTACAATTTTCATGTAATCAAAAGAGGAATGTTTTTTCCAATATTATGTGGAGTGCAAACTGTTAATGGTAACCTAAGGTGTAGTTTCTCTGAGTGAACAGTTCTTTCATTCTGTTCTTGGAAACTGGAAACTTGAGTGAATGCAACAGCACAGATCAAATGTATCATATGAAATATACTAATTCCACTGTTGCCAGTTTCACATTGTATAGTTTCAGAACAAAAATGTTTTAAGAATTCATTTGCAGAATAGAACAGACCCAGAACAGTTAGGCATTTGACAAGCTATTCAGTGGAATATCAAGTGTGAAAAGACACACTGTCAAGACTTCCCTTTCGATCTGTGTCCTGCCATTATATTTTGTTATTGTTTTTCAATTGAATTATCTCCCACGTAATGAGAAATAACCTTAATTATTCTGCGGACATGTCATCAGTGATGTAGTTTAATCATTTAAAGCCAGGTTCTTGAAATAGAGATTTCAAACTTTAATCTCATCTGAATTAAAGGTATTTTGGATAAAAAATTACTGAGCTAAGGCTATTTGCATAGTGTCTATTTCCATGGTTTTAATGTAAAATTGGCCATATTTGGATTAATGTGACACAGTTTGAGTCAAATAAGTAATGTCTGATGATCATAAAATTGTTGTGGGGTAATGTGGACAGTACCTCAGCCAAAAATCCATTGATAAGAATACAACTAAATAATATTTATCTGTTATTTTCTAAAAAGTAGTGAAAAAATGCCAAAATAATGGGGTGTTTGTGGCACCCCTAAACCAATTTTAAAAAAGCTTTATTGGTGCTGATGTTCTTGCATCGAAAACTAGCTCGTTTTTGCTAAGCCATGGAATTTTTATCGATACATTGTAATATACAGGCTGTCTTCAGGGAGGAAACACCGAAACTTCGATAATAAGCTCTTCAGACAATTTTAAGCATATTTTGTCTAATAAACTCTTTGGTTATTCTGAATGGCTGAGCACTCAAAAGCTGGTTTGAAAAAATACTTCTATGCCAAAAATTGCTTTGCATAAACATAAAAACACTCCAGAAACATGTAAATTGTTTGATATTTACAAAAGAAATTAATATATTAGTTCAGAAAGAAACCTTAACACTGAAATAAAAAAGCAGTCAAATTGTGTAAATTGGGCATACTTCACCCTTCATTGAAGGGTAAAGCATGCCACAAGCATACACTTAAACTCACCTTACAGTAATGTTGGGGGCAAATGCTGGTGGAACTAAAACCTTGCATCCATTTCTAATTGGCAAGCCTAAAAAGCCACCTTGGTTTAAATATGTTACGACATTGTAAACATGATATGCTTCAAACACCACCATTTGACGTCAGTTCTTTATTCACAACTACTTGCTCTTTATGTAAAAATGGGGGCTCACAACAGAAAGAAATTACCCTTTGTTAACCAGTGTCCATCCTGTTTCAAGAATTTAGATCTAAAAAACATAGTTTTCCCCTGACAACTGCATAAGTCTGTTGCAGCCTTTGAATTTGGGCATTGTAATGTTCACTGTACCACAGGAATTTGGTGCCAAAGTACTGAAGAATTATTGTCTGCGTCTATACCTAGCAGTAGTAAACATGAAAATGTCTCTACAAGGCTTCCTTTGCACTTGCAGTTGAACTGCCATGATTAGCTTTTCATAGACCTAGAGATATACAGCATGGAAATGGGGAAGGGAATGGGCAACATGGAAAACTGACTGAACTATCGCATCCACACAAGGGTTGGTGCAGCCACGGTTGGTTGCAGTGTGCGCCCTGATTCGTGCTACAAGTTCTTTTGCAGTTGTGTTCCTGACATGAAAGTAGATACCTCTGTTTGGAAAATCAGTTTCCTGCCATTGTCTGAAAGTTGAATCTGGTGGCAAGACCAGTAACACATTCAAAAAGGAGAGCCCATTTTGTTCTGCATGTGTGATGTCTGCCAATAAGGTTATGAGCGACTGACGGATATCCCCAAGGACACAGAAAATTCAGACCCTTACACACACACACACCGCACACACACACACCGCACACACACGCATGCGCACACACAGATGAGCACACATGCACACATGCATGCACACACACACATACGCGGGGGAGCATGTCAGACCAAAATAATTCTACAAAGGGTAGATTTGTATATGATTCACATATATCAATAAAATCAATTGTTGCTGTTGCATTTAGATAAGATTTGCAATGACTTATAAATTTGAGCATACATACGCTGTATTAACCAAAATATAATAATAATAATAATAATAATAATAATAATAATATTAATAATAATAATGATGATGATGATGTTAATCAGTTATAGTTTGAACACCATACTTGTTTTTCAAATATATACTGACTTGAAAACATCACTTTTTCACTCATTTGAAATTAAATAAACAAAATTATTAACATTGTATTTTAGTATAATAGTTTACGGGTGACCCGGCAATGCTTCTCTCTTGCAATGCATTACACTTTACATGCTCCTGGTCACGTGATTGTTAATTACGTTTTACGCATTGCTCTGCAAAAATTTCAATAGACGAAATACTTTCTCGCAAATGTGGTTCTGTCTCTCTCTGTCTCTATCTCTCTTTGTATCTTGTCTCTCTGTGTCTGTTTGTTTCTCTCTCTGTCTCTCCCTCTCTCTGTTGCTTTTGGGAGAAATTTCACAATCGCAGGAGCAGAATACACAATGAAGACATCTTAATAATTCTTCTTCACTGTGCAACGTGTTGTGTGATGCACCATTACATAGAGTGCCCTCTTCAGAGCACTTGAGACCACTTGAGACAGCATGAAATCATCGACGCGTGTATGTGCCCAGGCATTCCCATCGTACTATGCTTATATTCTTTTTGCAATAAGTTGACAAAGTTTTATCATAATCGGATGAACGGTGTGGCAGCACATTAAGTATGAACCAACAAACAAACATTGTCTTTTATATATAAGATTAACAATATTTTTCTTTTGACACAAAATTAATTGTTATGATTGTTGTATCAGATTATTCTTAATAAAATACCATTGTGAGAGGAAGCAAAAATGTACTCTTCAGTATTTTGCTGGAAGCACCTTTGCCCTGACTGCAGCAGGGATAGGGAGAATTCTGTTCCATTCGCCCACAATTATTCTCTTCAAAACTGCCTTGTTCATGTCAAAACTGCCTTGCAAATGTTCCTGGGCCTACTACCAGTTCTCTATTGGATTAAAATGAGGGGAGTGTGGGGGAGTTTCCTGATAGTTGTTCATTTAGTTTCAAATGAGTTAAAATTGGAGCATTGGAGTTGGTATATATATCAAATTGGGGCATGATGTTCAAAATAAATAATGAATTTAGTAAACCATAATATAGTTTTATTTTTACTTTCATATCATATGTATGATCAATTTCATGAGTCACTTTATCTTCCAATGCTTGACTGTTCACAACAGCTCTTAGTCTGCTTTCTCGAATTTATGGTGTCGGAGAACGTGATGTAATACCCATGATGGACTGAAATATGTTATAAATAACTATAACTTAATAAGTAAAAATAGATTTTAAATTTAGCATAAATGAAAATCTTTATAAGAAAACATTAAATGGGGGGTAGACACTACACTTACAAAAATAAATTACTTAGAAAAAACTTGATTGTGAGTGTGATCATATGTAATGAAATTTTGTTACTTGTTCTTTCAGAATATGGATTACACTGCAAAATTTCAAATAAGTAGTGTTCGTAATTGTGAATATAAATAATTAAATTTATATAAACTACACTTAATTTCATCACTGAAACCTGGAAAAACTATGAGAAACTTTTTCCACTTTCATTTAACCTATGGAGTGCTAGCAAAAAAAAAATTACAAGAGTTTTAAGTTATATTTAAAGTTAGTTAGAAGTAAATATACCTCTGTTTTGGTCGGTTTTGCATTTGTGCATATAACAAGCAAACATGGCACACTGATGCATTTATTGCATCCTTGGGCACCCTTTCATAGCAGAATTATCTGAGGGTGAAGGGTTGAAATGTTTGTCATATGAAATGGCTGGGGTGTTATTTTGCCTTCAGAAATGATTTTAAAACATTCACACCAAGCAACATTTTGTCTCATGATTGCAGTTGTTTTATTTGTATATGAGGAACAGTTCTGGTTGCAAGATGGCAAAATTATACCAGATTACAAGTGCTCTTGGCTGCCTTGTATCTGTATCTTCATTTTTAGTCTCTCTCTCATAGAAGCATATAGGCGGTTATACTTTCATATTTTTTCTTTTGGCTTCACAATCAGTCAGTTCATAATTATACTTCTGTTGAAACTTGTCTTCTATTTGATTTTCAGGCAAAGCTATGATGTGACAATAGAATTGTGTGTAGAGGGGACAGGCACACGATCGTCAAACACGTTAGATCTGAAGAATCCATACTTCAGGTACACAGGACAAGCTGCACAACCTCCTCCTGGAGTAAACCATTCTTCACCAAGTGAAGCGTACTGGAGCCAATTAGATGCTCAAGGTGCTCGCCAGGGTGAGTGAAGTTAATAATTTCTGTTATAGAAAATATTCTTTCCATGTTTTATAAGTGTATGATTTTTGTTCATTAAAATTAATGATTTCATGTAGGAAATGTGTTCTTACAATCATTGTTGTATCATCGTTTTGGTTATTTATCAGGGGGAAGTTAGTTTGCTGTTTTGTTTCAAAGACATTTTAATAATATTGAAAAGTAATACCCTAATATGTAAAACTACTTATGTAAAAGTAGATATTGAGAAATACTTGAATGTGTGTGTGAAAAGGGTAAGAAATTCTGAAAACAAAATATTTATAAAATTGTATTTTAATGCGATATAATGAATGCAAATGTACTCCCCAGAAGTGGACATTACATTGTTGAGATTTTTTTTATGATTTTAATTAAAAATCATTACGTAAATTGAAGATAGAAAAACAATCGGCTAATTGATTGGAAAGTGCTGGTGTATTTTTGGTGTTTTATTTCTTCAATTGTTCCGAGTTGAATGTTGTGAAGTCTGAAGTCTTCTCGAGTAATGCTGTAATACATTTTTAATTCATACGAAATGTTTTGAATTCAGTTTATCACTTCATTTATTGGTAACTAAAATATTTTCATAAGCGGGTCTTTTTTCTTTTTTGTTGTTGTTTAAAATTTCTAGTTTGTTTTGTTTCATTGACCAGAGCTTCTCTTTTCTTCCTTATTTTTCATGTCATTATCATCTTACTTCAGCATTCCCTACAATCCCTGTATTTCTCACTTTATATTCTTAAAAATAAGCCACAGTTGGAAGTATGCAATAAGGTTTTTCTTGTGGTAAATGTGGATTAAATGAGTAATGAATTTGTTTGTTTGTTGTTGTTTTTTTTTTACTTTTTTCAAGTAATTTCTTATTTCAGATGTTCACATAAATTTATGTACAATATTTCTACAATTTTGTAACTACACTGATGTGAAAAAGGTCATGAGATACCTCCTAATATCATGTGCAGCCTAGAAGTCCTAATATCATGTCGAACATCATTTTGCATGGCAAAATGCATAAATTCAGCAGGGTATGTACTCAACAAGTCATTGGAAGTCCTCTGCAAAAATATCGAGCCATGCTGCTGCTATAGTCATCCATAATTGCAAACGTGTTGCTGGTGCAGGATTTTGTGCACAAACTGACCTCTTTATTAGCACCCATAAATGTTTGATGGAATTCATGTCAGACGATCCGGGTGGCCAAATCACATGCTCAAACTGTCCAGAATGATTCTTCAAACCAATTGCAAACAATTGTGGTGCAGTGGCATGGCTCACTGTCATCCATAAAAATTTCATTTAGGAACATGAAGTTCATAAGTGGCTGCAATTGGTCTCCGAGTAGCTGACCATAACTATTTCCAATCAATGATCGATCAGATGGACAAGAGGACTCGGTCCATTACATGTAAGAACAGCCCACACCTTTATGGAGCCATCATCAGCCTGCACAATGCCTTGTTTGCAGTGTGAGTCCTGGGCTTCCTGCCACACTCGAACCCTACCATCAGCTCTTACCAACTGAAATTGGGACTCATCTGACCAAGCTGTGGTTCCCATCCGTCTAGGGTCTAATTGATATAATCATGAGCCCTGGAGAGGCATTGCAGGTGATGTGCTGCTATAGCCCATTAAAGCCAAATTTCGCCACACTGTCCCCACAGATACGTACATCGTACATCCCACTTTGATTTCTGTAGTTATTTTACGCTGTGTTGCTTATCTGTTAGCGCTGACAACTCATTGCAACCACCGCTGCTCTCAGTCATTAAGTGATGGCCATCAGCATCTGCATGAACCGTGTGAAAGGTTATGTCTGAAATTAGGTATTCTCAACACTCACTGTGGATCTCAAAATACTGAATTCTCTATTTCCGAAATGGTAAGTCCCATGCATCTAACTACAACAACCATTCCATGTTCAAAGTCTGTTAATTCCCATTCCCATAATCATGTCAGAAACCTTGTCACATGAATCACTTTGAGTACAAATGACAGCTTTGGCAATGCACTGCCCTTTTATACATTTTGAACACAATACTACTGCCATTGCATATTTGCATTTTGCTATCCCATGACTTATGTCACCTCACTGTAATTCTTGTGTTATAAATTTCCTTCCAATTTCTTTGTGGCCTATATAAGGGAAAACTTTGTTATTATTTCTGTTATTTCCAAACCCTGCCTATCTTTTGTCTTGTATTATTGGAAGTGTCTGACATTGATTAATAGTTCTGTTATTAAAACTGGTTGAATTTCTGCATTCGATGTTGTATCTAACTGCTCTGTTTTTCTGTTGTTGTTTTTAATTTCTCTTATGCATCTTGTTTTGTTTTTAAAATTATTTTACCATATTACTATTATCACAGAGATGCATATTTATCTTGAATTTTTTGTTCCTGTGGAGATTTCCTATTATGAACCAAAGGAAATGAAACCAAGAGAGACTTCTAGTGTATTTCAAATTCCTTGTTCCTCTTCCTTTCATTTCAGGTTTCAGATAATCTAATCAAATGATATTGAATGAAATGATTATGCAAGTATGTATAATCATATATGAGTGTTATAAATAATTACAAACATTGTATTGCTATTAACTGCTATTTTTCAAGTTTTTGTAAAGCAATGCATTTGGCTCAAAAAAAATGAAGAAGTGTAGAAATTTGAAGTTTTTCTGAGCATTTATATCCCTTTTTGCTGGAGTACAGAATTCAGACTGACTTTTTTTAATGAAACCTCTTGTAAATTCTCAATTCATCCTGTATTTTGCAACTGGCAGTTATATCAAAACGGTGACTTAATAAGAGAGAGATAAATTTGCGGGTAGTTTTCAGTCCCCGGTCCTTCTACGCAGTGTATCGAGTCACATTTTTCTTTAGACATTTTGTGGTATTAATTCCCATATTTCCTTATTAATTTTTTCAAGTATGAGATGAATATCATTTGTTACCTTCTAGTACAGGATTGTCAGTTGGTTATAGGTTGGTATTAATGGTGACTTGAAACTTTTTTTTAAAAAATTAGCAAGATCGTGTGTTGACATGTTGCCCTTCGTATAACAGTTGAGCATGAGGGGCATCTAATAACATTACTTAACTGTGTCAAAGCCATAGAGAATGTCATTATGCCTATGGGATTGGTAAATTTTCTGATTTGTCACCTTCAAGAGGGTTGCCATTTTCTCGAATACTGGTGAGAGTAAGGGGAAAGTACGGAATTTGTAGAAGAATCTTCCTAAATTGGGAAAATATTTAGACAATTATAAGCTTAAATATTACACTTTAAAAGCATTGGTACAATGTTCTCGTTTGCTGCAATTTTTGTGTGTGTGTGTGTGTGTGTGTGTGTGTGTAGCAATTCAAATTTGTCTTTTCATGGTGAAATCAAATAGATAACAAAGAAGTGACAGGTACCCAAATCAATCTTTTATTTAATATTTCATTTAAATAACGTGGAATGCTCAAGAATATTTCAGGGAGAAAAAAAAATTAAATTAAATTAATTTTTTTGTAAATGTGAAAAGCTACGAAAATTTGTTTCAGAAAAAGTATTCACCCTGATGAAATTTAAAAACTATTAACTGTGTTCACTAGCATTTCTTTTACTTTCCTATCATCTTCCTTTTATGCTATTAATACCTCATCACCCATAACCACTGCCTTAACAACTACACCACTGTGACTTCTTGCAGCATCAGAACAATTTGTCCAGTCTTTTCGAAACATTAATTCCTTGCTCTGTTGAACAGATTCAGTCATGGAAAATGTGAGCAAAAAGAAATATTGATATCTTACTTTCCTTCTCTGTGCTTTTGTAAGGTAGTTATTTATCCAGGAATTTTCATAGTCTATTCTAATTCTAACTAGTTTTAACAGTCAAATGTCAGTGCCATTCTGGGACACAGAGAACGTCCGTGGAGGGGGAGTGTTAATCGTGGATCCCAGAATGTATTGCATAATAATTGAAGGAAAAATTAATACATTTATTTAGCAAAATATAACATATTTTCTAGAAGTTAGTGCTAAAATATTTTCATTTTTGGATGTGTGAGATGGACACGGATATATATATTGAATATGCACTGTATGATTTTCTGTCCGCTCGCTTAGGTCCTTTTGGACCATTCTGCGGGCTTACAAAGCACTGCTCTTTTTTGCTTTTCTTTTTTCAAGAACTTTGGTGTGCAATAATGGTTCACCTAATTTGCACTTGTATCTGCAAAGATTTATGACTATTGTGTATTTCCATCCATCCGTGCTAATTGTTTTAGTTGTTTTCTAAACATCCATTATGTATTCGAAGACGAAACTATCACTTTGGATTAAGAAAGAGTTCTAATAATAAAAGTCCAAAACTATGGAACCATATCTCCCTAACCTAAACAAAGTTGGAGCAAAAATCTACACTGAGATCTGGCAGTGGACAACTTCCTCGAATTGGTATGCAACTGTTATGAATGATTTTAGTTAATATTGGAATTATTTGTTGTATCAAATATTGGACAGTCTTAATTTAAAAACATTAGGAATTTGTAATGAAACAATTTTCTCTGTAAACAGGCTTGTTATCTTTGGTTGTCATCAATTGGAGCAAACATTTTGGTGCTCTCTCAGCAAATGCAGATTTATTTTATTCATTCATTCATTCATTCAGCTAAATAGTTGAGGACCAAATATTTCTCGTCAAGTAAATTCTTGCACTTGTTCACTTTCATCAGATTTTTTACTGTGCTTTCCTTAACTAAATTCCAGGCAAATGTACCCCTACAAGATCATGTCTTCTCTCGCGATTCCCATTTAGACTCGTGTTCTAGAGCTCTGAGAACTGTTGCTGGATTAGTAATAATTGATCAATAAAATTAGAAATATCAAATCCAAAGTCTTGATAATTAAAAAATCAATGAGAGTTTTTCACATTGTCAGTAAGGTAACTTGGTTTTGGTCCAGGGGCAACAAACCTCAAAAAACCTTGTGTAATTATTGAACTTTTTCATCTTGGAAAAAACTTTGAATTTGTGTCTGAAATGTGGAATTTCTCTATTTATTCTACAAAATTCAATTTCTCATATATGTGTGATATATAGCAAGTTGTGTAATCATGCAAAACTCGATATGAGATTCAGACAGAAATAGATGTTTTTCTGGGTTCCTGGTTCTGGAAAAGTGTGTGTGTGTTCCTTTTTTTCTTTCCACAAATTGTCAGTGTGTCAACAGAAGCATTTCATTCACTACACAGAAAATCTATGTTTTCTAAATTTTAGTTTTCTAATTGATTGGACTCAACTTAGGCCCTGCAAGTTTAGAAAGGAATTTTAATTTATGGTAATTTTCTAATTTTTAGATTTTACTCTTCTTGTATTTAAACTTTCAATGATGTTTACATGTAAAAGAATTTTCAATAAATTTTGAATGTATTGTTACGAATCAAAGTGGAAAAATGTCTGGTTTGCCAAAGATTCATACACATCATTCCAAAATGCTGGGAGTATACTAGATGTTTTTCTATATGCCAATATTCCAAACGCTATGTGTAGTGTTTGCCTCTACAAAGAAGGTAAATTATGAACATAAATTAGAAAAAGACAAAGAGTAAGAATTGGTGCTCAAAAGAAAGTAGTCAGAAATCAAAATAAATAAAAAAAGTTAGAGCAAACATGCTCTTTGAAGCATCCAAATCCACAGAAATAGTCTCAAAAAGTGACTTGGTCTTTCACTTGTTACATATTTTAACACATGTTGATTTCTTTCTTGAGGTTTATTATAGTTATTATAATGCCAAAGGTGTTGTATTTATAACAAATTCTGTAGTTTGTGGTGCTGAAAACAAAAGTAGAAAAGCCCATGGCTAAGTGGTCATCCTTAGTTTATTTTCAAAGCAGTCAGCCATGTAAACTTGATAGAATAAACGTCTCCAGTGATCTACACTGATGGAGCTGTTTCCTTCACGTCAACATTTTAACTATTTATAATAGCAAATTATTTACAGATTAAAAAAGAAAAATTAACTCTCAAAATTTTATGTTCAATTCAAGAATTCAAGTTAGCAAAAAGATTCAAAGATATTTAACAGCTGCACAGCCTAATTCAATGTCAATAAACATTCATTATTTTGTGAATAATCAAATAAAAGCACTTTTGGGCAAGTGATTGGCAGGCAAAATAGGTTGAGTGATATGTTCCTTGACTTTTATCTTCATCCTCACAGAAATTGAAAATTTAGATTATGTGAATATTTTGTACGTGATTAACTGTTTTTGTAAAATATCATCTTAGTACTTGTCTAAATACAAATGATAGCTACATCAATTTCAGTGCATTTTCAGTTCATTTCTTTGCCTCACAATGTAAATATCTAATATTATGAAGAGTTCATTAAGAATTAAAGGGTGATAAATTAGATTTACTCCTGGGAGTGCCAAATAAAGAACCATCTGGATATTCATTTAGAGAAATGGAATAAACCCAGAAAAACTGTGTTAACTTCCTCATACATTGTTGTCAAAATCTGGAGGTCAAATTACTACAATCTTTCGACCTGAGTTTGCAAAAATTCTTGATTACCACATATACAAGGAAATTAAAATTATTAATGGCAATGGCATAATTGAAATTAAACTTTCACAAGACTTATTGGAAAATTAAACTTATTCAGGCGGAGTGCAGAAAAAGCGGAGGAAGAGGAAGAACATCATGGTTTACAAAGATCAGTTGAAATGGGGAAATTTCAATTGATTGAAGAGTGAGTGAATAACAAGGAAGTTCACTCTTATGGAGATATTCATTGTACTATACTAACTAAATTATGTGAAGGAAATTATTTATTTTTTAAAACTTCCATGTTATATTGTAAAAATTCATTTAGTTTTTTTATTTATTTTATGCAAGGACAAATTTTTTTTTGTTTGTAAATTGTTATTTATAGACAGAATGAAATGTCAACACTCGCTAAAATATGTATCATGGAAATAAAGTATCATTTCTTTAAAGTATTTATATGCTTCTTTTGCTTTTTTGAACTCGACTAGGATATGAGTGTCAATTTTCATTGAATGTTATATTTTAATTTTTTGTATATATGATGAAAATATTCATTGAAACATTCAATGAAAATTGATACCTTTAAGTCAATTACACTTGACAACAAATTTTAACTTTTGTTGCTTGCTTGGCTCTCCCTATTCACACTTTTACTCTTATTTGCACCTCAAACTTTTAACACCAAAGTAGTATATATGATCTTCCAGATAATTAAGTTTTTGGTTCTATTTTAACACAAAATAGAAAACTAAAAACAACTGTTATGTAGTAAAGAAGGCTTATCTGGTTTATTATTGGAAAGTATCAATGTCAATCAATCAAATCTTGACTACATTAGAAGCTCTTATTCATAAGGGGGTGTGGTAATAATGTTACCACATTAGGTACACCTACCAGTTGTTTTAAGTGCTATACAATGACATAATGCACAAGTGTCATGTCCTGTTTTTTAGAATGAAGTTTTAAATTAATAGTTGTTAATGAAACTAATTTATAATGATAAGCTTCACTGCACAAGTACATGTTTTGAAAACAAACGACCTTAAGAGCGAGTTTTCAAATTTGTACAAATGCTATAAAGCAACATTATATACGAGTTGCAAGAAAACTGCAGTTTACTGTTCCGTTCACTTCTGCCTCCCCATGATTCTCTTGCTGTGATTGGCTGAATGTGTGATGACACTATCATTCTTGCCATAAAATCCAATGTTATCATAAAATGCCCAATTATGAACAATTTTGTGCAACAGAAATGGTCGTTTATAATGCAGGTACAAAAAAGTATTTTATACATCAATTTGCACTTCAAAATTGTATGTAACTTGTTTCATTGAAAATTTCACTTGTATTAGAGAGAGAGAGAGAGAGAGAGAGAGAGAGAGAGAGAGAGAGAGAGAGAGAGAGAGAGACAGAGAGAGCGAGAGAGAGAGAGAGAGAGCGTGTGTGCGCGTGCGTGTGTGTGTGTGTCCTTTTACTTCCTGATCTGTTATGTCTTTTACTATGTAAAGGGACACCCTAGTGCTTCCAAGGATGGAGAGAAGTCTTTGTCTCTCTCCTGTAGCAAACTTTAATTAATTGGCAAAAATATGCACCTATGCATGCAAAATTAATGTCCTTGAAATTAATACCATTGAATGTCATAAATTTTACACAGGGTACTAGGGACTAGTTACACTTGCGGAGAAGCAAATTCAAAATCGTTTCCAAATATTACCCTTAAATGTTTCCTAAATAACTTCAACTTGATTACTGTATTGGTATTCTACTGCTGTAGTAGGGGTGGCGGACTACTATATAAATTAAAATCTTCACCTAAATTGTAATTCTTACTAATACTTTTGTAAGTGAATCACTTTTAAACTTCTTCCTTTTTTTTTAAGCAGTAAACATTGAATTAAACATTCAAATTCTATATTGTTAATACAAGAATTGAAAATGTAAACTGCTTAGATGGCAAGTGTCAAAGAATGGAAAAATTTAGATACTATCACAATCTAATATTATTATAACTATTATCTAAATAAGGGAGATTTCATAGGATAAGTGCAAAGTTACTTCGTCTATGAAATATAGAACATGCAACAACTTTGGAAGTTCCCCAACAGAAATCTTAGGATATAGCATTTTTATGCATTGGAGAATTCTGCAATTGAATTATGTAAAAAAATTATTTTATAAAATGAAACCCACACAAAGTTAGTGTTTAAGATAAAAATTTTAAGAACATAAAGAAGAGAGATGAATCTGATGTATAAAGATGGTCCCTTTAATCCCTTACACGTTTGTAAATTCTCCCTTGGGGAGGATTATGATGTAATCAGTTCCGCTTTCTTTCTGGGTCTGGTAAATCTAGTTTGCTTTTAATCCTGAGAAAATTTCATATTTGTCATGAGAGTTACAATGTTCATATCGTCTTCCTCTCCTTTCAATTTTTGCTCAGTTCATCTGAGCTTAAATTGAAACTCTTCACCGCTCTTGCTTTTGTACTGCTCTTACTTTGTAGGCATTTCTAATTGCACAAACAATTCAATAAGAAAACTGTGACTACCAGCATTTTCCTCTAAAATTCTGATTTTGTAAATGGTATGATAATCCTAGTGTCAATTAGAACCAATTTTGGTACAAGAGAATCAAGAAAAATGTAGAGAGGCACATCTGGAAAGAGAAATACAATTTAATAAATATCACTAATACATTAATAATCACTATAACGAGGGCATGACTGAACCAGGCCTTCGTAATAATACTGTATATAAGAACCATAATAATGAAAGCAAAATGTGAATTAATTTGCATTGACGTGAGTTTCATTATCGTTTTTTAGCACTTTGCATATGTTTTGGAAAATTTGCTTACAAACCTTTGTTTTAGGAGTGTCAAAGATCAAAAATTTCATTCTAAATACAATTGTTAGTCCACAATCAAAAGATGCAGAACCCTATGGAAGTAAATGATGACATAACACACTTATAAATGGTAAACGATGACATAACACACTTATAACTTATAAACTCTCTTTTTTTTTTTTTTTTTTTTTTTTTTTTTTTTTTTTTTTTTTTTTTTTTTTTTTTTTTTTTTTTCTTTTTTTTTTTTTTTTTTTTTTTTTTTTTTTTTTTTTGTAAAATTTACACTATAGTACAAAAACGAGCTTTAAAGAAAACTATTACTAGTTCATATTTAGAGTGCTGAAATGCTGAAGGAAAGCATTTTTTAGCAGGAAAGTCGATCTCGGAGCTGATGCCATCGCAGAGTTTGAAGTGCCATATTCCTTAGATTGGGTTCGTAAAATGTTGGTCTTATCGTGAATAACATTTTTCAACAGGCTAGTGGATATTCTGTTGATACTAGGTCTACTAATCTATTCTCACAAATTTACAGGATAACTAATTGTAGAGTAGACGACATACCTGAAAGGTACACTTAATAACACTAAAATTTTCATTTGTAATAATACTTTCGAATTTTCGGAGTGAATAAATCTTGCTTGAAATATCCCAGATTTCTTAATATTGGGAATTTTGAAGATTACATAATCAATTTTGCATTAAACAATTTTAAGAAGTTTTTCTGTTGTTTGTTTGTAATTGTTTTTTCGTTGATTTAAATTCTGTTTCTTATGCTTCATATAACTTCAATGAATAGATAACATTTAATCATATGATTTTTATCTGTTATGATTACAATTTTTGAAAAATTAAAATGTTTTCTGCTAGTTTTGGGTAGCCATAGAAAAGGACAGTATCCAGTGATGTAATGAATCCACTGATATAGGCTCTAGCGGTAATCTCTAATCAATACTATGAATATGAAGACAGTGACCATTTAAGTAGTTTCTCCATTTGTTAATTGTAAGCATTAACTTGGTAATATGTTACATCAATAAACGAGAACAAATCTTTATTGATTTTTCTTGGGCTCACAAAATGCACGTTAAATGTTATATTTACGTTTCTCCAAGGTCATTTCACTTGACGATTATCAAAGTAATCCTTAAATTTTGTCTGACAGGTTCACCCTGCCATCGACGGCTTGTTAAACTCTTTTTCTGAGATTAGAGCATGGTGGAATGATAGGGATCAAACACGTACATTGTATTTCATTGACTTCATTTTATTCTTATTCCTCTTCGAATACTTTTTTCTCTTTTTTCCTTTCTTTCTTTTTATTATTGTTATTATTATTATTATTATTATTATTATTATTATTATTATTATTGATTTGAAACTTAAGTCTTCTTACACTATCATCTTTGAAATTAATTAGCATTCCATGATATTTTATTTAGTACAAGAATTGACTTGAATTTTAATTTGTCTTGCATGTAATTTTTAGAAATACCTGTCTTGGGCATTGTATGATTATATACATATCCTTACACTATTGTGTAATTTTAAAGAAAAGTAATCTCAGAAAGCTGAAGATGAAATAAAAAGTCACTTCTGATAAAAATGTCACCATAGGAAGGAAAAAACTTGCCCACATGGGTGTACTAGGCAGATATGATTTACGCACTTGTTTCCGAATTTTCTGTATCTTGTTTTACAAGATTTTAATGATTTTATTCTTAGTTATACGTAAAACATTGAAATACCTGTGAAATATAAATATTTGTAAATAGTTGTATTTATCATAAAAAGAAAATGAAGAGAAAAAGAAATGTTTGTTTTTGTATAAAAAAATTGAAAGCAAATTACCCTAATCTGCTTGTGAGGCACTCCGCGGACTGTTACATTATCATGTCCATTGTTCAATATTGTCTTATTGTTGGATACTGAAGGTCTATCTGATGGCCTTCCTATCGACCTATCAAAAGCCTTTGCATTCACTCGGATAATAACTTCTTTTAATGTGGCTTCTAAATTCATGATGGCACATTGCCTCTCCTTCGCTCTTTCAGTGGATCATGATCTGTGTATTACAGTGGGAAGTATCCGTGAGAAAATTTACTGACGCTATTTCTTTCTTCTTATGCGGTGGAGGTTAAATGGTGAAGGTGAGATGTAGATGAGGCGTATCTGAGATGGGGAAGTAGGTGTGATGTGAAGTGTAGGGTGGTAGATGTGTGATGCAATGTATGATAGAAGTGAGGTACTACTCATTTCCAGCTTCCGTTGAAGTTTCGAAAATTACAAATTTGAAGTTACAGATTTTTACTTTAAACCAAATCTGTTCTAAAAAATCAGCTCCTTGAAAAAAGGCATGTACATTTTTAAACCAAGTAGATTTTACATAATTTTTGGTTGAATTTAATGTAAATTATTTTTTCAAGTTCTGTAAAACGTTTTCTCAATAACGCTGTCCCAATTTTTTTTCGTCTTTTTTTATATAATATTAATAGTGGAGGTCTCATTTCTTAGTTTAGTTGATCTCTAAATTTTCGTGAATTGCCTGTTGGAAATATTGGGTTGTGACAATTGGAATTTTAAGCGTCGTCGACCCGTGTTTGTACGTCCGGTTGATACGCGGCTGCTTGGTGTAGCGGTATGGCGAGTTAACTCGGAGAACATGAGTTGGTGTCGGCGCGAAAAAAAAAAAAAGAAAAAAAAAATGCTGGTTGAAAACACATTTGCAAGTTCGTGTAGCAGAATAATATTGCGGAGCAGTTACAAATAATGCGATAAGGTACGTGCTGTTGTAGTATCTCTAGTTATCGCTGATGGAGACGTTCTATCCGATTTTTTTTTTTTTTTCTTTCTTTCTGCGGCATACCTTTAAACTATAAGTTATTCGAATATGCAAAAGAAGTTCCAAACTTGTTTCGGTTGCTCAAACTTCACGATACAATCTCGGGGACGTAGGAAATTGTTATCGAGTTGGCTGAGGTGGACTCACGGAGATGAGGCTTGAGAGAGAGAGAGAGGGAGGGAGAGGGGGGGGCTTCCGCGGCCGAAGTCAGTAACCGCTTGGCTCTCCGCAAGACGCCGCGTCCTAGGCACATATGTCAGCATTTTCGCCGCCATTCTGCCGCCATCCTCAGGGCGAAATGCTCGGAGTTGGACTGATCACGAGTTTATATAGGGCGAGGTTCCTCGTCAGCCAGTTGGCCGGGCAATCGCCCAATGTGGAAAAAAGCATAGGCGAATCAGGCAACCCCCCCCCCCCCGCCCTTTTGCGGGGTGGGAGAAGGTGCCCAGCCCGTGGCCGGACGTCAAGGAGAAGCGCGGACCGCGACGGTGCGTCGTGGTCAAAGTAATGTTTCCAGCCCTCGTGGAGACGCCATCAGACCGCGCCATTCCGCTTCATCACAAGTACTTTGCATGTCTCAGCAGATTTCCACTGATCTGTTACTTACACAGGATGTACCTGTCATATATCTCGACATGGTACATGCCTTTGACAAAGTGCTACCCAGAACACTCATCACAAAACTTCCGCGCTGTCTTCCACAAGCCGTAACCGAAACGGTTTAGTCGTTCCTCACAAACCGCACTCTCTCTGACATTCTGAGGGCGTAGTGCAACACAAAGGCCGATTTGGTTATTGACTAAGGTCCGACGCGAACCCACACCAGCCACTTACACATAGCAGTAAAACGCGAAATGCGTGCGAACTGCAAAACAACCACACAAACCTTCGGCTAAGCCGAAAAAAACGGAGACGTAGGCCTTGACCGGCATTGAGATTCTGGGGATTTTAGAGAATTTTCACCGCTTTTCTTACCCTCCTCGGTCCTCAGCTGTCTTCCCTGGCTAGGAGGCGGGTGTTATCGAAAAGGATGGCGTGGCCAGTTTTCCGTATATGGAGGGCTACGGCTGATTTATTAGTATTATTGTAATTGTATTGGGGAATGTGTTCACGGAAGTGTTCTTCAGTGAAGTTTGAGGGTGTCGGGGTGCCCTAGGCTCCGCTCGGCAAAAATCTGTGTTCACTACCCAGCGTGTTGAGAAATCTGATCTGGCCGGACCCGTGCCGTAACATCCTGTCGTGCGGCCTCTTCTCTTTCTGCGCACTGCTGAAAGCAAACGTCATCGCTGACTCCTGCCTGGGTCACGCTTGTTCAGAATTTCGCATTTTATCGCACATTCACACCTTCAAAAATACACTGTGTCCATCGTTAAACATGAGTACTGTTACTAACTTTACAGCCCTTAGTAATATTTCGCGTTTATAGCATTTACTCAAATTACATCTGACTGATGCTAAACGCTTTATTAATAGTAATGATTTGAAATGAAGTGTATTATGTTTTTGTCTATGAAAAGTAATGTACTTGATAATTTGTTTTGTTTGCTCTACAGCTGTGAATATGGTCAATGGTATTTCTGTGAATGGCCTAGGCGAGGTGGCCCTTGATGCCACTCAGTCTGCAACCAACCTCATGGGACTGGGTAAGCAACTCAGCCATAATCTGATCCTAGGTAGGAATGCTCCTCTTTTAATTTTATCCTTGCTAACATCTAATGTTTTTACCAATTTTAAATATTTTTAAAATCTATATGTATGGAATCGTTATGCAGTTGTATGAAACACTCATTTTATGTTTTTGTAACAAAATTGTGTCTGCAAATAGTAGTTTTAACCTGGAAATACACTTTTTTTTAATTATGACAAATTTTGCACTTGGTAAAGTATTATTACAATGGAAATATTGTTAAAGAGATAATGTTTATCTCGCAATAAAATAATTTTTGCCATTTAGTGTACCATTTACACTTCTTTTTTTATACTATCATATAATACAGTATTTGTAATTTGGGAACAAAGTACCCCAGATTAAATTTAAGTATTTTTCATAAATCATTGTATAAACATTTATGCTTATTTTTGATTTCATACTGTATGGGAAACTGCCATTTTTCGATTGCTGACTGCAAGCTTTCATGGTTCTTCATTATTTTATGTAATTTAAAAAATATCTTGCATCTCTGTCAAGATTTGGACGTTTATCGGGTTTGTGATGTTTTAAGTGTAATCTAATTTTACATAATAAATACTGGTGAACATGTGACTTCTGATGTTAAATTATAAGAATTAGTGTATAAAAAGAAATGGATTGGCATAGCGGAAAAGAATTAGTTTTCATTGTAAAATCCTTAAAAAAGATAAACTATTTAAAATGGGGTTTAAGGGTGCTATGCACCCTACAAATGCCCTGTTTGTTTTTTCACCTTCTGAGCTACATTTTAGGAACTAAGGAGTAAATATTTAATGGTATTTTTTTTTCGAGGTATGTTTCACTGAGATGGAACCCTATATATCCCAAACAGTGTCCTGTTTCAAAAAAGAAGAAAGTAAAAAAAACATTACTTACTTGACTCAGAGTTGTGCCACTGCAGCCTGCATATGGCTAATTTATCGTTAACCCTTAAAAATTTTAATTTTTCAAATTGCAATAGCTTCACGAATGTTTATACAAAATACTTTGTTTATATAAAATTAAAGCTTGAAATCTCTAGAAGAATCATGCTTCGAACAATTTAACTATTTTACTGCACTCTGCTAAGTTATGAGTGTACTGCTATGTCTGATTTCTTAATTTACTGGTAAGTTTTAGTTGCGTTTGTGACTGAATCAGAAGTTACTAATTGTTAGAGAACGCAATATGACATTTGGAAGCCGTAAGCTTTTTGTTTTTTGGTTTCTGTGCATCCAGTCACAGCATATTCTACTAGAGGGTGGAGGGAGGGGGGCTATGGTGCATCTCAAAAATGACAAGCCCTACATTCGGATACTAATAGTATTTTATTATATTATATTATACTATGTAATCATTTAACACAAATTTGCTTTTGTTCTGTTGCCTCGTCTGCACTTACTGCCAAGTATCATTCTCAATGAAAACAAAATACTTTAATTTCTGTCTATAATTTTACAAACATTTGATCATGAAGAATATAAGAACTTTTGGTAAAAAATGCTCAATTTATTATCAGTGTTTTAGGTAATGACTCACTAGACAATTAAACAAATGAAACTATTCACTGGAATTAATATTGTCTTTGATATAGTTTTGAGTGTAGCATCTTTATGTGGCAAAATAGAATAATATAATTGAAAATTGGGGAGATATTGAAGGGATAGAGAACAATAAGAAAATAGCAACACAAAATGAGATGAACCAAAAATATTTATTTTAAAATGTGCCAAGATTTTTGCAATTATATTGACTAGTATGTATTATATATATCGTATATTTCTTGGGATTCATGCCATTTTAAGGTTTGACATAATTGAAGGGTTTCTTAGAATAATCAAACTGTATTGTTCAGGAGACACCAAAACTTCATAGCATAAATATATAGTAATTAATTTATGATTTTTCCCCACCTTACATTTTTCAATGTGTTTGGCACCTGCTAAAAGGAAATATCCCAAGAGATAGTGCCAGTTGTTGCGAATAAAGTGGTGAAATAGCTCAAAATATGGAATATTGGACTTATTTAGTTCTAGTAAGAAACCCCTCAATTGTTCAGCAGATTTTACACAACCTACTGAACATGGTTTTTTACCACTGTCTTGTGCACTGCCCGTCAAACACATAGACAATTTAAAAAATATTTCCTCATCACGCATAATTCTTCTTAGAATAAAGCTGTAAAGAATTTTCGTTTCTGAATAGTTTTAGCCAGAAACAAATCCTCCACAAACACCTACTACTTGCTCACCAGAAGAGCCCATGATACTGGTCCTCTTCTGTAGTCTATTCCCAATATTTGACCTACGTTGAAAAGGTCTGTATATCCATCATGTCTTGTGGATATGATATGGGTACTTATAAATTTATATATGTCTGGGAAAGCAACATGGAGTGCTCGAATTGATGCCTAATTGGCACATAATAAAGGATTTCCAGCTATAAGATAGGTCTTGAATGATATTGCCAGTGATAAATAATATGAAGATGAAATCATGGAAAAGGTTAGATATCTTCTGGGATCTTTGAACAAACCTGAGGCTGGACTAAACAGTAATCAGATTTTACAAAGATTTCAGAAAACCATGGTTTCACAACAGTCATCAAATCAAGACCTGAATTCTGCTTATGGGCTGAATGACTCTGAATAAGTGCATTAATTCTCAATGTTTGCTGATATTCCAGATAAACAAAAGTTCTTACTGATTGTGACAAATATGAAGTAGAATTTATATGAAACAAACGACAAATATGAAAATGAAACAAATTTGATCATTTAGACAATTACACATCAGATGACAGTGATACACAACATACTGTAGGGTTCTTCAGTTCGTGTTTTTTGCTACTGCATGACGCTTTTGGACCAAGAGTTCTCAAGGTGCATATCGAATTATTTTAATTGGACCCTTTTGGGTTTTTTTCCTACTCCATCCAAAATGCGATATGAGATTTGAGTATATAATATAATTAATCATTCATGACGTGTTGTATCATAAGCAATAATAGTAGTAGTGATAATAATAATAATAATTATTATTATTATTATTAGTATTATTATTATTATTATTATTATAACATTATAGTTAAAGATGCATACTGAATAATAGAAGCACACGAATTTGACATCTCGCCTCTGATATTCCTTCGCATTCCATTTCCACACTACGCACATCGAGCCTATACCAATGCTCAGGTCAGTGGACAACAGATTCCTACATACATTCTGAATAGCAGTAAATGGATCCATTCCCACCGTGTGAACGAGTACAATCAGACCTACAATTCTTATTTTCAGTGGAATGAGATAACTGGAGGATTAGATTAAGTGACCATTATCAACAATACGAGAAATTTGATGAATTGGAGCACCCCTAGTTACTGAAGTTTTTTTTTAACCCATCAAAAGGATCCAATAGTAAAATTTGATTTACCACCCTGTTTCTGTAACTAGTTGTATGAGAAAACTCTCCTTATTAATAAAATCATAATCTGGTTAGGCCCCTAGTATTTTGGAATTTACTTACTCCAATTCATTCTGGATTCAGGAAACTTGGGTCGACCCTGGAACATTTATTTTAACTTGGCAAAACGTATCTCCACCTCTTTCATCTTGAGATAACATCTAGATGCAATACTTTTGACATTGAGAAAGCTTACACCAGCTAGAGATATGGATGGCATCCTCTGTATCTAATGTAACCATAGGGTTTCTTCAGAGGGGCAGGACCATGTGTTTCTTGAAAACTTTTTAACCCAGGATCCTTTCATGTACACCTGGGTTACAAGTTGTCCAAAAAAAGTACATCCATCGCTTGGAAATTTATTTATGACAGCTCAATATTGTCCTATTGTTTTCCATGATCATTTGAGATGTCCATTGTGTGTGAGCCAATGAAAGTAATAATTTTTGTAGACAACTTCATCAACTTCTGTTCATCCAGCAGCATTGGTGTCATCAAAATTCTCTTACGTTTTGTTATTATGTTCTCTTCTTAGATTTCCACCTGTTTCTGGTCTATTCAGATTGTTTCTGATAACATCGTTTATTTTTTGTCTGATCCAGAATTTTAAATATCTTCAGATGTATCCGATTTGTCAGTGTTTTAATTGTTTCTTCAATTCTTCATTGTCCTTTTCCCATGCATCCTGCTTTTGTATTATTTTTTGTAGGGTCTGTGCACTGAGCGTGGAATATGTTTTGCACTTATTGCTGTACTTGCCATTTAAATTTTGTATTTTCTAGATGCATGTTGCAGATTTTATCTCTGCTTGGTGCACTACCTTCCCCCTTCTTGTCGCATTCCTGAAATTTTCTAATTCCAGGCCACATGCTATTTACTTTTCTTAGTTTGTTGATGCCTAACTTTCGTCAGTTGTGATTATTATCTCTTCACCAGATTGGTGTCATCCATTGGATAACACTATATTCACTTGCCATGTTTTCTTTTTTCAACTTTTTTTCACTAATTCGTGATACTGAACGCTTTCTACTAAGAATCGCTCACTGTCTTACATACGCAAAATAAAAAGTGTTTTAATTTATAATTTATGTGATGGGACTTTGCTGGTCTGCTACAGTTGCATGATAAAATATTTAAATTATTTGTATGTCTTTTAATGTCCATGTAATTACCCAATTAAAAGGTCTTTACATATTTTCATTGTTGGCATATTGAGTCTCTAGTTCCTCTCAATTGTTGTGTAGGGGGCTGGCCATGTTGTCTTTGAGAATAACTTTATATGTAGACAATCGCCTCAATATGTAGTAAAGTATAAAAGGTCAGTAATCTGAATTATTATTAAGATCATATTAAACTGAAACTTAATTGTATTCCAGAAGAATTTTGAAAATATATGTCAAGATTCCTTGTGTATGTTTGTTCAGGTCAGCAGACTTTGTTTTGAAATATTCTAAAACAGTTGGGCAACTCTGCCAACATTTTTCTTCCAGCTATATGAGATGGAGCACCAGCTATTAATGCCGCCAAGTCTCGGTTCAGTATGTGCATTTAGAGGTTTGGGATAGTTTTAACAAGTGTTTTACTTTGTTCCCATATCGTCTCTGAAAAGAATATTGTAAGAATTGGTAAAAATTATGTTGAATAGATGATGAGAATATGTATGCAAGTGACTTTAAGAGAAATCTACTAAATCTACGGTGTTAGGAAGCACGCTGCTCTTTCAACTTTCCCCCCGCCAGTAACCCTGGCGAGGCGGGAGTTTATTTTCTTGGGGTACAACATACGCCGCAGCTCTACGGCTTATGCGGCAAAGAAGGGGGCAGAACTTACTTACTAACTTATTTCTAACTTAACCTATGGATGAAGCCGGCACTTTGGCCGGCAACCTAAGATTAACACAAGACTGGATTTTTTCAGACTTCAGGCTTATTAGTTTTAGTTTTCTTGGGTGTTTTTTTTTTTTTTCATTCACACGCACATTCACACTAGATTATATGTTCACTTGACACACGCACTTTCACACGACACTATATACATAAACACTATTTACACTATGTGCGCCACGGCGCCGACTTTGCTCCAAGCGTCCGTGGCGGCTAGGCACAATGTGCCCTGGCAATTGTAACGGGCGGAGCCTCACTCGTCCCGCTGGGAGCCTCACGCCGCTGCTCGCAGAGTTCTGCGAGAAGCTGAGGCGGTAGCGCCCGGAACGTGGAGGCCACTTGCTTGGGCCCTCTCGGCGCAAAATACGTCCGGTGGACCTCACAGTTCACTGCCCGGCCGGTTTCGCGCAAGAGCCGCGGAGCTTTCGGGCCCAGCGCCCGCGTGAGCGCCGTGTGTGCCCTCCGGCGGATCTCCTCCGGCAGCTGACGACTCACGCCCAAGGCCCCGTAGGTTACACGGGCACGCTGCTCTCCACGTGTGAAGGCGCCCTATCACCCGAGCTCTGTGATTGAGTTAAGGGGACCGCACATCTTTGCAACCTTTACTTCTTAACATGTTTATTGTTCTCCATCTACTGCCGACATGACTCGACACACGTCTGCGACTCTTCTACGACGCTTCATGGTTTATTGCCCCCTTACGGATTAGTGAGGGAGTTGCCCGAGTCTCTTAGGGCCCCTTCACACGTGAAGCGGGTGGCGCGCCACGCAGCAGCGGGCCGCGTAGCAGAGCATTGGTTTGAATGGAGGCCTTCCCACGTGCAGCGGGTGGCGGCTGCTGCGGCAGCAGACGCCGAACTTCGGCCACCAGAAGCGCACGAGGGGCCGCGCGCCACCGCTAGCAGAACACAGCTTTAAATGGGCGCGTTCACACTGCGCTGCGGCCGCAACGCAGGGGTGCTGTTTATGGGCCTGGGAAGGGGCCCTATACCTGCTTCGTCCTTTGTTCGTCGTCACCCACGCGCCAAACTCACCCTCCCTCTTCCACGCCGATCGCTGGAAGTTGAAAGTAGAGTGCGCGGTCAGTGCTCTTCACAGGAAATAGTACGCTGCGGTTTCCTTTATTTATAAAACCATGCTTTAAAATAATGTTTAAAATATTTTTCAATCAGAGATGTCTATGTTGGTAGTAAGTAAAAACATCATGTTAATTTAAATAAATTTCGAAATATATTTCCATTGTAATATGTTGGGAACATATTTATTTATTGCCTTATCGCATTGTTGAATTTGGGGAGAAGGGAGTGTATCGTTTAACTTCCCCTCCCCCCTTCGTGGATCCATCACTTGGTCCACGGTACTACAGTTTACTTGAGAACCGGCTCCTTGTAAAAATTGCATGTGCGGCGAATGTATTTTATATTTAAAATAATGGTAAAAATTAATGTACAATTACATCTGTAGAGGTATCACTTCCTTTCCGCCGCTACGAAATCATGTTAAGAGCATTTCGACGATGTACTGTGCTCAGATAATGCTTGTGTATACTAATTTCAAACACTATAATGAATTTTTATTATTGTTTTCTATTTTCCCTTACATATTTTGAAAAAAAAAAACTACATGTATAGATATAGATTTTACTTTTTTACTACAGTAAATTCTGTTTCCTAGCAATGAGATATAAAATATAACTTACGTAAAAGTTATACAACCCAATGCAACAAATACAAATTTATAGAGAGTGAAAGGAAAATTTGGCTGCGTGTCATGTATATTCATGTTTTACGAAAAAATTCTTAGGAGCGTGTGACGGCAATATCCAATGTGCATTATTGGAAATAAGGAGCGTTCCGCTCACAAATTATGTATCGGCAAAGATTTTATATACTGTGTGATAATTTATATAAGCCTTAAGAATATTTCATTAAACTTGATAGAAGAAAAAATTCGGTGGGGATAGTTGTATTTTCAAGTTTTATCAAGAGTTTTTGCACCTCGTCGCGTCACCGACGCAGCGGACGTCGTAATCCTCCCTCTTCCAAGCGCAGTGGCGGCGGCGGTGGCTGCGGCGGTGGCGTCGTCTGAAGAGCTCTGCTCCTTGAAGGAAGCGCGCTGCGGCCGCGCCGTGTGAAGCGGGCCTTAGGGCGCCTTCCCACACCGCCACGGCAGCGCGCGTCAGTCAAGCGGCAGGGCTCTTCGCCGACCCTCCAGCGACGTCGAACAAAGGCCGCAGCAGGTAAAACGCCGCGACGGGCGGCCGCAGTGGGAAGCCTACCATTTAAAACTGTGTTCTGCTAGCGGTGGCACGTACGCCCTCCGCTTCGCGTAGCGAGTCTTGACTGACGAATACGACTGTTCCGGGTGTCAATCTCATATTGCCACACAAAAGATCGTAGGGGTGTTTTTCGTCGGTGGGCGAACGTCGGGGAATTCTTGGGTGGCGGCGCGCGCAGCTGCGCATGTCGAATTGTGCCAAAAGCGCCCTTCGCTTGGAATTATTTTAAAAGGGCGTGACGCAAGGGGCGCGCTGTGCGATGGGTCATTGCGACTCATTGCTATATATATATATATATATATATATATATATATATATATATATATATATATATATGAACATCTACCTTAAAGAACATTTCTATTTTTTTTATCTTTATGCTAATGCATTCGGTGGGATGCGTCCTTTTAAACGTACGTAAATTACAGGTAAGGTCAGTATCTTAAAGTCCTACAATTGTTTGTAATTGTGAACGTTCTGTGAAAAGTATGTACTCAAACCAAGAATGTCTCGAGTTTAGATACTTACATATCTTTCATAATACTACGTATATTACTTCTAAAAACTTGTCTCGCCGTACGTACGTCTTATCTGCTTTGCGCGTGTTACGCAAAAACTATTCGTTATTTTTGTTATTGGCAGGATTAGTGTAAGGGACTGTGATACATTTGTGTCCAGTACTTCATGAAATAAACTAGTGTCATTATTACAATTCTACTATTCTCTGTCCAACGGGAGAACGAAGTGGATGTAAACAAATGCACGTGGGTATGCAATCGCTGATTGGCTGCAAGTCCAGGACACACTCGGCCTTGCACTTTTTAAGAATACGCGTCAGAAGATAGTTCTATGAAATTCAAGTATCTGTATGTTATATACAATAGAACACGCTCAACCATACGTAGAATGCAGATACATAAATGCTTATTTACTTCAAATTATATAAGTTGAATCGTGAAATCTTAAGGACAAGCGAAAATAAGCAGATGGTACATATCAAGCGAGGAAGTCGTTACCTTTAATGGCAGACGGCACTACACGTGTATAATATCACCGAGTGAGATATTAGTATTGAGACCTTTTTTTGTGAAGTAAGTTACGTCTAAATTTAATGTCAATTAAATATAATTTTTGCGTGAATGTTTGCCTTGTGTGTAATAATAAAAAATCAGTGTTTTATATTCAAGACACGAGACACCGCGATTTTCGTTGTGTGCATGAATTTCGTTGTCTTGTTGGCATAAAATAATGTAATATAATTCATTCACAGGCATGAATAAATAAAATGTTCAGTGAATTGTTCCTTTGCATGCCTCTGTCGTTTTGTGCATTGCAATCGTCGTCGTCGGTTTGTTTCGCGCATTCTGGAGTTTCGATAGAAGATGCAACGCCACAGCGAACACGGTGTTTTTTTTAATTATTATTATTATTATGTTGCGTCATCTTTCGACGCAACGCGTCTCCAAGCCTCTTGGGGGGCGTTGAGCGCTTTGGAAGTTATTCTCCATTAATTGTGCGGGAGTAATCCTCCATTAATTACATAGCCCGTCACGTCACGTCTCGTCTCAGTCACGTGTGAAATATAGCTGAGCGTTGACAACTGTTAGATGGCAGCAGAGACCTCGGACCACGCGCTTCGGCGTAGGGATATATTCCGGTTTCTTTCCATCTTCATTCTCTCGTTAGACAAGGAATATAAATACAATAAGTTGGGCAAATATACCGCAACATCTGATCTGACGCAAGAACGACCTCCTGTCTGCCGCCCGAGTAAGTGGCGACATCGCTCTCCCCCACTCCCAGCTGTCAAGTCGACAGAAGTATTATTCGCAGCTCGTACTTGCGCCATATAAAAAGCTAATCTCACGATAAATCATCTAAATGTGCCATTCTAGATTAACATATTTCACTGATATTGAAGAGTTAGGTGCAAAAATGAAAGCGTTATTTGAAATTTCTAGGCCTTCCAAACAGACAACAACAGTGGTTCCTACATGTGACCACAAATTTTAAGACTATCTTAAAGCTAAAACTACTAACCAGTAATATAAATTTTAAATTGCACTTAATGATGTACGATAGATAAATTTCACTCATCATTCTGTTTACTAGAGAACTTATAATTTCTTTGCACCAGGGCCGGATTTAACTTGGTGGGTGCCCATGTGCTGATTTTTGGTGGAGGCCCCCCCCCCCCATATATATTATATGCAGTTGGCGGCTGACAAGATAAAATCTATGTGTCAAATATGTTTAATTAAAAAAAAATTTGCAAATAATTTTTGCGTACAATATTTTATTTATAAACCGAATATTTACAACACATTACAACTTAATTATAATAACTAAACTACAGGAACTTTTCTTGCTTTTTTGTAAGCAAACTCTTCAATTACATCGTCGAAAGATAATTCTTTTAGAATATAAAAATTGATGTTCAAAATAGAAAGATAATTAAGTCGTTCTTCTGTCATACTAGTTCTCAATCTATTTTTTAGAAGTTTTAATTTTGAAAATGATCTTTCCTTTGTACAATTTGTTATCATTAACACAAGATAAATTCTTAAAATAATTTCTACATTCGGAAACGCGTCTTGTATTCCCTTCTCAATTATTAAGTTATACATAAAATGTTCCCGACTTAAGGCACTTTTAGATTCCTCATCTTGTATGAATTGGTTAATGAATTCTTTGAATTGGATCAACTCAATTCCAAGATTTTCATCGACGTCGTCTACATAAATTTTACTAAGATTTGTATTTCATAGTTATCAATCGTTTATTTATGGTGAAGTCTTGAAACGCAGTCATATTCGATTATATATTACTTCGGACTATAAATAATCGGCACATATTAGTAAATGAAGTCAGATAAAATACGATCTCAGTAAAAGTAAAGTTTCAATAAATTTATTGCATTTATAAACTTTCAAATTCAAATATATCTAATCAAAATAAAAGTTACGTTATTCATAGTATAAAATCAGATCGACTTAGCCAAAAGAGCAAGTCGAAACCGGTGATCATGTTTGAAACACGATATTCGGTTAGATTATGTGCGTTTAATACTGAATAATTCATAAATAACTTTGAATACATACTAAATAAGTAGATATTCTTGAGACTAAAAATGCATCATGAAATCTAAATTTTAAAAAAATACAAATTACTACATAACAATGAAATTAAAAAGTTTTTGCAGAAAAATAGACCAAAATAAAAAAATTTTAATTTTTTATTTGGTGGAGGCCCCTTTTTGGTGGAGTGCCCTGTGCTGCAGCACTGTCAGCACATGCATAAATCCGGCCCTGTGTAGCACTGTCAGCACATGCATAAATCCGGCCCTGCTTTGCACATTGTTTAGGATTCCTCTTGATGCGCTGAGTGAATTTGAGAACTATAACTTGTGTAGCGCTACAGAATGGCACAGATTTTCTCGTACTAGTTAGTTCTCAAATTTCTTCTGTCTTGGTTCCGGGCCTTTTCGATCTTGACACATATACATACTCTTGCTAACTGCCATTTAGCGCCGCCCAAAGTACATTTTTTAATTTTCTCAATTTTTTTATGTTTCCTAGTAGAACGCAATATTACTTCAATATTAAAGAAGTGTAAAACCTCGTCCGATATGGAAATTTTAGTTGAAACTTAGGAGCAGTTTTTAAGAAAATATTTTTAAGCGTTATTATAAATTCGAAATTTGAAGCTCTTTTTCACAGAAATCTTTTGGTTTTTCGAAAATATTTATTGGAAATAATTTCAAGCACTTTCACTCACAAATATAGTAATGTATACAAATCACTGAAAATGCCCATATTAAAGGTACGAGAGGTATTTTAAAAATGTATTTTTTAAAATAAAAGTACAGCAAAATGGCATTTATGTCATCTTAGACAGTGACACTAGCACTACGAAGGTTGCCTTTTATGTTTCTGGATTTGGCAACCCTGGTGTGGCAATCTCGCAACTGACAGCTCTATCGTAAAGTTGGATGTTTTGAGGTTATACGTACTCGGAACGTTTTGACATACGAGCGCTATTTGTGTTGTTTACAGTAACTTAAAGATTCATCTTGGCCCAAAACTGGATCGTGAACATTTTCGTTTTTTTTTGTTTTTTTTTTTTTCCTTCAACTTTCGACGTGGATTAACTCAGCAACAGTGCATGAATGAACTTAATTCAATTTTTGGCGATGAAGCTCCATCAAGGACCAGTGTTTATCGATGGTCTGGTGAATTCAATCGTGGTCGTAGTTCACTCCAAGACGAATTTCGCGAAGGTCGTCCAAAATCAGTTGTTCCTAAAACCATTGATGCTGTGCGTGAACTGATATTGCAAGATCATGTGACCTATCGTGAGATTGAGACAACCTTAGGCATTAGTGGGACCAGCATACATTCAATATTGCATGAACATTTGACTGTCAAAAAAATTTGTTCGCGTTGGATCCCACACTATTTGTCAATCGCTCAAAAAAAGGCTCGTGTCGAAAGGTCGAAAGAAATGCTCAAAAAATACGATCGCGGGGCTTCGAATCACGTCTATGACATAGTGACAGATGATGAATCGTGGATTTACGCGTATGAGCCCGAAAGTAAACAGCAGGCGACTGTCGGTTTTTCGGGAAAAAGTGGACATGTCGCAACCGTACCACTAGAATAACGCAGAACAGTCAATTCTGAGTGGTACACAATGATTTGTTTGCCAGCTGTCTTCCAAGAAATCAGGAAAACCAACCGCCGAAGACTGATCACTCTTCACCACGACAATGCGAGCTCTCACACATCGGCTCAAACAACTGCATTTTTGAGAACCCAAAACATCGATTTCATGAGCCATCCGCCTTATAGTCCTGACTTGGCACCGAATGACTTCTTTTTATTCCCGTACGTAAAAAACAAACTGAGAGGTCAACGTTTTACGACACCTGAAGAAGCGGTTGCTGCATTCAGAATGCATGTTTTGGAGATACCCCAATCAGAGTGGCAAAAGAACTTCGACAGTTGGTTCAAACGCATGCAAAAGTGTATAGATCTTCATGGGGAATATTTTGAAAAACAATAAACTAATTTTCAATGATAAATATTTGTTTAATCCTGAAATATAAAAGGCAACCCTTGTATCTGTATGAAAAGTGAAGAAAAAAATTGGAGCCGTTTTTGTGATAATAGCGTTTGAGCGTTTCTGAAAATGCGGAAGTTTGAGCTCATTTTCACACACACTTCATTTTTCGAGATAATCATTATAACATGTAGTCATAAATACAATAATATAAACTAATCACCGCTTATGAAAATATTAACGTCAGAGATAAGTAAAAAAACTAAGTTTTTGCAATTAAAAAATAAGAGCAGAATGGTATTTGTCATCTTACAGAGTACTTTTAGCCCTATTCCTACCAATATTTTCAAGAAACTTGTAGCCGTTTTCGTGAAAATCTTGTTTTTGTTATTTTTTTAATATTGCAGGCCATTGAGAAAAGAAAAAAACTTAAAGGAAAAATTTCCATCTTCAATTTTATATCAGTAGGAAAAAGTTTCAAACTTTTGGAATTCTCTAAAATTCAGAGTTAACAATGAAAAACGGACCTATGTTATCTTTATAAGTGAATTGTAATATATTCGTTCAAAAAAAATTGGAGCCATTTTTGAGAAAATTACGTCGCAGGGGCTTCTTGTAAAGTGAACTAAAATTTTAAAGAAGGTTTTCCAAATCGCAAAACTTCGAATCGAACCACATCGATCGGGAAATATCCATTGTGGAAAAAATCGTGTGAATGGTTTATGGGCTAGTGGTGTTCACGAACGGACGTTTGGCCGTCAATCAATTTTTCGGTATCAAGGATCCACAAAACGGATTCTGTCTAAACAATGGATTTTTTTGTTATTTAACTTGATTATTTACTTTTCCTCTAAGACCTGGTGATAAAGAGTTTTTCTGTCGAAAATTCGCGGTTTTTGCGCGCAGCATTACATAACTTTCTCTCTACTGCGTAAGCGGTGGTGAGAAAGTAAAGGGAAGCGATCAAACAAAATTTGATGATCTTGTTACAAACTTCTATGTTAATGGAATGAGACCCTTGTGAATTACAATACAATATGAATATACAAAGAAGAAACAATAATAATACAATGTTCAAAAAACTAGTAGTGTTGAAGGGAAATGTGTCCAATTGTATATCGTTGTAAACCACAACCAAGTTTTGAGAAATAATATTGGTATTAGTTTTCGTTGGCATTTGCAATGAAATAATTATGAGTCATTACCAACAATATTATTTATTACAATTGCAGTTTTTGATGGCTTAGCCATCATCATCATCGGTTTTCTAGTACAAGAAGAAAAACAAAAAAACATTAAAACGTTATTTTTTTTTATTTGACAACAATATTATAATAAAAGATTACTAATAATTTACAATTTAAAAAAAATTAACATTTTAAGAACTGAAAGAAAGAAAATGGGGGTGTTAAGTCATTTAATGAGAAAGAAAAGTGAATGAAAATGAATTGAAAAATGAAACATCTAAAATTTGAAACAGAAAACATCGAAATGTAAGTTGAGCCTTTCCTTACCTGCTGTATGGAAGCCTCAAAACGACTATACGGGCTCGGGCGAGCCAAGGGGCTTAAGTACCCGGCCGTGGGGTGTAGGAGGGCAATGGCGTGTGTGCGGTCTACTGTCTACAATGTCTACTGTGCCGCACCGGGGGGGTGCGGTGTGGGAGTGGTGTCTAATAATAATTGTAGTAGAGGAGAGGGGCAGTGGTTTATGTTTTCATTCAGTAAATTAACATTTAAATGAATATGCAGGTTTTCTAACGTTAATCTAGTGTGGTATTGATTTTCTATTTCCAGTATACGATTTTTTTCTTTCTTTCAGTTCTTAAAATGTTAAATACATTTTCTAAAAATTGTAAATTATTAGTAATCTTTTATTATAATTTTGTTTTCATATATATATTTATGTTTTAATGTTTTTTGTTTTTCTTCTTGTACTAGAAAACTGATGATGATGGTTAAGCCATCGAAAGCTGCTATTGTAATAAATAATATTGTTGGCAATGACGACTCATAATTATTTCATTTGAGAAATAAATTGTGAAACTGATCGTTATTGGTTGTATTTTGTATCTGAAATACTTTTTTCAGGTATTTTTCCCAACTCTGTCACCACAACCCTTGTCTCTTGTCTCTCTAGCACTCTGTTCGCTCTGTACTTGTTTCTCAAGACGAATTTGCTCCCTATGACATCTCTATGTTTTGGTCAGGGCACCATCTCCCAGATTTTTTTCTCTAGTGTGAATTTTACGTCATTCACCATAACCGTGCATGTGTCTTTTCACCTGAAACGACTTGCTCAAGCGGAACTTAAGTCAAGCTTGCAACCTCAACCCGCTCCTCCTCATATTTGCTACCACACCTACCTTCACTCCGGTCCGAACATGGACTTCCTGGCTGTCCCAGTATGGATCTTGCGAGGTCTTCTGGGTTGCCGCCTGCCCACAGTCAGTGGCTCTTCTGGAGTGATACCACGAAAGTCCTTATCATCCGTGTCTTCCCCCGTTACCTTGTTATCACTGCTTTTCCGACTTGAACATGCGGGTATCCTGATTGAGATTGACATCAATGAAAGGATTTCAATCAGCTTCTACCTCATCATTTTTCAATAGCGTTGGGAGCTTTTGAGCATGAGGCTTCTCCGGTCAGAAGTCTTTGGACTCGATGTTTGATTCCATTGGTGGCTGTAGCAGAAACTTGACATCTCTAGACTCTTCATTCTTCCTGTCACTTGGCATCCCTCTCTTTGACTCTGCTCTGTAGTCCACAAAGAAGCCCTTCCTGGAACACAACACAACTTACCCCTTCTGGGTAACCTGCCCATGACGAAAACTTCAATGAGCGTGTGAAGTCAAATACGTCCGGTGCTCTTCCGAACCATAGTTCTTGGGGCATTCTTCAAGAAAAATAAAACTGTTGTTGAGATGTAGAAAATATTTAAGGCATTGACGAAGTCCGGCCCACCCAGTTGTCCCACAAGAGAACCGCGTGCTTGCCTGCCTACTGCTTGCTTGCCTCCGTGCCCACTGTGTAGCTGCCCAGAGCAGGGGAAGGGAGGGGGCATGGGGACTGGGGACATCAAAATTGCATAAATAACATGTGTTATGTTTTTTTTTATTATTATTATTTTTATTTTTTCTCTCAATGAAAATTAAATAATGTGAAAGTCTCCTATTTTATAAGGTTTGTAGACTAAATTTACACAGCAGGTACAAATTGTTGATGTTCTGAGAATAATTTTCTGTATCAAGAAATTTAGAGAATATTCTTGGACATGACTCAAAAAGCTTGTATGTTTATTGATTTGTGCTGTCCAAAATTTACCTGTAATAAATGTACAAAAAGAAATTTTGGAAATTCAGATTTTCTTCCCATATGCATAATATTCCCATAGATTTTATTTGATGACTTTGTCAATATGTATATCAAAAGATATCAGATCAAATGTTGTAGTACAAGATAGCTTGTACAAAATATGAGTCATTTGAAAACTTTTTAAATACGGCTAAATCAGAAGATTCATATATCCAAAAAGAAATGTCCAAGTCTGCCACATCAAGAGCGAGAGGGGAGGAGGGTACAGCATCATTAAAAAACACTGCTGATTAGACAGATCTGAATATGTGTTACACTTTGTGTATTGATAGTTTCTGATTAAACGTTTCATAAAACAATGGCGTACCACCTTTAATAGAGGGGACAACTCTGTCAAGGGTCCAATAAAATAAGTACCCTAGTGACCACCTTTTTCGCAAACTTGGCAGACCAACTTCAAATAAAAGTTAAATATTTATGTTTTAAGAAAATATTGGTCTGCCACTGATCTGATGGGGCAGGACTGCAGAAACCATAGTGAACGTTGTCAATGGGTGTGAATCCCTCTCTGAATGTGATCTGTGATTGTAAATATACAATTACAGTCTGGCAAACTGTAAGATAATTTGTTTAAGTCTATATTTTAAGATAATATTAACCGGTCACTGATCTTATAGCACAGGAATCCACAAACTGAAGTGAAAGAGATCAATGTGCACTAACCCTTGTAGAGAGAAATGCAATGCACTTCAGACATGAAATAGCATTTACCAGTATTGTTGTTCTTGTACAATTTAACACAATCCCCTTTCATCAGTCATAAGTTCAATCAAAACAAGCCATGTTCATGGCCAACATTTCAAGGGTACTTACGGCCAACAGTTCAAGGTTAACATTTGTTTAATATTTACTCATGCCAAAGTTATGAATAAAACCATATTGAAATCGCATATTGAAACTCATGTGGTTGGAGGATGTCACTAACAGGAGAAACTGTCTGTACTTGCCCAAATAATGTGATAACTTACTATGATCATTCCCCCTATAGACATCATTCATTGTCACAGTTTTTCTATGTTACTCCATGTACATCCTTCACTCTCACCTGCTGCCCCTATTTTAATATTGTAAAATGAATTACTTAGTTGTTTGTAATTTCTTCCGTACTTTCATTTAGGCACCAACTATTGATATAATGTTTCAAAAAAATATTGTTTAGGCAAAGTTTATAATATTCTTTGAATTAAGAGGGTTCTGTAAAACAATAAAACTAGAAATATTAAATAAAATTGAATGGGAAATTTACTAAAATACATTGAAAAACTATCTGCTAAATAAAAATGATACTTCAAAAATAAATTATGCAAATATATGTTAATAGTAATAATAATAGTATAATAAATAATAATAATAATAATAATAATAATAATAATAATAATAATAAAAGCAACTAATTTCATGCAATGTGATTTAAACTTATTTCCGAGGTTAGGCTTCCTAAGTTCATAGTTTTCTGGGATTAACTGAAGTAAAATTTGAAATTCCCTTAGTACTTGTATTTTGGTTTTAAACACCAAATGAATTAAAAAATTGGTGGTGGGATCAGCTTTGAAATACAAAATTGCAGTTCTGGAAAATCGTTTAAAGTTTAAATGGAAATTTCAAGTATGCACATCTCTGCAAGTTTGATATAGTGCTTTACTTATGTTTGTAGGTGTACCTAAATTTCTGTGATGATGGCTACCATACTTGGTTGCTGAGCTTAGGCAAGAGAGGATGCGTGCACCATAATGCTCTCCCCTTACCTGACCCAGTGGCACATTAGCCGTTGCCCTTATTTCCTGGTGGTGAATGATGGTAGGGGTGATCATGAGGAGAAAATTGTGACACAGAAATGATTGTTAAGATGTGACGCATGATGGTTTGAGAAGCCAACCATGCCACAACCACTTGGTAACACCCATTCCTAATGAAAGAGTGGAACCCACAACCGGTGTTGCTCCAAGTCACCAAGGCAGACAGTGTTCTTCGAATGATGCTATTTCAATTTTAATTTGTGTTGAATATATTTTATGTTCCTTGTTGCAAAAAATACTTTGTTGCACTATATACTTTAATAATACATACATACATACATGCATACCCAAATGTATCATGGTGTGGGTCCAAAAATTGTGTTTTTTATGTAGTTAATTCATTCATGGTTGTCATTGCAAACCTGTTCAAAAGTCCTTTATTACTGAAGTTTGTCATCATTCAGCTCTTGCTGAGAATCTGTGAAACATGATCACTTTTCAAAGTGATTTCTAAAGTCATTTTATGTAGAAGTTTGTATAATGCTAAACTTTTCTCTGGGGTTATGTCATTGCAATTGCAAATGATGTTTTTGGAAGGAATCAAGTGATTGCACTTTCTTTGCTAAATCTGCTCAAAATTAATAATTGTACTTAAGGTTTGAGATAATTGGAATTAGGAGGCTTTATTTATGAAACAATTTTGTATGACGCTCCCAATTGTCTAATAAGTATTCTGTCCCATACAGCAATGCTTCAAGAATGATCTCCCTGTTCCTGGGTTCTCCCCTGTGAGGATAAAATATATTGCATGCTATCTGAAGGTGAGGTTGATTTTCGTTGCTGGCTTATCATCCAGCTGTTCTCAAAGTAGAATATATTTGGGCGAGCACAATTTCATTGGTAGGTGTAAAACAACATATTTATGATTGCCTTTTTGAGCCATTTATATGAATGGTTTCATCTAATAAGAATTAATTCATTGCTGAAGTAATTTCAGCCAAGGAGATAATGATCAGTTGGGTACTAATTATAGAGTTTCCGCACCATAAACTTTAAAGTTGTCCGTAATGTACACTGTTTTAAGGAAGTCGTTTTCTAATCAAAAAGTTCATGGAAGTTGCAGTCACAGCAATTAATGGATATTTGCAGGAATTGGACATCTGCAACAAGATTTTTGAAGAAATTTTGAACCAAATATTAGTTTTTGATGAAAACTATTAATAAATTAATACATAAAATAATTTGTATGTATTGTTTCATTTTAGTAAGATTGTGTGTAATTCATTATTTAATTAGTATATTTCTCATTTTCTCCATACCTGCATTTATGCTTGCTTTCTTATCCATTCATTATTTTGCTTAGCATGAGAAAGAGATGGCAGTTGAATGTATATGATTGCATGATTTGCCAATTTTTGACAAATGTTACCCTGACCCGTAATGGTACAATTCCTTTGTTAAAATGTTATCATGAAAACTGCCTGGTTTTTTGAAAAATATATTACAGTAAAACCTTGTTAAATTCTATGTTGTGAAATATGTGAAAATGTGAATTTTAAATGAATTTTATATGGTGTTTTCCATAATGAATAGGAAAGAAAACCTCTCTCTTCCTCAAAAAGAAACTGTTAAAATTGTGCACAATGGACTGGTGTGATCTTGAATCCAAAAACAATTTTTTCATTAAATATTTTCTTAAGTTTAATACTCCGATTTTGCACCTTGTGTTATTGATCAAGAATTATGTAATTTCTGGTTCATTTATTTAGAGCCTGAAATTGAAGAGAAGGTACATGCCAAAACGTAATTCTTCCAACAATAAATTATTTTTCGTGTTCAATATTTTAATTATTCACATTTTTAACCTACAATTTTTGGGGCTTGGAAAGATGGTTTTCATCACCATTGATTCCATGAGTTTGAATCTTGTGTGGTCTGTTTCATATTATATAATACTGCATTGGACTTATTTTTATTCTAATCCGTGTTTTCAAGTTCGGCAGATTACAAGCAGCTTCACAATGTGTTTGTTATAGCATCACATTTCAGATAAGCCAAGCTATTTCTTCAATTCATGTATTTTTAGTTCATCTACTGCACATGACTTTATCATAATTAGTAAGAAGGAAGATAGCCTTTTTACCTTCTTTTATACTATATAGTATAAAGAAAATTATGTTATGCTGCAGGAAAAGTATTGACTTTTTGATGCAAAACACATGATTTAGTGAGTCTCTGAGTGTTTTCTGTTCTAAAAACATGTCTGTGTGGGGTGTGTGTTGGCACATGAGCAACATTATCCTAAACTATACACAGAATTTCACAAAATGTAGTTAGGGTGATTTCATTTCCCTTGAATTTAAAACAGAGCTTTTAATTTTTGTGCTACTTTACATGAAAGCACTAGTTCATTATGGAAATTTTCTCTAAAATCAATCAAAATTTTTGCCTTAAATTTCTTGCTTCAGTAGAGCAAAGTTCACATAATAATATGGCGTAGGTCCAATTTTCATTAAAATCCCTGGAATTTCTAAAATTGCAAAATTATAGTAATATATGTATAACAAATTATATATGAGAGTATGAACTGTTGATCACATAGTATTCATTTAAACTTGTATATTGCATTCATAAGTTCAGAAGATCTTGTGTAAAATCTGTTGCTTACCTACTAAAATTCAGTATTTGTATTGTGCTGTCAGAAATGAATATTTGTGAAAGCGTAACAAGTGCAAGGTATTGATCTTTCAGATAATTTGAAGGAAAAGAAGTCTCGCTCCCTCGCATTTATCTTGCAATGTAACAACCTATTGTTTTATATTTAAGTACTTGTATTCTCTTACACTGGAGTAAAAAGTTGTGCTTTTAACATCCCATTGGTTTTCTAGAAAAGAAGCCTCTTTTAAAAATATCCACTATTTGCAGAAAAAGTCCATCACAATTGTGATTTTTCTGATGTTACCATAAATAATGTTTATTTGTTTATATTTTTTATGTATGGCACAACTGCCTTCACAATCATTAAAAACAATTTTAACATTTCACAGTGTGAAAAGTAAACAATAAACGTTTTTCACTCTCGACACCCATAACATTAGATATTTTTCTTAATCCTTTATTTTGGAACATTTGAAGAATTTTGAAGACATCAATCCCTAAATCAATATGTTGAAGGTTGTGGAGATATTTTTCTTAGTCATGCTGAATTCCCAGAGTTGTATAGTGAAGTGCATAAAGTTCCAATGTTTTTTCAATGGTGTCTTACCTCCTAACAGTATATGTTTACTGAGCTCCAAAGTAAATGCCTAATAGTTTGTTCGTAATCATTCTCTGCCAAGTGCATCACTCTTACTTGCTTGAGCATAAGAGGTGGCACCAGCACGTTTAGAAAGAACTCTTCAATTTATGCATTCTTATCCTTAAAGTTATTACGTTTCATAATAATAAAGAAAAAGAAACTGGTTGCCTTTGAGCTTCAATAGTTACATCATCTCACACCTTGGAACATTTACAGCTATTATGTCCCCTTCTCTTATGATGGTAAAATCTTGATCGTTTGAACAGAAGTCGCTATAAGCCCATGGACCTGCACAGCCTAAGAGAAGAGGGAAGTCCAACTACATTTCTGGGCCCCTTTTTTCATTAAACTGTATTAACTGACTTGTTTTTGTTGTAAATAAGTAAAATATGGTATAAGGAAAATAAAATTATAAATTTAATGATACAATTAAGAAATAAAATTGATTTTATATAGAACCATTTACAGGGTTGCCAGATAGTTCGGAGGGCTTCTTTCCCAAATATTGGTATCAATTCCCCAAGTATCAGCTTAGAAACGAGAGAACTTGAACATTATTGCGGAAATGAAATGTTTTATTTTCTAGGACTACGATGCCCCTTTCAAAATGTTCATGTCCTTTCCTCCCACCCCCCTCCTCTCACTTGCGCACACCTATGCATAAGTCCTTTCTTACAGGGAATGGATATTTCTTTTATAGTTTGAATAATAACTCGTTATTATCTTAGAATCAGTTTCCAAACATGATTTGAATGCTGTCGATTTTTATTTTGCCTTCCTTCTTTTCCTTTCTTTGACCAATTCTCACTTGCATAGAGTTCACTTTCACAATAATTCGTATTAAAACAACATAAAGCTTCACCTCTGCAACCATGGTCTATGTTGTCTTTGGAAACCAAAGATAACACTACCAAGCTAAAATCTATGTTGTCTCCGGAAACAAATGATAACACTGCTACACTTCATTCTCTTTTGTGAAAGAATGAGACTAGTCTTGCTAGAAAGGTGTTTTGACCAATCTGCTTTCTGCAAATTATCAGATATGATCTGAACATGACATCAGTCTTGGTGAGAATTTTTTTGTGTTAATTCATGTGTAGCTTGAATGAGAGGGAAACAAATTGTATTCATCTCCGAATGTGGATTTCAGGATATGACCAGCATTGGCTATCAAGCAAATTTCAAAACCATTCTCACGTGTCTAAGATTCTATGTAGGTTGAGAGTTGCATTTTTCTTGTCTGCTATAATCCTACCTTATTCTACGACACTAAAAATATCAAAAGCCCACGTTTCTATATTGTCCATGGAGTTAGTGGAAGAAACAACTCTGTTTTAAAAGAAGACCTTCACAAAATGAATGCTGAAATGCTTCCAATATTCCTTTGACATTTAATTAAAAGCATTTGGCGTGGTTGAAGAATCATAAAAACAGTTAAAGAGGCTTATACTGAATGACAGAAATTATTTTTTTAGAAGGGAAACAACTTGCTGCTTATAACACTTCTGTTGTTAACACACTTAAAATTCCTTAACCTATTCCCCTGGGTATTCCCAGCCTAAAAGTTACTTCATGTGAGGATGTCATTGTGTCCCGCTTACAAGAGTAATGCATTAGCATCTTCCCTCTTCCTGCCCTATACAATTATTATTATGATGACAATTTATCATGACTTGCCCATTAACAGCCAAAGCAGTTAAGTTTTCAAAGCAAGATAATAATCAAACTCTTTAAGCCACAAATACAAAGATAATTCTCATGCCGAGTTAATTCTCCATGTCCAGTTCAGAGATTTAAGACCCTGATAAGTTTTAAGTGCATTCCTTAATCTTGTTTTAGCACATTAAATAAATTGTTACAAAGATCCATATTGTAACAAGAATTCATAGTAACATATTGTAAACAAGAATTCAATTTACAAGTGTTGTACTCAAATTTAACTCAAATTTTGTCTTGAAACAGTAGTTTAACAAGTGTGTTTAGTTCCCTTTAATTAGTCAGTACAGCAAAACTGTGTGATCTGCAAGTCCAAGTGAATGAAAATTTAGTATAGGAAGACCTATTTAAGGCTGAACTTGGTGATTCCTTAAAAAGCTTTCTATTCTGACAGGTTTCTCTCTATAGGTTACCTATCATATATCTACCAAATTCATTGTTTGATGTAATTTTGCCAATAAAATATAATTACAATAATAATAACAATACAAATTTAAAAAACTGATCAGCATTTACATAGAAGTTTTGCCTAAGACTGATCATGATGTCCCTCAAAAAAAAATGTCCACCTTGATGTGGGTTTGGTCTAACAGAGTTGTGAAAAATTCACTGCATAATTTAACATTACTATGCATTATCTTCAGTGTAAATTTGTTAAAACAAAGTAATGAAAATACAGCCTTGTTTTTACCATGAAAACATTGCTGTCCTGGGAAGAAAAGGACAGAAAAAGCACAGAAAAATTAAAGCACATGCCTTTCCACTGGTATGATATAAAACATGAGTTTCATTCAGCACTAATTCCAGAAAATTTGGTTTTTGTGCTCTTGGACTTGTCTTCTGAAATCTTTAATTAAGTGATAATAATGAGAGCATTTTGCTTTCCAGAAATTATCCATACATCTGAGAGGTCAGCTACAAATAGATGCAAACAAATCCAAACAATGTAGAATAAAATCTGAAGCAGGAATTCCAGAAAAAACAGTGTGTTGTTAATGCTTTTCTCACTGGTTTAAAACTTGTCATTTTAGGGGGTTTGGAAGGAATTCTTAGAAAGATTTCATATTGTTTTCACTGTGAAGGTAAAACCGTTAGAAAAGCTAAAGAAAATTCTGAGTTGGCCTCAAACTTGAAACTTACCCTTCATGACTTTTATAAGGCTGCCGAGTTGGAATTACAGGTGAATTTATTACTAATTAAAAGTATTGGAAGAAACAAATTTTGTTTCATGGTAAGGATGTAATAATGTTCTTAAAAAATATTTGATTGTTGGAATGGTGATTTACATTCAGAATTATTGAAAATGCATACACATAGATTACAATGAATTGCTTTTGATTTAATATTTCTTTTGAATGCATTTGCACATTCAAAAGAAACATCAAATTATAAAAATGAGGATTGTTGTCCAATAGCAAGCTGTATATTCTCTGAAGACAGCTTCTTATGTATTATACAAATAATATTTTATTTTTTATTAAATTGAATATTCACTGACAGATACTGATAATAGAAAAATTCAAATGCATATTTTATTGTTGTTGTACATCAAAAGCAAAGTTTTAAGCAGTGTTCATCAAGTTTCAAAAGCGTTTGCGCATTAAGTTGTTTGTTTAATAATTAACAAGATTTTACTGACAAGTACAATAGGTATAGTTTTGTTGTTGTTTTTTCTTTTCTTCTCTCTCTCTCTCTCTCTCTCTCCCCCCCCCTCTCTCTCCATCTCTCTCCATCCCTCTCTCTCCCTCTCTCTCTCCCTCTCTCTCTCCCCCTCTCTCTCCCTCTCTCTCTCCCCCTCTCTCTCCCTCTCTCTCCCTCTCTCTCCCTCTCTCTCCCTCTCCTCTCCTCTCCTCTCCAAAATGGTTTGGAGTATACTTGATCGTTGTTTCTAGCCGCCTGGGAAATTACTGGCAGTTCATTCATGATAACTTTTTGTCATTGTGTGTGATACATACTAGTTTATTCCATGTTCTTATGCTCTTCTTTCAATATGATTTTTGCTTATTAATAAAAACAAATTTGTTAGTGTACAGAAGTCTATAATTTTATTCTTGTTTATCAGGAAGCCAACCAAATATCCATCCAGGTTCCATCACAAGTACTGGACGACAGAGAATTGGATCTGGAACAGCTACATCTACACAAGCTGCCCAGTTGATTGGTGGTGGAATTTCTCCCACGTTATTTACATCCCCTGTAAGTAATCATGTGCTCCACTTATCATGCTTTCTGTTTAAATTATCAATGAACTGTTTCCAATTGAATGAATTTAGAATCCAAATTTTTTTCAGCAAACCCATCAATTAGTGCTGGGAAATACATCTCATTATCCTGTCAACAACAGCCTAATGATTGGCGATTACGTCACACCGGGGAGCACAGTGCTCTCCGCCCAGAGTTATCGCCAGTGAGCTTAATTTCCAAGAATGTACACTAAATTTCATAAACAGCCATGCACACTGAACTACCTCTGGGCAGCCATTGACAGACAAGTGTGGTTCTTGTGGGTGCCGTCACTTGTTGTCACTGTGAATAATCGTTCTGTGAGGTTGAAAAGACTGACTAGCCTACCTAGATTTATTGTCTCCTGTATTGTTCGAACTCTGTAAAGACAGTTTTTGGATGCTCCCTTGCCAGTGCAGTTCATTCATCCATGTCCATTTAAGAATGAAGTATTTCAAAGAGGAGAAGAACCAGAATATTAATCATATTGCTGGCATTTGTGAACTGTAAAAGATACTCAACTTCTGCCCTATGTTTAAGCCAGCTAAGTATATGTGTTTGCTTGCGAGCAATTATCCAAGGAGTTGCAGATTTCATAGATGCACGAGTTAGTCTGAAAATTTGGGAAGACAGTCAACAAAACATGTCTTGTTAATTCTGCATTAGTGTTTGTGATAGCACTTTCGAGAGAATGAACCAGGATAAATTTTCAGTTGGGTCAGGTGGCTGTGCTTTTATTCAGAACATAAACATGTATTATTGCCACATTTTACTTGTGAAACTGAAAATGATAGCAAAATGTCTGGATATTAGTTAGATGCTGAATTATTTACTGATCATTGTGATGCAATTTGTGTGTATTGAAGTTAAAAGCTCTTTGGAGGCTGAGAAGTAGACATTAAGGGTCGTCCATAAATTATGTAATGCTAAAAAGGAGGGGGTGGGGTTTTTAGGTAGGTTGTCTTACGCTGCGTTACCTAAGAGTAGGGAGATATTACTTTATTGTTACATACATTGATCCCCACCCAACATTTGCTGAAATAATTATTTTTTGTCTTATTCTAAAACATTAAAATATTAATCATTTTATTTGTTTTAAAAACAAATGAAATGAAGTTGTTAGATGTAAATTGTTACAATAAATCGGAATATGTTTTCATTGATTTTTTATTGTATCTGTAAGATTACAAAGAAAATAATAAAAACTGTTACCAATTTAAATTGGCGGAGTATAGTTGCCCATGCATCATCCAGGACAGTGTGTACAAGGCTTGTGATACTTTTGTTTTTCATTTATGCGTCCTTCCTTCACTCACTTCTGGCCTCTAGTTTTATTGTTAGGTGCAGTCAGTATCACCTAATTCTAACTTAAATTATCGTAAATTTTAATGCACAACACAAATAAAATAAATACAAATTATTGTTTTTACTATGCTATAATTTATTTTCACTTGAATTAGAAGAGGGTTGCAAGTATTACGTAATTATAATGGGGGGTTCAAGCGCGACATTACAGGTGTGTTACATGGAGGAGAGGTGGTATTGAAAATACTCCAAATTTGAGTTATGTAATTTGTGGACGGCCCCTTGGTACATTTTCTTCCAAATTATTTATTTTGCTTGACTATGTCTGTTGCTGCAGTTATAAAAAACAATACTTTGTGTATTTCTGAGGTTCTATTTTATTGAACAGGTCTAGTTTCTGTAGCAGGTGTATTATAATTTTTTATTTATTTATATATATATATATATATATATATATATATATATATATATATATATATATATATATATATATATATATATATATATAATATTGTAAGTAGTGGGAGATCAATCCAAGAAGTTGTCTGAAATATTCTAAACTAATAATTCTGTGATGATAGTCATTACATCTGTCTGTTGTCATATTACAAAACACTTTTTTTCGGGCCTCCAATAAGCTAGTGATTTATTTCTTTGTTAAGAATATTTAATAGGTCACAAAAATAATGGCTCAATTGTTTCCTTGTTACTACTTATGTTGTCTGGGGAATAAATTGAATACATTTAAACTAAACAGATATAAATTGCTACTGCTCCAGTGATATAAACTGTTGTTTGCAAAAGAGGAAAGTCAAATGTAAACAGTGAATGTCTTGTAATTCAGAGTTGACGTTACAGGAAAGTTCCATTTCAAAACTTCTGATTTCCACTTCTAAATATTTCAATGCTTCCAAGTGCAGAATCATTGTATTCTCACAATTGTCAGTAAAATTATGAAAATAAGAGAACAAAACTGCAGTTAAATATTGTATGTTTGGGTCCAGCTTGTGTGCAAATGTCAAATTTGATGGACAAGCTTTGTTGGCTGCCTGTGTGATGGATCGTTACACCTAAGATATTTCAGATGGTAAGAATTTTATACTTCTGTATATTCCAGTTATGTTTGCGTTGTTCTGGCTGTGGCAAATGCACCCATTTTCCTGATTGCTTGGGTGCTGTTCTCAGATTTTCAGACTATCATGCAGGATATGTTTGTTCATTTGCATTCCAAATCCAGTTTGTTTGTTTTGTTTTGTTTTTTACCATTCTGATGAAATGTGTGAGCGTGTACTTTTTTTAAACATTTCATAGGATATAGTAATGTCTAGCAAATTTTTAAACTATTTTAGTGTTGTATATTTGTAGATTGACATGTAGGCAGCAGAGTCACATCCATGGTCACAAAAAGTGAGAATGGGTTGTGATAATTAATTTGTAAGAGGAAACAATTGAAAAAATTTCTGTAGCACGCGTTAGAAAATATGTGTAGCAATATCATTTGAAAGTATGTGCAACAATTTATAGAATATTCTGCTGTGCAGATGTTCAATGTTTAGTTCCTCTCAGAATGTCATTGGGAAAATTTCTGTGACATAATTCTGATTCTGGGCACCTGATGGTGACCTCTCATTGGATTTTTGCATCTTGTGATGCTAATTCCAAATGCTCAACGCTAGTTTATTATCATGCATCCTTATGAGTAAGAATTCAGCTTAGTTTACAATATTGGATGTTGTGTCTGTGGGCAATATTGCCATTTTTCTTTGCTCCTCAGTTTCCATGCCTCTGAGTTTTTATTTATATTTCAACATGTAGATACTTTATGGAATTAAATTCTTGCTTCTTGTGTGCTTGCAGCAAAATTTGTTATGACCTATTTTTAATGTGTGTATAATGGTATTCAGAATTGAGAAATGTTAAATCATGAATATGTGTAATTTCAGAAGCATATCCTCTAATTGTTTTAAAGAGCACTTTTTGTGTGTTGCAAAGTTCAGGGTGTCTAACAAACAACTGTGCTAGAAGTAAGTCTTGTATGTGGTCATATTATTCACATAATACATACACAATACACTGTGTAAAGTTTTAGAAATATATCGCACAAAAGAAATATCTGTAATGTGTTCGTGTCAATTTAACTAGCTACCTTAAGGGTAACCATACTTCTTAGAACTCAGACCTTCCAGTTGAGAACACCTAACGGTGGATCTATATTAATGTTCGCATTGATTTAATTTTACATAAAGTGAAGCCTAAAGTTATGCCAGGGATATCCTGCACAATCTTGTAAATGAAATTTATTACTTGTACTATTCCTTCCTCAGAAGATTTTTAATTTCTTTCTCTGTCTCTGTTCCTCTCTCTTTTTCTTTCTTTTAAATCAGGAATTTGCCTTTGTGTCAGGATTTAAGTGATTTACCCTAAAGGCATATTTTTTATTGACATAGACTTTTCTTGTTTCAGAAATTTTTGTAATTGTTGTTTCTTCCCAATTTTTCTTTTCCTTTTTATTGTGCAAATTTTTTTAACAAAATTCCATATTCTTATTTTTTAATATTATAGTATTCCTTCATGAAATAAAATCAATCAATTTTTGTGGAAAGTATAATCTTTTCTTTTCGTGTCACTATATTTGTGAATTTGTTTTCCTACTTCGGTGTATTTTATAAAATTTTTACTTTAGTATTTATGCAAGATATGCATCAGGTTAAATGGATTTAAATTTGTGATGGAATACTCTCTTCTTAATAGAGTGCACAATATTACATGTTGAGGAATAATTATTTGGAATGTAATTCGTTGCTATATTATCGTATTTGATATCTTCAATGTGCTAAGTACATTTTGTAAATAGTTGTTATATTTATTGATATAAGATGTGTATTCATGGATTTTGCCATTATTATTAGCAGATTCTCACTATTTTTTCTAATGCTAAAAGTGTTCTCTTTTTGTTTTTGATACACTGAACGTTACTGCATTGACTTACATTCCAGTTTATCATTGACGTTATTATCTTGGTCAAAAATTGTTTAAAACTTTCTCTTAACTGTTTCCCTGCATGAATGTTAACCAATGTTCAAGAAATAACATAGTGTTTCAAACCAAAGAAGATGTTTTCTCACAAATTTTAATTCAGATCTTTTTAGTGCTGAATTTTCTGCATAAAGAAAATCCTGTTGTTTGGCAAGGTGTACTGTGCATTTGCGAAACTACTACATTCAAAATTTTATGAATTATGATATGAAATGTTGGCTTTGTGCAGAACAAATAATTTGTGATTTGGAATTCTTTATATTGTAATTCTCAATTGCTTTGATGTCTCAGTTGTGTGGCTAATGAGTGAGAATGAAAACATACCAGAACATTCTAGCCAGTTGGTAAGATACCTTGAAGGCAAAAAAGCATTAACTAATTTGTACATATATACTCTTTAATCAAAATTAAAGGGATATGATTGAGTTACTTAAACTATTGTACAAATTGGAGTGTGTTATCTGGAATATGATTTTCATATGTTTTTCTGTGAATAATTGTACATTTTAGTTTCAATTAGATTTTGTGTTACTCATCATCCTGAGGATTCTTAGGGTCATTAAATGCACAGTACGAAAGGGTGATTTGTTTACACATCCTGACTTGGTGTTCATTTTTATACGATTTCTTAGTGGAATGAATGTTATTTACATGACATGGATACTGTTTTTCTTCATGTCAAAATGTGAAATGTCATTTGCAATACATGGAAAATATACAGGCAACCATTATTTTAAAATGTGGTTGATAATTTTGAAATAAGCCGAAAGTTCATTCCAATAATAATTTATATTTATCCCATCTATTACTGGTGAAATTTTACTTATGTAAGAAATGGAATTAATCCCATGAATTACTTGAAAATTATAATAAAAATGTTTTGGTCTGGCTTTTTTAAATGGCTAAAAATGTATATTGAACTTGAATCATTGATATTTTTCACCTTGAATACCAAAGATATAGTCATCAGAAATTTATTTGTATTTTAAAGTAAGAAAAAACAAAATCAGGACATTCTTGTGTATTCTAACAATTATAAACTCATTTGTCACATTAAGAAATCCTTTTGGTGTGGAATTTACCCTAGACCTAGGAAGCTTTATACTCCAAAATAAGTGAAGTACATCATTGACAAGAAGCAAAAATACAGTATCTGTAACGGAAACTAATATTCCTAAAAATGAATTTCATACAAACTTTAATTGTAATTTGTATTTAGAGATTGAAAAATTCTTAACAATTGCATACCAATGTCATTCCAATTTGAGGAGAACACCAGTGGGGTGAAGGGTGTCAACAGATGACTCCAGAATAAATTGTTATGTAATTGAAGGAAAATTTCATATATTTAAGAATTAATGCTACATGTATTAAGCCATATATTACAATCAGTTTCTGCATGTTTGTGTTCAAATATTTTCAGTTTTGGGGTATGGCAAGATCATATACACATTGAACATTCTCTGTTTGTGTGGTCCTTTCCATGATACTGTTGGCCATGTTGTTTTTTGAAGAACTATTTGAACATTCACCAAGTTTCTCCAAATGCAAAACTGTTCTTCACAGGGCCCGATACTAAAATAAGATTGCAACCTGTTTATGGACAGGCATGGCTGTAAGAAAATGCCAGTTTCCACAAAGAGTTTACACATGGTAATTGATTAAAATTGTTTTGTAAATATTTGATAAACATTGAAAGACGAAACTATCACTTAGGGTTAGGAAAGGTTCTAATAATAAAAGTCTTAAATGATGAAACAGTAAGTTCATTACCTAAACAAAAAAAAGAGAGGGGAAAATCTACACTGAGGTCTGTTGTTGACCCTTCCTCCCTCCCCATTGATATGCTACTGTTAACATCTAAAATGAAAAACTTAGTTAAAGAAGAAAGTTTGTTTGTAAAACACACTCTATATCTACAAGATATTCAGAAGACACTCAAAAACAAAAACTTAAGAATGCTTATGTCAATAAGGTTAAAGGAAATCTTACTGAAAAGTAAAGAGAATATGTGAGGAAAATGGCTGCCGAGATGTGAGCTGGTCCATTTCTGCAAAACCAATTTAAGTCCCATCGACCTAATATGTTATAGATTACACACTATTAACAATGAAACAAACCATTACTTGCACTATACGATATTAATGTACTTTAATTTGCTGACCATAATATTGGTCACTTTTATGTATCAAGTTTAATAATTTTAGAAGTGACCTTCATTCATAAAAAATTGCATAAACAATTTCAAAACAGTTCACATTCATTGAAGTGCAGATAGAAATGCATTTTGAACAGACTAGTCCAGTATTAAGTTAATGGAGTCTTGGGTAATTTTTGCACCAGGATCATTATTATTATTATTATTATTATTATTATTATTATTATTATTATTAATATTATTATTATTATATTGAGTAAAGAAGTGGAAATAATTTTAATATATGAACATAAATAAAATTTGTAATTGAAATATGGAGTTCTTTTCAAATATGATTTGTTTACTCAAAAAGTATTGAAATTTAGCATACCTTATGGCTGCATTATGTTGTAATTGTACTAGCTTTGGTGATAAGGTTTTTTTTCTTGTACAGCCAGATATCCTCCCCCCCCCTCTCTCTCTCTCTCTCTCTCTCTCCCCCCCCCCCCCCCCCCCAGATTGGAACTAAGCAAGCTTCACTTTGACCATAATTCATACATGCTAAATAAAGAAGACATTTTGAGGCTGTCACATCCCCAAATTTCTTACCTTTTGTATTTAAATTACAAATGACAATAAACTCTGAAAAATATATTCAACAGCATATTAATCCAAAAATTATAAGTAATTTGTGCTCAAATCTTTTAATGCTTTTTTGACTTTTTTCCTTTTCATTTGCCTTAAGCTTTGATTAGCAGTTGAAACATAATGTCAGAACAGCAATATAAAAACAACAAAATATTACATTTAATTACAATTATTTTTGTGACTTAAAATTGCTTATTCTCATTAGATTGCTTTACAATGGCTGAAGATGTTTAATTCCCCTAAACACAACAGATGCTAAGATTTGTGTGGTAGACAGATTGTAAACACTATTGAATATCTGTTATGAGATTAAAAGCAAGTACATTTTTTGAAAATATTTTATTATGTATATGGATATTGATTGTTTGAGTACCTATATGTGAAGACTGAGTATTTATTGAAGGTAATTAGTATGTAGAGAAAAAGTTTTCATATCAGGTTGTCAACTACAGCTTACTTAAAGCAAATTATTCATCAAGACCAGCAGCCAACAGAAGTAAACCTTAAAATATGCTGATTTTGCTGTGTAAAAAATATTGAAATAATACCAAAGTGTTGCCTGATGGAGGAAAATTAACTCAATTATATAAAATTATTGCTCTTTCAGTAATTTTTGTTCTGGCAGCTATAAAATGTATTTTATTGTTTAAAAGTATTTGGCAGATTGGTTTCTAATCAGCTTTTTATTTTTATATTTGTTATTTAAACTGCAATATAAAAAGAAAGGAAAGGAACATAAATCGTACAATAACTTGTATTTTTTGTTTCTAGTTCATTATGAGAAGCAAAACTGTAAATTTCAAAATTATTAAAGATGAAATATTTCATAAGTTTCCATACTGAAACAAAATAGGTTTTAACCATTTGTTAGGCATTATTAGCAGACAATGGTAATTATTTAATGAGAAAATCAGGTGTCAACGAATATTTATAGTTTTTGTTGTAGTTTTCTGCTTTGCATCACTCAGGTTCTTGTACATTATTCAACTATTGTCAATGAAATTGTATAGCAAGTCCACTTTTAAGGCAGTTAAAATTTGTGAGAGAAAACTGCATCATACTCTCTTTAACAACTGCAGTTGCTTATCAGTAAAGTATTTCCTTACATCTATTGCCACAAGGAAACCGGGTCAATGCTTTAAACAAAGAAGATTCTCTTATTTGTCTGCATAAGGTTTAGAACCATTTTTCTTCATGATATTCGATCAATATTTACTTACTTTTTTAATTTCAGCAGATCAGATATATGAACTCATGTTTTCATTCAGACGAAGGCAAATTTAAAAGTAGATGATTATATGCTTAAGTCTCTATAGTTTAAAATCCAAGAATTCCAAGTCTGCAATATGTGCAATAGTAATGTTTTTAAAATTGATGACTTTATTTATAGCAGTATTGAAGAGTGGTATAAGTAGAATCTGTTGTATTTCCTTTTTTGAAATCTCTTAATCTTGGATTCTGCTCTAATTTAATTCTCTAGATTGATCTATTGAATTATTAAGTCACTATTGTTCTACTACTAATGTACTCTAGTTTGTGAGGTGTGAACAAAGTTATTGAAATGTACTTACTAAAATGGTCATCATTTATTTATTAATGTTCAATCAATTTTAGATTCTGCTTATTGGCCATTGCCTTAGTTTCTTCCATTATTTATTATTTTGTACTTAAAATGTAGGCATGACTTCTTTCTTTCTCAAAACACAACTTCATTGAAATAATTTAAAATTTACCTATTCTCTGTTTGTGCAATTATATTTAGAAAGACCAGATTTAAATTTAATTTTCTGAATGTATTATACTTTTGATATTCAACATAGACAAATTTGTGGTTTATAACTCAAAGTTGAAATTACTTTTCATTTGAGTTATGGTAAGACTGGTGTTTATTTGTCATTCAATTAATAAATATGTATTTTTCAAAAAATATTCCTGATAAAACCTTTAAATGGTGGAAAGTGGCATTGTTTCAAGTTCCTCTCTGATAATTTTGTGTCAGACAATTAACAGTTCATTCTAAAAGTATTCAGTAGACAATTACTGAATATTTTACAGACTATTTTAAGAATAATACAAATGAACATGTTATTTTACCTCTTTGTGTGTGTGTGTGTGTTGTATACAATGCAAATGAGAAGTGTAGTGAGTGTAAATAAAAACAATGAGCATATTTCAAATATATAATTTTTGGCTACTGCTCAGAACTGCAATAGCGATGGGAGAATGTCAAGTCATGTTCAATGGGCTACATGTATGTATATACGAAATTTATTCATGTACACCAAGGTAAAAATTCAAAATTTAATATTTGGAATTTATTTCATTTCTGAATATGTATGGTCCATTTTAGTCTGATCTTCCAATGGGATCTTGCAATAATAATATTTATAAAATTGCTGTTTAGAGATTTTCCTCATTGTTGGCATAGGAGTTTGTCATTATGAACTCAGTTTTGCATGAAGTATATATGGGATGTGCCAATGAGAAAACACAACTTTCAAAACTATCGTTTTGTGTTTGCTTTGCATGCTTCTCTTCTGTGTTTTGCAATAATGATTTTATGTCATAAAGTTGCCAGTATTACTGTTGCAAGTTTCTTAGATAAGTATTTGTCTCTGGAGAGATAATGAAATTACAGTTGTGTAATCTGCCTAATAGGAGAATGGTTGACCGATTAGGTTCTCCAACCTTCTCACAAAGTTTATTGTGACAATAAATACATTTATTTCTGTTTCCTTGACAGCATTCATCACTGAGTATGAAAGCATTAGGAGTGCAAAAATGTGATATTTATTTTTTGTTGTGCATGAGACAAAAATCTAATTGCTCCAGATTCTGACAAGTGACCTGTTTAAAATGTCAGAAATAAATTGTGTGTGTATCACTAATGGATTCCTTTCATTAGTTTATTTGTAAGAGTGTATGAAGAGGTAATTATTTACTTAATTTGTTTTGTACTCTTTCATGAATAATTATCATATGTTCATTTCTGGTCCTGTAAAATTTCTATAAAATCAGAAACCTAGTTCTGCTCATAATCCAAGTAAATGACCAATGATGTTTCTTTCCTTGATAAAATCATTTACTCAAGTTCATTGAAGTCGTGAATGAATTTGCTGCATTTTAAATTTTCTTTCCTTGTGAAGCAGAACTGTCAATTTTATTGGAATATGGGATACGAAACATATGTCTGGATGTTGATTTATTTGTACAATTGTGATTCAGAAGTAGAAATTAAATTATAATTCAAACCTATTATGATGTCCATTGTGACTTCCATCCTGTGTGAATTATTGGCCTTCATTCCACGTTCCAGTGTGGCCCCATTCCGCTTTTTGATAACAAATTGTTACAAAAATTTTCATCATTTATTTCTGAAATCTTGAAATGTATCAGTTATCCTTTGTTGTCACCACATATTTCCAAGGTTGGAACAAATTAGTGTAAACCAAGAGACTTGACATTATTCTCATATACATAATATGGGAAACACATGTTTGACCTGCTTTTTAGTTAAACACTTTTTTCTCCATTTCTTTTGGGTGTAAACACTTTTTGATGGTAAAGATAGGTTGTATGTTAGTATATAACATTATTTAAACAATATTTACCCTTTTTGAGTTAGTACAATCTGACAAACTTCGACATGCAAAAGTGAGTGAAACCTTCTAACATGAGGGAGGTTTGACCTATTGTAGAGATGGTTTAATCCACTTTGATGTAAGAGCAGGAAAGGGTAATTTAATTAACAAAATCACTGGCAAAGTCAATTCTTTAAAGGCCATCAAAATTAAAAATCTTTTTTTTTTTTTAAATATCATATAGGACCCATGTTAATAATAACAATAATTGTGTAATGTTAGATTTCATGTTCATTGATAAATGTTAACTATTTGTTCACTGAAAAATATGTTTGTGATGATCACAAAGAATAAGTAATTTACAAAATATACTTATTTAACAAGAAGTATAATTAAAATAAGAAAAGAACCATGCAATAATAGTTAAAATCCTTTCACTGGAACAGGAAATTTCTTTTACAGAAAAGATAGGACTACTATTATTTCTTGTAATACACATTGGACTGTAAAAAATTGAATTAAATTTCAGTATTGATGTTGATCTTGCAGTTCCAGTGTACCCAATGGGTTTGGGTAGTATTTTTGTTTTTCAATGCCATTTTGTTTTCTAGAAAAGCGGTATATTTTGAAAAGAAACCCTGTTAAGAACTACAGACATGTAAAAGGAAAATTTCATTATACAGTGTTGCTAATGCATAGTGGGACAAACCTCCATACCATTTTTCATTACATTATCTTTTGACAAACTAGTTTATGGTCTTGTTAAATATATTTATTTGTGTAGTAGCTGAAGGTTAATATTACTTCATCTCAATATTTCGTATCGTACCAATTGTGTTACCTTTATCCTTCCAGAGAAAAACAAATAAATTTTTTTGACACTTACAAGTAAAATGCTTTTAACTTCCCTTGCATAACTCCTGTGAGTGCCAAAATCAGTCATCTTGGGCTTAGTGTAGTTTCTTAATCTTAATTTCATGAGTCAGCACGTACTAATAATAAGAGTTTTGACAGTGGTGGGACCAAGTGTCCTCTGTTATCAAATATTTTGAGTTTCCCTTACTGACTATAGAACTGAACTGTGCTTCTAGTTTTGATGCTTGGAACAATTTGAAGAATTTATATCCAAGGAAAGAATTCAGGGACATTCAAATAGTAAGTTCACATTTAGAACGGGAGATGATGAAAAATAACTGTTCACAATATAATGCCCACCCTGTCACCATGTTTAAATGGGAAATATGTAGCCTTCTGGCTGCGATGGCTCACTGACAACACCCATTGCAGCGTTGTTGATCCAGGAGGTCCTACGGTTCAAGTTCGGTGGTTTCTCCTATCAATACGAGGTGAATGTCAGGCCAGTACCTTAACATAGTTTATGAATCTTGCACTATCATCCCTTCCTTTTCCGTGTCACCTCCCCCTTTACACATACATTCATGCAATACACTACTAAAAATATAGCGATCTCAGAGCTTGTCCCACTGAAGGAGGGGGGAAACAAGCCAGCATGTAAGTCAATGCTGGATCCCAGTTTCTCCATGTAGGAACATTGCTACCTTCTCTTACAGGACTAATGACCAAAGAGTTCAGTCAAAAAGTACTGGAGAAGAGTCATTAAAACTTTTTCTTTGCGTATGTTGTATGTATCCATCCACTAGTTACACCTGCCAATTTTTCAACATCCCGGAGGTCCAATAAAACATTTTTTCAGTGTTTTTAAAATTTATTTATTTATTTATTTTATTCTCTCACTCTCACTTGCTCACTCTCACTCGCTCACTCTCACTCACTCACTCACTCACTCACTCTCACTCTAACTCTCTCTCACTCTAACTCTTAACTTTCTCACTCTAACTCTTAAAAAGTCATTATCATCTTCCTTTACAGATTAGGCATATTGCGTGTTCCAGCCTCATGCCTCTCTAGCGGCATATTTCCAATATGCATCACCCATTGCTGTCTGTACTTTTTAACTTTGTCATATACTGTTTCTTTCCACCCTAGTTCCTCTCTTATTTTTTTACTTTTTATCTTCTTCTTCTCCCTCAAGCATTAGACCGGTTGGTCCGTTGCGCCTCCTTGATCTAACCATCTTCTCCTGGGTCTACCAACGCTTCTTCTTCCTTTAGGGATGTACTGAAGCACTTGCTTTGGAATACGGTCGTCTTCCATTCTTTCGAGGTGTTTTTTCCATTGTTCTCTGTATTCCTTAATTTTTTCGTTTAAGTTATAAATTCCTATATTTTTCCGGATGGTCTCGTTTTTTAATCTGTCCATTCTTGTTACTCCCAGGATTGATCTTAAAAATCTCATCTCGGCTGCTTGAAGTCTACTGTGTGTTCTGGAGTTCATAGTCCAGTTTTTGCTTCCGTAAAGTCCGCAAGGCACTGCCATAACTTTATAAAACTTTAGCATTGTGTCTTTACGGACCTTTCCTTTGAGCGCTCTTTTAATGGTGCCACACATCATATTGAATCTTTCTATCTTCCTTACAATATCAACTTCGCCGAGATATGATACGTCACATCCTAGAAATCTAAAGGTATTAACCTGTTCAATAATTTTGTTTTCTAATATGAATTTACATCTTAAAGGTTGTGAGCCTTGGAATGCCATGGATTTGGTTTTATTTGTAGATATACTTAGATTATATTGCTTTGTTGTTTTATATAGTTCATATAGTGCCCTTTGCAGATTATCTTCTTTATCTGCAACTAAAATCTGGTCGTCAGCAAACATAAAAGTTTTAATAAAATTTGTTCCTTTAAAATTGTCTTCTATATTAAGTTTCATGATCTGTTGTTTCCATTCTCTCACAGCATTGTCTAGATATAGATTAAAAAGTATAGGTGAAATACAACACCCTTGTCTGACCCCTTTATTAATATTTCCTTGGGCAATAATTCCAGATTTTAGTTTTATGTTTATCTGTGTTCCTAGGTATATATTTCTTATAACTTCGATCAAGTGCAATGGTATTCCTCTTTTTTCCATAGTTTTCCTCTGTGTACACTATCGAATGCTTTACTGTAATCAATAAAGATTATGTAGGTCTTTAGATTGTATTCTCTTCTTTTTTCTATTATTTGTTTTAATATAAAGATATTATCCGAGCAGGATCTTCCTTTCCGGAAACCTGTTTGTTCTTCAAGTAATTGGCTACAATGTTTCTCAATCTATTTGCTATTATCTTCCCATATATTTTATATGCCGTATTCAGAAGACTTATACCTCTATAATTTTCGCAGTCAGTTCTTGGTCCTCCTTTAAAAATGGGTATTACTACTGCTTTTTTCCATTCCATTGGTATTCTTTTTTGTTGCCAGCATTGATTTAGAAAATCTTGAAGCCTATTTTTGGCTTCTTCTGGTAGATATTTGAATAGTTCTATATTTAAATTGTCTGAGCCAGGAGCTTTTCTGTTTTTACAACTTTGCAAGGCTTCTTGAAGTTCATTGAATTCTATTTTATCAATTTCTGATATACATCTGTTATTTTCCTCCTCTTCATCATTTACATCTTCTCCCTCTTCTTTTGTCCACAGATGTTTACAGAACTTAATCCATTCTTCTCTATCTAGAAGATCTAAATTTGCTGCATCTTTTTCTTCTCTGTTTAGGTGTTTCATAATTTTGTAAGCAGTATATTGGCGACAATGTACATCTCTTTCTATGTTAGAAATGTATCTTTCCCAGCTTTCCTTGTGTGCAGCTTTTACTATTTTTTTTGTTTCTCTTCTTTGTATTTTATATTCTTCCAATGTCTCAGGAGTTTTCGTCATGAGCCACTGTAGATATGACTCCTTCTTTCTTTGAACTGCACGTTTCAATTCTTCATTCCACACATTAAGTCCCTTTTTTGGCTTATATTTATTCCTTTTCCCTAAGGTTTCAAAAGCTACACTTTCTATCAGTTGGGTAGCTTCTGCCATTCTAATTCAATATTCGTGCTGATGGGTTCCTTTAGCATATATAGTCTTATGCGTGATTGAAATAAATTTCTGATGCTAGGGTCTTCTAATAGGTTAGTTGTCCACACTGTTTTCTTTATTGTGATCTTTTTGCGTATTGTTCTTGCCCATTTAGTTTTAAGGATTACTTTCCCTCTTACTAGGAAATGATCTGAATTTATATCCATTCCTCTCATCACTCTCACGTCCTGAAATAGTTTTCCCATCTTTTCATTTGCAATTAAATAGTCAATTATTGATCTGTACCCTCTGTTAACCCATGTAAATTTATGGATATCTTTATGTCTAAAGAACGTATTTTCTATTCGTAATGAATTAAAATTCACAAAATCACGTAACACTTTTCCATTTTGATTAATTACTACTTCTCTGTTTGTTCCAATTATTTCCTTAATGGGCTGTTGTCCTATCCTAGCATTCATATCTCCTCCTATGACTATATAATCATTTTTATTTGTGGAATCTAGTACACTTTGTAGGCTTTCATAAAATTTATCAGATTCTTCTTTTCTACCCTCTTCAGGAGCATACACTGATATAATACTCATATATCCTCTAGCTATTTTGAATCTGCATGTTACAATTCTTTCATTTATCCAACTGTAAGAAGTTATCCTATTTCTCCATATCTCATTTATTACAATAGCTGTTCCTGCTACTGCTCTATTTTCGATAGGTACACCGCTATAAATTAATGTATAGTTTCCCAAATCACATGTTCCCCTCTGCTTTTTAGTTTCAGATAACATAACCAAATCGAGTTTAGCACTCCTGACTTCTCTTAGCAATTCGTATTCTTTGTTAGCTATGCCTCGTACATTCCAAGTTCCTATATTGACATGTTCTGATATACCAAGATGTTTGTCCTTTAACTTTGCCAATGTCGTTACCAAAGGATTTCCTTGTTTACAATCAATGAGTGAGCCAGTAATAAGAATCTCCCCTGGCCGCGCTACGAACGCTGAATTTACTTTTTATTTGGTCTCTTAATGTACAGCCCTTTACTCATCTCAGAATTCTCATTTTTGCTGTTTCAATCATCTGTTCTTGTTTTTGAACCCTAGTTTCACGTTCATACAGTAAAACTGGAGGGGCCATAATATCATAACATTTTAACTGGGTTTCTTTTCGTGCTTTCTTTTTAAACATTCTACTTATAGTTCCACATACTGCTTGAAATTTATGGATCTAGTGAGCTCCCTATCTCTTTCATTTTTAATTTCACACCCTAGGTAGTTAAAATGTACCACGAGTTCTAAAACCATCTTTTGAAGGACAATCCTTGTTCTTAATGATTCTTTTCCTTTAAAAGCCATTACGTTGGTTTTATTAACTGATACTATCAGATTGTTCTCCATAAAAATTCCAGTTGGTAATTAGATCTTTGCAAATCATCTTTCTTTTTCCGCTTGATCGCGTTGTCAGCATATGAAAGAGTATTTAAAAATGAATTTTTGCCTGTATGAATTCCTGAGCATGCCACGTTTTTACACCTTTTAATTACATATCGTAGATATATGTTAAAGAGTGTTGGCAAAAGACAGTCTCCCTTCATTACTACTTTATTTATAATCCTCTTTCCAGAAGCAAATCCATGGTATTTTACTGCAATATTAGTATTATCATACATACTTTTCATCACTTGCACTAGATGACTTGGGTAATCTTTTTCTTTCATAATGCTTCATAATTTACATCGGTTGACTTATCAAAAGCCTTCTCAATATTCATGAAGGCTAAATGGTTTCTGTATTAAACTCCACTCCTTCTCGATTATTTGGATTAATGTAAATATGTCATCTATTGTTCAACGACCTTTTCTAAACCTCTGTTGTTCCTGGGGTAGAATGCAGTCTGCAATTGTAGCTACACTGTTGTTCACAATTTTTGCTTTGTAACACGAGTTAGACAAATACCCCAAGAGTTGTTAGATTTACTTCTATCTCCTTTTTTCTTTCCCGTATACGCACGTATATAGGGAGTAATATACGTAGTATAGGGAAAGTAAAGTAATGCTGTGGAAAATCGATTTGGGGTCCCCTGATACCAAAAAAATGGGTTTGTCAAAACGTCCATCCATCTGGTGTCTGTGAACACTACTGGCGCCTAAACCATGTGTAGGATTTTTTTTTCCAAATTGATGAAACCCCTGTCCATCTAGCTGGAGTTGAAACTTAGAGATTTTAAAAAAAATCTTCAAAATTTATGGTACTTTACACAAAACCCTCGGATATTTGCAAAATTTTCTCAAAACGGCTCCAAATTTTTTCTTTACATTTCTTGTAAGATTAGAGTAACATGCACTTATAAACGTCGAATAAGTCCAATTTTCATGGTTAACTCAGAATTTTTGAAAATTTCAAAAGTATGAACTTTTTCTGGTGTCTTCCTACAAAAAAATTTAAAGATGGTGATTTTTTTCTTCAAATAAAATTTGAAGTACCATACAGTCTAACCAAAGATGAAGTCACACTTATCCCTCTATAATTATTACAATCTTTTTTACAACCTTTCTTGTAAATCGAATTTATATAGGCTAATTTCCATGTTTCAGGTATTTTACTTCCTTTTAAAATGCCATTGAATATTTCAGTAATTAATTCCAAATCTACAATAGTATAATGTTTAACCGGCTCTATGGATATACCTCCAAACCCAGGTACTTTGTTATTTTTCATTATCACTTTTAACTCTTCCAAAGTCACATCTGGTGTGATCGAATTTACGTGCAGTGGTTCATAATTTATTCCCTAAAATTTAGTTCTGTTTTCTGTCAAAAGATTTGCATAGTATTTTTTACAATTTTTCAATACCAATTGAGTCTACTAAATGTCATTCTTGGGTTATATTCAATGTCATGGAATGTAACATTTCCCATGCCTCTCTGGATTTGGTGTTACCAACGCACTTGTCTAATCTGTCACATTTTTGTTCCCAGAATACATTGTTTGCCTTTTCACTTCTTTCTTGACCAAATATTTCATTATGTTATATTCACTTCCAGGTTCTTTATATCTTTTGTCCACCACAAGTCTTTTTGTTTATATTCACATTTTCCCTTCTCTCCCAAAGCTTCTTTAGCGGCTTCATGAGTGCATTTTTCTAAAAATTGATATTTGTCTTTAGTATTTCCTATTGGGATGTACTTTAATTTTTTTGCCATGCGCAATTTGTACAAATGGAATCACCTTGAAGGCTTTCAATATTGTATCTCGGCCACATCTGACTCTATTTTTCCACCTTTTGTATTTGGTTTTGTGTTTCTGTAAGTTTTGAAGTAAGGTTTATTCCGTAAAGTAAGCTTTTCCTTTTAGTAAGTAGTGATCTGATCCACAGGAAGCACCTCTTTGAACCCGAACATCACTCTATTTTATTGATGACTGTTGTTTAGTAATTATGTAGTCAATTATTGATTGCAGTTTTCTAGTGGGCTGGGTCCATGTGAATTTATGTATTTCTTTATGTGGAAAATAGCCATTCAATATTTTAAGGTCATACACTTCACATGTCTCTATAAGTCTTTCTCCGTTGTCATTTAATACATTTTTACCATATCGCCCCACAACATTATGCGCCATTCGTTTTCTAACTCTTTCATTAAAATCACCTAGAAGCACCACTTCTTTGCGATTTCCAATAGAATCCAGCAGCATAGTCAGTTTCTCTAAAATCATATCTTTTTCTGCAACACTTGCATCATCTGTTGGAGCATAAATTCCTATAATAAAAACATGCATCCTCTTAGTACAAAATCAAGATATGTTATTCTCTCATTAATTGCTTCCCAGCTATGAATATTTTTCTCCAAACTTTTATGTACAGCTATGGACACTCCTGCTCTTGCAAGCTTTTCTTTCCCCACTCCACTAAAAAAATAGTGGAAAGTGAAAATAATTTCCTTTCCTTTCATTTCAATTTCCCTTTTTTTTTGTTTCACTCAACACTATTATATCAATAATTAAACTCCTCTATTGTGTTAAAAACTTCATTTACTTTAGTGCTTAAACCTTGAACATTCCAGCATCCAAACTTCTTGCCGTTGTCGACATCGTGAATTAATCTGAGGCTCATTTCCATTGAGAGTTTGAGCGGCTTTTTTATTTATTTTCCGAGTATGGGAGTGCTGGCCCCATGCCTCAGCCCCTTCCCGGAGGACCGGGTAATTTTCTTTTAGGGTTTTCTTCCCTTAGATTGAGTGTCTTCCAAGACTCCAAAGTTCAATCTACCCTTATTTGAAGCACTTCTGCTTCTGAACAGGAAAAAGGGAAGGGTAGGGATACACCTAGGGTTAGAAAAGGGAAGCCTCCGAGGTACTCAATCCCCCCATTGGCTCTTGGGGTTCAGGAAAGGATTTTAGGTAAGAAGGATATCTTACAGCTACGAACAGCGGTCAGCCACTCCTTTCTAGGTAGGAGAAACCAGGCTAAATGCTGCATTCCCCAGCCACGGGTAAGGGCGTGCAGGGCGATGGAGTCGCTACATCCCTACGCCAAAAAGGCTTATGATAATGTACCAGTAAAAGAAGAATGGGGGGCAATGGAAGAAAAAGGAATATCAACAACATACATAAATGCAGTCAAACAACTTTATAAAAGATAAAAGTCAAGTAAAAGTGAGAAAATGTCTATCAGACAACTTCCTAGTAAATAAAGGATTACGGCAAGGCTGCTGTATATCTCCAACCCTGTTTAAGATATACATTGATAAAGCTCTAAAAGAATAGAAAAGAAAGTGCAGAAGCATGGGTGTGAAAATAGGTGATGAAATACTGTTTAGTCTACTATTTGCAGATGACCAGGTGATAATGGCTGAAGATGAAGATGATGTAACTTATATGTTCAGAAAATTAGTAGAGGAGAATGGAAATAAATGTACAAAAAAATATATATGGTGATGGGAGGTATGCCCCATGATTTTAGAGACTAGTATAGGAATAATTAAAGGTATTACACGATATAAGTATTTGGGAGTCGCACTAACAGCAGATGTAGAGATGAACAGGATGTGAAAAATAAAAATGTAAGAGGAAAAATAGCCACAAGACTGATGAATCCAGTGCTATGGAATTATTTCAATGAAGACAATGAAACTCATACATAGCTCCTTCAGAGAGTACCACTCTTTATGGGGCAGAAGTCTGGACACTAACAAAAAATTTGAAAGACAAACTTCAATCAACAGAAATGATGTTCTGGTGAAGATTTTTTTCTCTTATGTTGTTAATATTTACATTAGCGGCGATTTGTTCACATTATATTTATGAGTACATGTGCTTTAAATAATGTCATAAATTTTCTTGAAAACGCAACAGTTTTCTATTAAAATGAGCTCAAAATTCCGAATTTTCAGAAATACTCAAACACCATTTTTGTCAAAAACTGCTCCAAATTTTTTCTTCAAACATTTCGAACGGATAGTGCTAATTGCACTCTTTAATATGGCGTAAAGTTCATTTCTGTTTTGTTTTGTTTTTTTAAAGAAAGAAAAAAACAGATGTAATTTGCAGCGATAGATGGCAGCAGGTAAGAGTATGTGGCAAGTTCAAATAGCTAGCCAAGACCAAAAGAAATAGATAAGTAATATGGGAAAGTCTGTGCCATTCTGATGCACCACTAGTTTAAAACATGGAGTAATTAACGAATCTAACCATTTATCTGGTATTGCACATCGAGGGTTGCCAGGTCTGATTCCAAAAAGTAGTGGACAAGTGTGTGGGTGAGGGATAATTTGCAGCTTTAGACTCCGTACCATTACACCATAAAGCTTTTGAATTAAAAACATGTCCACTATTTTGTGGAAAAAAAATAGTGAACATAAAAGTGCGGACTGTCCGCTCAACCATATGCACTTCTTTGCCAGCATTCATTCAGTAGGTGTAGCAATCGAAATTTCAGTAACATACCTCCATATTTCATTACTTCTACTCGTACGTCAAGCCCATCAGGACCACAGGCTTTCCTATTTTAGGGGAATTTTAATACATTATCAAGCTCTGTGATATCTAACATACCTACATTTCTGTTTGTTCCGTTTTCTTCATCCGGCGTGTACATTTCTTCAATCCCACTCCATAATTTTACTGAGTAGTCCAACCACTCTTCCCGGGGGGAAAGGGGAATTCCCGCCCTTTTCAGTAATTTCAGCTTCATTATTTCAGATTTTGGACAAGTAAGAAATCGAGAGTGCATGTTGATTCTCTAGCTACACCGTTAAATTCAATATGAAGGATATTTCTTGCTCCGAAATTTCCAATAGAGTACTGTTAGAAAATGATATATTGACAAAAAAATATTCATTCAATGAAAAATACTGGTTTAATTAAATAATTAAAAGTGATGAAAGCATAATTAGTGTATTTTTGTTTGATTTAATAAAATGTTTCATTTGTTTATGTTGTACTTTTTTCTTAAAATTTTCGTCCTTTTGATTGCAAAAACATTAGTCACCTTATCTTATGACACGGGTATCCTTCACGTCTGAACTTATTAACGATTACCAAATCTATCACTGAGTGTTGTTCCCGGGCTCTCCGAGTATAAAAGTGCTTTAAAAAATAACACAACCCAATTTTAAAGGAGATAAAACTACCTACGACTTTTGTGCGTTTCGGTTTTCTAACACCAAATAATGTGCAGCCCTTACAAAAAAGCTCTAGTCTCAAGATTGGTATGCGGTGAATGGGCTGGGCCGATCTCTTGCCGCACTGGGACCAGCTCCTTCTTCTCCTGCTCCTTCTCCACTTATAGTTGAAGCATTTTTTTTTATGGTAGTGGCTTTATAAAACTATATTTTTTAGTGTTATAGCTTTTAGTTCGTCAGTGTATAATAATCTTGTGGTTTCTTAGTGCATTTGTTTGCTGTCCTTACATAGGTAAATGCCGGTACATTAGTGTCGTATTCGTCGCTAATTGTGGTGTTAAAATATCACCTTCATTTAGAGAGGAGCGTTTTTATTATTATTATTATTATTATTAATATTATTATTATTATCAGAGTTTGGCGGAAGATGAGAAGGGTGCGAAAAAAATGTCAGGCTTCAAGAATCCATAATCCACGAAAGAATATGCCAAATTGCAATTACTCGAAGGATAAGATTAATAAGAAGGATAAATTTACTGTCCCCAGTGTTTTTCAGGAAAGTCATGATAGCATATGCTACCTAAACCGTATCAGACAACACGTATCGTAGTTTTATCACAATAGGTGAAGTGAATGTACTAATATTGTTAAAAGCTCCAACTTCTTATCAAGACATTTTTTTTAGAAAGAGACAAGGGCCATGCATCAATCGTTTAAATATAACCCAAGTTGTATTATTTTCCTTTGTACTTTTAGTGAGTGTGAATGAAGCATTCACTCGGAGTGGACGAGAGACGGAGAATTCTTCAGTGCTTATCAGAAAGTGTGTGGTTTGCTGAAATAATCAGCGCAGTCGGACAGAAGTCTCAGGAGAATATATTGCTGAAGCAGGTGAAATAGGTTTTGTTGTTTTGTGCGGTGGAAAGACAAACACCGGACTACCTCCTCTTCCGTCTGTTTGCTTTCTCGCCCTTACGTACGTAAGAAAGGAAGTATTGTAATCATGCGCCGGAAAACGGCGAATTTTCGACACAAAACCTCTTACAGCCGGGCTTTGGTAACGAATAAGATAAATCAAACGGATAAATCTTGTTCATATTTGTAGTAAGTTACTTCCTCTAGCATGGTGTGTAGTCGGAATCCATGTTTTGTGGGCCTTTCATACCGAAAAATCGATTGGCTGCAAAACGTCCGGCCGCCCTTGGTCAACAAAAGCGCCTAAACCGTTCAATCGATTTCCCTCAAAATTGATATTCCCCAATCGATCTGGCTGATGTCGCGGCTCCTTGAAGTTGAAGCCAATATTTTAATTCTTAGGGTACTTTCCACGATGCTCCTAGGGTAAATTTTCAAAAAAATATCCTCAACATTTTTTTAAATTATATATTGTTCTCGGGTAACGTAAAGGACGCTCAAGAGAATGCTGCTGGACTCATTTTCGTTAAAATCCTTGATTTATGGAAAATTCCCAAATTTACATTTTTTCGGCGTCTTTATTCATTGTTTTTAATAACGTCACATATATTTTGGAAATTTTAGTAGTTTTCACGCAATATTGAGTGAAATATGTCAAATATAAAAAATATCAAAAAACAATTTCACCAAAACGGCTCCAAATGATTTGTTTAAACTTTTGGTAAGGATTGTGATGTATGTGACATAAATGACATTTTCTGTATTCTTTGTTGTTGTTTTTTTTTTTCAAAAATTACACAAATGTAATTTCTTTGACATCTCTCACGACGTTAATATTTACGTAGTCGGCAATTAATGCACTTGTGAACTTGCATGTGCTTCAGATGTAGTCGTATGAAGTTTCTCGAAAACTCAAAAGTGTTATGTGAAAATGAGCCTGAAATCCATAAAAAAAACAACCTGAAACACTATTTTTCTGAAAACGGCTCCAAAATTTTTCCTTTCAATTTTTTGAACGGATAGTAATAAATGCACTGAATAACATGCCATGAATGCCACTTTGGCGTATTCTTTTGTTTTTCAAAAAAATTACACAAATACAATTTTTTGAAATAGCTCTTACACCGTTAATATTTACACTCTCAGCAATTTGTGTGGATTATGGCATTTATGTGTTGATGTACTTTAAATTATTTCAAATGAAGTTTCTCCAAAAACTCAAAACTTTTCTTTGAAAAAAAGCTTCAAATTTTGCATTTACAGAATCGCATAAACGACATTTTCTAAAATATTTCATAAAAACGGCACCAAATTCAACGAAAATGTACACACAGGGAAAGGTTTTAAAGTCATATTTCAGTTATACCAGTAGGGGACCAAAATATTGGAAAAAATTGTGATAAATATGGTTTGTGCGGCAATGAATGGTAGCTGGGAAGAGGGTGGGGAAAATCGAAAAGCTAGCCCAGACCAAATAAATTAAAAACTAACACGAGGTGCCACTTTGATGTCAATTTTCGAAAATTGAAAACAAAAAGTTAACAATGAAAAATTACAATATTGATGATGTTTTGAAACTAAAATATTTTTAAAAAATCAGTTCTTTTAAAAATATTATATTCTTTTTTTTTAAATATGAGTAGTTGAACGTAATTTTGAATGTTCGGAATTGCAAATTAGAATTTCCCGCACTTAGTGAAATATTTATAATATTAAAAATATCAGAAACAAGAATTTCTCAAAAACGGCTTCAAATTTTTACTTATATTGCTATATAACTCTTATTCCTCGGCCCTGGTACCGAAAAAGTGGATAAATCAAGTTGTTAAATAAAGAAGAAAAATCCTCTAACACGTTGTGTACCCAGAATTCATGTTTTGTGAGTCCTTGATTCCGAAAAATCGATTGACGGCAAAACGACTGTCTGTCCGTCAGTGTTCAACGCTTGTGCCTAAACCGTTTAGCCGATTTTTTCCAAACTTAATATTGCCTGATCGATCTGAACGAACTGGAAGTTTGGGGAGTTCCAAACGGATATTAACTCAAATGTATGTAAATGTAATTATTTTGAAATATCTTTCACGCCTTTAATATGCAAATTTCCAGCGATTTGTATATATTATTGCATTTGTGAGTGGAAGTTTTCCAAATGAATGAAGATTCTCGAAAACTCAAAAGTTGTCTGTGTAAAAGAGTTTCAAATTTTGCCTTTACAGTAACACTTAAAAGACATTTTCTTAAAAACGGCAACAAAGGTGTCAACGAAAATTTCCATATAGGACGAGGTTTTACTCTTCTTTAATATTCTTAAAATAATATTTCGGTTCTACTATTTGAAAACCGCAAAATTGACAACATTTGAGAATGTACTTTGGGTGGCGATAGATGGCAGCTGGTAAGAGGTTGGGGTGAGACCGAAAAGCTAGCCCAGACCAAAGATATTAGAAAAGAGAAAGTGTGTGTCATTCTGTAACACGACTAGTTTTTTTTTAATATTTAAGGTCGCATCAACTTTTAGGTCCTTAGCGACCACTATTGCTTGTAACGGTATGGTAACTATTAGGCTGACACGATATGATGATGATGATGATAGGGGGGGAAAGGACGAACACAATACAACCATGCCCGAGGCGGGACTCGAACCCGCGATTCTTCGGTCCGCGATCGCTACGGCAATACGGCCTTACCGATCTCGGCCACCGGATCGGCTAGTTTATGTTTGTAGAGAATGTTTACGCGTTTTTTCTGCTTCCAGTCATCGTTGGGGTGCACTTTCGACTACTGAACATCGTCGTTTTCTGCGTGAAAGATTATCCGGTAATACATGGAATCAGAGGTGGATTTACGCATAGGCACAGTAGGCACGTGCCTACGGCGGCAAATTTTCAAAGGCGCAAAATTTTCTTGATATTTTCTAAAACAAATTTAGGTTCTCTAAAAACTATAACAGCATAAATCATATTTTTATTTTAAAAATATCATATTAATATTTAATACAAGCTATTTATTTGTCTACTTCATTAGAGTATACCTTATGATTTCAGAAGTATATGAATCTGAAACTAAGGCCCGTTGACGAAAGAAAACATGTTGCAATTCTAGTTGTCATGTTTTAGTTTCCTTTTAATGTTAACGTTTCAGTGTTGAAACGTTAATAATGTTGAACGTTACTTGCTATGAAGATACAGTTTATATCCAAAATTAGCTAATCCAAAAAAATTATTTAATTTATGAAAACAATGTGCAAAATATAATGTTACTTTTAAAGTTAAAACGTTTAAATTAATGAGGAATTGTAACTGAAACGTTAAAATTTGAAATGTAACATTAATTTTAAACAGGGGGCGGCAAATTTGATGTGCCTACAGGCGGCAAAAATATTAATCCGCCCCTGCATGGAATGGCTTAGACGCTACTTCAGCTCTTTTGTAAACGAAAGTGTTATCATGAATGTTCTAGAACAAATTATCAGCGATTCGGACTGCAAAAATTAAATTAGGCAACAAGCTACATGACTTTTGCAAACTATGGAGAAATTGGAGACTGAGATTACGATTGTACTTTGGGATCAAATTTTGTCGAGGTTTCAGTCAACCAGCGTCTAGTTACAATCAACGCATGAAGATCTAAATTTGATTTGTACGTTGTGCAAGTCGCTGCATGGATACGCTGAAACTAGCAGACCCAGCTTTACACATATTTGAAGATAGGGCAAAAACAATAACGTCTTGTGATTATTACTGTTCTGAACATTCACGACGAAGAGGAAAGAAATAAACCTATTAAAGAGATGGATGTACATCATAATGGTGTCGGAGAATCAATGGGATTATCTGAAAAATTCAAAGTTGAAAGTATTTTAGTTATTACTGACAGTTTTCTGCCTTTTCCCATAGACAATTTGACAACACACATAAAAAACAAATTGAGGGACTTGTTTGACATCTTTCGTCACCTTGAAGAATGTACGTCACAAAAAACAAAGATGTTTCGTCAAAATTGATCAAAGCATATGCCGACGATTTGGAAATAAACGGACTTTTGAAAACAGGCTTTGCTAAAACTATCACCGAAAATCAGCAAGTTCTTCATGAATTGAAGTTATATAAAATTATACAGGAAAATTTTCTCAGAACTTATTTTCCCAGTGTAATCGTTTTGAGAAATTTCCTCTCTTTGATGGTAACGAACTGCAGTTCGTAATCGACGAACGTTCTTTTTTCAAAATTGAAGCATATTAAGAGTGAAATAAGAGCCATCATGAGCTAAACAAGACTGAAGAATCGTTTTTTGATGAGTATTGAACACCAACTACTAAAAAGAATTGATACAGCAAGAATAATCGATGAGTTTTCTACTGAAAAATTGCGGAAATCGTTGATCAGATAAACAAAGTTCAATCAAAACGGAAAATGAAACACATTTTCATTTTATTAAAGATTTATAACTTAATATTTTGAAAAATGAATATTTTTATTTCAATTTTATTTGCAATTATTCAACATTTCGAATCATTCAGAAGAAATGTACTTGATTTACTTTATATATGTTATATATCTTCCGCTAATACTTAAGATAATGGATCCTTTTGATTAAAGATATTGATTTAAAATTTATTTGCATGTATTAATATTTTTTTTTTAAATAATTTAAACTGTGAGCACGGATATTTTGGACTTTATGTCGACTAGACAGTGACTTTTGTACTTTTGTACTTTTAGATCCCTATGCAACTTCGTGGTCATAAGCGATCACAATCTGATTTACAATTTTACATTATAAGAAACTGTACATTTTTGATTATCTTTTATTAACAATTTAAAACATTTAATATTAAATACAGTTAATATTACAAGCATTAAAACCTTTTAACAATAAAAGAAATATAAAGTTCGAACAACCAGCCAAATCATTCAACAACACAAATTAATAATTTCAATATTACTAATTACAACATTCCTACATTTAATTTTCAACAAAATTATTATAAACTATCATTACTACTAATTTTTCCTTTTATTTTTTCGCTTACAAAAAAGGAAAAGTTATCTTCAATAAATTCCAAAAATATATCAATAATTAAGCAACTAAAGGGAAACCGAATTTGACCATCATGTTTTAATTATTAATAAATAGTTTCTTCACGAAGGGTGTAATATGTGTGTGTGCATGAGCGTGAGCGTGCGCGTGCGCGTGTGCGTGTGTGTGGGGGGTGTATATATATACAACTAACTAACTATACAACATTGTAATATGCAACTCACAGAAATTCAATACATTTGTGACACTGCGGAATAGAATTTAATATAGAATGGATATCTGTATCAAATTTGAAGTTTAAAATCTTATTTATGTAATAGAAAATGTACAGATGTCCCAGTTAAAGTTCTTTCACACACCACGCATTTAACTGTCTTGAAAAAATTAGAAACTAGTGGTGCTACAGAATGGCACAGACTTTCCCGTAATCATTTTTATTTCCTTTGGTCTCGGCTAGCTATACTTGTCTTGCTAGCTCCCATCTGTCGCCGCCCCAAGTGCATTTTTTAAAACATTGCTTAATTTGTCACTTTCCTATCAGTAGAACTGAAATATTATTTTAAGAATGTTAATGAAGAGTGAAACCTCGTCCTAGATGGCAATTTTCTTTGAAAAATTTGGAGCCGTTTGTAAGAAAATGGCGTTTAAGCGCTATTGTATATTCGAAATTTGACCCTCTTTTCACAGAAAACTATTGAATTTTCGAAAAACTTCTTATAAAGACATTTCAGTCACATAGTGTTTACAAATTGCAGGAAATGTGCATATTAACGGCGTGAGAGATCTTTCAAAAACATCACATTTGTGTAATTAAAAAAAATGAATTACGTCATATTAGAGAGTGCAATTATCACTATCCGTTCGAAACGTTTTAAGAAGAAATGAGCAATTTATAAGAAAATGGCGTTTGAGTTTCTGAAAATGCAGAAATTTGAGCTAGTTTTCACAAAAAACTCCTGAGTTTTCGAGAAACTGTAAATGACATTATTTAAATGTAATCATAAATATAATAATGCGAAAAATCGCCGCTGATGTAAATATTAACGGCGTGAGAGACAAGACAAAAAAATACACTTTTGTAACTTTTGAAAAAAACAAAAGAATAGAGCAACATGACCTTTATGTCATGCCATAGAGTGCATTTAACACTATCACTACTAAAAGTTTTAAGTAAAATTTTTTAGCCGTTTTTGAGCAAATCTTGTTTTTGTTATTTTTTAAAATTGCACTTATTACATGCAATATTGCGCAAAAACTAGTAAAATTTTCAAAAAAATTTACATGACCTTAATGAAAGAACTCATTATAGAGAACAAATGTTATTTGAAGAAAAAATCTCTATCTTCAATTTTGTAGGAAGACGTCGCAAAAATTTCAAAATTTTAATTTTCGAAAATTCAGATTTAACCCTGAAAATCTGACCTATGCCACCTTTATAAGTTTATTTTACTCTATTTTTACAAGAAATTTAAAAAAATTGCGGCCGTTTTTGAGAAAATTTTGAAAATGTCCGGGGCTTCATATTTTCCTTCAAATTGTGGAAAAGTTCTTCAAATTTGCGGTGCCTCGAGTGGAGCCAGATCGAGTGTGGAATATCCATTTTGGAAGAAATCGTACGTATGGTTTAGGCGCATTTGGTGTTCACAGACGGACGGACGGCCGTCATTTGATTTTTCGGTACCAAGGACCCGCAAAACAGGTATTCTGGCTACACCACGTGTTAGAGGATATTTTTCTTAATTTAGCAACTGATTTATCCATTTTTTCATTATCAGGGCCCGGCAATTAATTTTTTTCTGCCGAAAATTCGCCGTTTTTTCGCGCAGCATTTCATAACCTTCCGTATACTGCGTATATACTCTGAATAGTATACATACGTATACGGGAAAGTAAAAATAATAAAAATTGCCCCGCATGATAAAAGTGTTTAAGACCCTGCAGGTCGTTAAACCGGTCGTTGGTTTGTCTGAGGGTTCGAGACCCGACGAGGACGTATTTTGGACCTTACCTAGGCCAAGTTCAACGACTACCTGGGAGAAACTTCTAGCGGCCGGCTGCTGAAATTGGTAGTTCTCCGTGATTTCTCCTATCAATGCCAGGCGATTGCTAGAGCAGAAGCTTAACAAACCGGCCACGAAACGCGCACAATCTTTCGCTCCTCATCCTTGTCCCTTCCTTGCCACACACACGCACACATTCACCACCACAAATGTCAGTTTAGAGCGGTGTGTCGCGGCTGGGGCGGTTCCCCGCCTGGGAAGACACGTGAAGGAGGATAAACTCGCAAGCCGACTTCGGCGCTGGATCTCACGTTTCAGCGAGGAGGAACACTACCACTTCTAGCTACAACATGCACCACACTCACGCGACTAATGATCAAAGTAGTTGTAGCGTCCGAGGAAATCTAACATTTCACCCGCTCGGCTGCGCGCTGAAATTCCCCAAAAATTGATTGGAGGGGTTTAATAATTAATAGGAAAGGTTTGAAATTCCACAAATTTGAAAGAAAGAGAGCGGGAGAGACAAAGAGAAACGTTACGGCAGCCGAGTTGCGAAATGTCACTTGACGCACTTATAGAAATTAAAATACACCATTTGGGAGAAGGAAATCGTCATAGAAATAACGATGAAGAACTGATTTATTAATCTGGATTAGTTGTAGACAATCCGTGGCTCGCCGGTGTTTTTTTTTTTTTTTTTTTTTTTTTTTTCTTTTTGCGACCCAAGTCTATCAAGCGCAAAATAATATATAAACATGCTTTGGAAATTGTAGTTGATCTTTTCACTTTCTTTAGAGAACGCTCGAAAACGTCTTACACTGCATTGTGAATGGAACGTTGACGAAAGCGACAAATAAGGCGACAACTGACGATGTTTCACTGGCACCTGACGACTGCAATGTTTCCCAAATGCTCGTTCGTGGAAAACCAGCAGAAATCTGACTCAGACGTATTGTAAAGCGCACAAGGCAAACATAAGCATAAATCAGAATATTTCTCTGATCGAGGATGAGTTTGTAAGTGCAAGTTTAGGAACGCTTACGATAGCGTTCGAAAAGCGAACGAAGATCAGCTATGGTAATAAGTGTGGTAGTTACAAGTATTTACTGTTCATGACAGTGCAATGACTGAACATACGTAGTAGAACGCGCAAGGTCACTGAGAAGCGTGACTTCTTTCAGTAGAAATGGACGGTACGTTCTTTTTCTTGGTAAATTGGTGGTAAAGCTCTCATTAAGCCATTCCGCAATATGCAGCGAAAGTTTAAAAAGAAAATTAAAGAAACACGCAACATTTTTGTATAGATGTTATAAGTAAACCTCTGCGGAATTGGGTTGTGTGACAACCGCGGATTAGCCAGTTCTTCTGATAATCTGAAATATGCCGAAAAAGAACGAAAATCCACACAAATATACTTTTAACGCGTTTTATTTACTGTAAAATGGCCATACATAATTACATACATGATAAAAAATAATTTTATGTAGTACATACAACTTACTTTTCTTACTAAGTAAAATCGGTTAACTGTATTTTTTTGTGTTATACTTCTTCTTTTGTGACTACAGTTTCAACAACTTTTTGTCACAAAACTTTGTGTCGTCTTTTACCTCTATATTCTAAACGAGCTTTTCAATTTCTTCTAAAGCTGCATTATGGCTCACTCAGTTTTGGGAGTTTATCCTCTTCTGCTTCGTCCTCTCCTCTTTCCTCCAAAACGTTTCCTAATGCTTTGTTAACAATTTGATAATTAGTAACTTTTTCAAAGCCTGGGTTGTTAGCGTCACAATTTATCCACTCAACTGGTATCTTCACTGACAGTATCGCCTCTATTGACAGATTTGGTTAAATTAGCCAAATCATGTGCAGAAATGTCTTCATATTCCCCTGCACATTCTTCCAAAATATTTTCCATATTTGGTAAAAATCTTCCTCCACGTATATTGCTTAACTGACTCCGAAGCAGTTCGAGTATTAATAGGTTTATTCTGTATTTTATCTTCATATAAGCAATTACGCCATAATCCATTGGCTATATAAAAGCAGTTACTTTGGCAGTTACGCTGGGAGGTAAAAACTGAACTAAACGTTACCGTCTTCCTGTTTCAAAACACTCTCGTCTGAGTGGGACGTCGTCAATCAACGGTACAGCTGTCTGCTGTATGTTTTTAGACTTAAGGAGTTCTCTAGTATGTTACTTTTACCGTAAACTATAGTATAGGGAAGGGGAATATTGGAATAACCTCAATAATACCATCAAGAATTTTGATCGTAAAATCCATGTTTAAAGGTTTTTTGAACTGTAACTGCACAAGCGTCATGATTAAGATCTATTAGTGCTGTTCCCAAGATGATTATGATTGCTGGAGATGGGGAAGAGATACACGCAATTTTGTCCCTCAAAATTGGGATATCTGCTTGTACGTTTATAGATGGAAGTATATACAGCTTTATTTGAACAAATATACAAATATAAACAAAAAATTGCATTTCTACAAAAAGGTGTTATTCAGAGAATCCTATATTTCAATCAGACTGGGAATAACTCGAGTATGTAGTGAAGTAGAATACAAAACGTGCACATTACAAATAACTATAATAAAGAAATGCAAAATACAGAACAACATTACGTATAATTATAATAAAGTAAAACAAAATACATAACATATGGGAATAGTATAAAGTAAATATGCATAAAGAATAAATATCTCAGCAAAATAGTAGGAAAACAATAGTAGCAAAGATAAGTAATAGTAGAAAACGAGTCATCGTACATAAATCACATATAAAACTCTATTAGAGAACAAAACTAAAGGTTTTACATAGTATTCAACGATCTGTGTTAATACAAGTTCTGGGAAACTAATGTATAGTATTCAATTAAGTTTTGGAGTAAAGTTAAGCGTACAAAAATATTTTATCAGTTGCATCTAAATAACACTATAGGAACTAGAGTTCATTACTATTCTCTTAGAGCTATTTGAAAATCAGACGTTAGTAGTAACAAAACCAAGATGAAAAGAAAATAATTGGTTGCCTCTCATATCCAAACATCCATCCGCTAACTGGTAAAAAAAATGCGGGTCCAAATAAGAAAAGGATGAAATAGCGATTTCGAATCACGCGGAAATATCTTAGAAGATGATCTGGTGTAGAATGACCACCTAGCTCTCAAGAAAGTTACTTGATCACGAAGAAAATGTGGATTGCCAAACTTTAATAAGAAGTTTGAATTTTGAAGTTTGTGTCGCCAGATTCTCTGCTTAATTGACAGCCAACCTGAATTCTGCATAGCTAGAGATATGTGGTCGTACTTTCTGAGGTCATAACAGATTCTCAGACACACATTTTGCACGCCTTGAATGCGGGTCATCTCAAGGGCCTGGGCTATCCTGGCCGTAGGCAATATCCGCAAAGTTAATCGGGGATAGACTTAGGAATGCGTCAAATACTACTTTTGTTTAGTTGGTAAAGATTTTTGAAACGAATATAGTTCTCAGTTGGGCATATGCAGTAGAGCATACTTTAGATATATCTCGATCACACTTCGAGGATGAGTAAAGAATTAACCCTAAATTACATGCAGCATCGACAGTTAGTACTTGTGTACAATCAACAACAATTGATAGACCCCCGGTATCACCAAGACGTTCAGTAAAGTCCACCATGATGAAATCGGTTTTTAACGGATACAAAAGAGAGACCACTCAGATTTTCATGATGAAATCTCGAGGATACTCAGCGCTAGATTTGGGTTCTTTAGAGATAATGCTAAAAATAAGTAGGTGTCATCAGCATACGTAAGGATAGTAAACGACCATATACATATCAGCCGCGTATAAATTAATGCAGGTTGGACCCAAAATTGAGCCCTGTGGTAACCCTGACTTGGTATGATATTATTGGTGCAAAAATTATTTTGGCCCCCTGCAGCGATAGGTCAACTCTCTGTACTCTATCAACCAAGTAACTGGCAAAGAATTTCATAGATGAGTCAGAAGAACCATATGCTTTCAATTTACAGATAAAAATAACATGAGTCATGGTATCGAAAGCCTTGGAATAGCCTACAGAAACTATGGAAGATCATTTGAAAACGTCAAAATTGGTCAGAACAAGATCATTGAGAAAGATAAATGCAGTCGAAGCACTAAACCCCCTATGAAAGCCGGACTGGTTACAGGATCCATTATAAAAGTAATGCACATTTAAAAAAAATAGATTTATTGATCGAACCTGTGGAAATGCTTAAAATTCTTCAAAATACTCTCTCCCTGCAACGATACACTTGTGGAGACTTGCCTGCCGCGCTTGGAAAGCACCCTGAAAGTCCTCTACGGGAATGTCTCTCACGAACGTTGTAACATGCTTTTGGATGTTTTCCACCGTCTCCTAATGCTTTCCTCTCAGCTCTTTTCATTCGGTGAAACAAAGAAAAAGTCGCACGGAGCCAAGTCGAGACCATAAGGGGGATGGGGGACCACCGGGGTGTAACTCCTGGCAGGAAACGGACGTGTGGCTGGTTGCATTGACATGGTGGAGCTTGATCATGTCTTTGATGTCAGCCCGTACTCGCGCGACCCGGCGTTTCAAGCTCTTGAACACCTCCAGGCAAAAGGCTGAGATGACACTGCCCTGCGGTACAAACTCAAACTGGAAGATTCCTCGGGCATCAAAAAAGACAATGAGCATCATTTTGATGGGAGACTTGCTCATTCGCGCTTACTTGAGCAGGGAAGATTTTGTGTGCCACTCCCTCTTGAAGCATCTGGAATGATTCGATTGCGTTCTTTCCAAGCTTCACGCAAAACTTGATGGCATACTGCTGTTCAAACGAGCGCTCCATCGCACTGTGTTACCAAGTCGGAAAAATTACTTGCTTTACACTGTGTTACAAAGTCGGAAAAATTATGCTTTAAATGAAAGGTAGTAGGTCCTAGATGTTGCTCCTATTACGTCAGTTAAGATGGCAAAGCCATTTCAGCTAACACATTTTCTCTATAACCAGAATTTTGTGTAATTTTTATTTTTAAAAGCTTTTCTGGCTTTATGTTAAGCTGGCAAAGTCAATTGAGCAAAAATCTTTTTTTTATATTCAAAATACTGTGCTATTTTTGAAAGTTTCAAATATGTAAAAGGTATTTTTTGCTCATACCATTTTTTGAAAATTAAAAAGAAATTCTCGAAGTCACCGCCTAGCGTATCAATCAAAAGAAAACGATGTGTCGAAAAAAGTATCTGGAAAATTTAATTTTCTTTACACAACGACTACAATACATTATTGATATATATTCTTTTTGATTTTTTCACATCCGACATTACCCAGAGATAAATTCAAATTCATTACTCTGCTGTTTAAAACAACACATATCAACGTACATTAATCCACATAAAACCTAAACTATTCATCAATATGCATTTAACTTTACTTGCAATCACAATCAAATATTCTAATGAACTACATTAGCACTGATGTTTTCTTCTTTTTGTTATGGTTTCGTAAACAATATAAGATTTTACTTTCCTAAGTGAATAATTTGGAATTAAAATGACATATGAATCCTATGAATTTGAATAGTGTATTTTCTTTACAGATAAACAATTATATGATTTTACGTGTGTGTACATTTCATAGTTGATTATGGGTCAATGTTGACAATGGGTCATAGTTGACAATGGCTCATAACTCACACTAGAGCAAAGCAACGTAAGATAAAATCAAAAGGCAAGTTCTTGATGTCGATACTTGCTCAATATCAACATAGGAACGGTGAATAATACTATTGAGTATTGGGTAAAATAGTTATTAATGATACGAATGTTAAAAATGCCATTTCCTTTTGCAAATAGAAAAGATGCATCACGTGGCCTGTTGGCCGAGGAAATCGCCGAGTAATCCTACGAGGGGGGGGGGGGGAATCACTTTTATGTGTGTCATACAATAGTTTTTAGACAGCTTTACTAACTTTAATTTTATTTTAATTCAAGAATACAAATCACTTAATTGGGTACTATGTAAATTAAAGTCAATAGCAAATAATGTGCTCAGACCCTAGTATTTTTTTACCTTTGTTGCATTCTTAATTTTTACTCAACATTTGGGTATCTCACTTTTAGCACTAGTGTTAAAAATTAAAGTTTTTAGCAAGCAATGCAAACATTTTTCATTAGATCCAAAAAAACACGTTATTCAGAACTTTTCTGAAATTTTTCATTTAATTTTACTTGGATTGATGTCAGGTCATTGAAACATAATAGTATGAATGGTTTCCTTATTCTCTTAAGAATTCCCGATTTACAGTGAGGCGTTTTGATTTTGTGTTCAATTTTTTGACTTTTATTGTTGTGCGATTGATTTTTCGGAATTAATCGCGTTTTATTTCTGCATTATATTATTTTTCTGCAATATATTTCATATTTACTCTTTATACAATATTCTTTATGCATGTTGTACTAGCGATCCCATCTTTCTTCGCTATTGCTGAAGATTATAAATATATATATATATATATATATATATATATATATATATATATTCTAACCGCCTTTCCTACCACACACACTTGTACCTTCTGCACACACAGCCGCATGCACTGTAAGCGGGTTGTTAAGATATTATGCTCGTGAAGCGAGCTTAGAATCTCAGGAAGCAGGATCTTTGGGGTACGAGAAAGGTCTGAACCCTTGACACAATAAAAGTCACACAAATCACACATAAACGAGCATATAATTCACCCAAAATTCTGGCATGAGTTGATGACAACGAAAAACAAATCAAAAATAGAATTACACTTTCAAAATGATCAAATAAATACAAATAAGCAACCTTTACAGCCTATTCAATAAATGAACACTTAATTTTGTTCAGAACCAATTTTCTGAAGCAATTTCTCTAACCAGTATTGGGAATTCCCTTTGAAAATTCAATACGCCTAAATTTAAGTTATTCTAGTTACAATTGCATGTGAAATTAAACTTAATTTACAATCTCTTGCCTTTCTTTAAAAATATAACATACAATGAATAATATGTGGGCAAGTGCACTACTCTCAATTTATCTTTTAATTATAACTGCTAATAGCAGAATAATGACTGCTCCAATAGAATGGTTTAAGGCAAGCAATTACGCATCCAAATCTCCCACTGCAAAGCTGCAAATTATTACCACCCGTGTCCTCAATTTTCTAATACTTCTGGAACTATTCTTTCCCTGCCGACGTGAACTTGACCTAATTTCACAGTTCTACAGGTTACCTCGAAACTGTCCACTTTTCAACCTTGAAGTCGCGTGCTGGGTTCCGCACCGCGTTGCTCGATTCCAACCTCGCGTTGCCTGCGCTGTCCTCTTGCGTCTTTTTCAGTCGTCGTCTTCTCCCCGGCGTCTTCTACCCGGTCGATTCGCGTCTTCTTCCGACTCCACTAATCGTCCTCTTCTCCTCCCTCGGCTACTACCAGCGCCTTCAATTACGCCCACGTTGTAGAAAATAGTCCCTTGCACTACCCTGAATGCTGGTGCAAGTGCCTCGCTCGTTCCTAACTTTTACTCTGTTAATCAAGAACTTTCAGAGCTTTCCTCACAACGTGCGACCTTTTACTTCCCGTACTAATTAATAGGAGAATACTTTACTATTCCTCACTACTGCGCGGACGACTAACTAGACGTTTTCTGCAACGCCGGAAACTCCTATCTAAAAAGTCGTTGCGACGGCGAATATTATCTAACCTGACGAGCGTTGACGAAAATCTGCTTACTTGCCGAGCGGTGATTACCAGGAGAGCTGCTTCTTCGGCGAACGCTGATAGGAAAAAGAGAGATGTTGACTCCAGGCGAGGTGGCGACAAAAGAGAGCTCCCGCTTACGCGTTAGCGTATTTATTGGCGTTGCCTGGGGAAGTTTCTCCGTGGCGGGGATAATTTCTCCTCCTTCAACCCTCTACCAGGAAAAACGTTGCTTGCTAGTACGTCAAAATTAGTACCGGCAACGGATACCAGGCTGCGCGTTTTGATACTGTTGTTTTCGGCCGCTCTTCTCGCTGCCTGTGAGCGTTCATGCCGATGAAACGGTGGTGTTATGGGGTTGTATAATCCCATATCGCCACAATATATATATATATATATATATATATATATATATATATATATATATAAATCTTTAGCTTAACTCGCAGCCCATGTCTGGAAACACCACCTCTTGTTTTGGCAATTTGGCAATGAAATACCTTTGGTGTCCCTTTCACTTTTAGCGACCCACGGCCGCGTGCCCTCAGATTTCGGAGTGAGAGAATGTGGCTGATTTTAGTTGGAAGGAAGATAAAGCACTTATTGTATCCTTGTTTGTCTTCAACGTACAACAGCCACTACACTGGAAAGAGTAAACGCAGGGGCGGATCCAGAGACAAATTTTGGGAGGGGAAATTCAAAATGTTTAAATCGAATGTGTCATATTATAGATTTTGTAAAATATCGCATGCTACACGCAGCTCATGCGATACGATTTTATTCGATTTAATGATTATCAGAAAATATTCTTGCTTGAAAGTTTCGTGACAAGTTAAAATTAATAGTTACTGAAAAAATTTAGTGGGGGTGGGGGGATTTCCCTCCCCGTGGATTCGCGCCTGCTAAACGCCTGTCTCTTGCCAAATGGTGGTCTCTTTGTGCATTTACTCAAAAATCAGTATTTTGTCATTTTAAGGAAATTATATTTTATTATTTTTTATTAATTATTTTCAATATTTTTTAATTTACTACTTATTGTTTTATTGGTATTTTTAATAATTTTATTAACACTTTCTAATTTGTTTAATATTTAGATTCCATAATAATAATAATAATAATAATAATAATACATTATTATTGTTATAAATAGTGAAGAGCTTGCCGGTAATATTTCACGCGATCTTTCTGATTTCTCCCTAAGTCGGCTTTTATTAAATAATAATTATTGTTAGGTTGGTGTTAATAAATCGATAAACCGTCAACCTCCACATCTTCAGTATTACAGTTTTCTTAAGCGTACTGGACAGAATCGCCTAAAGACGCCTTTTTGTTTCCCGGCTCATGCCTCAGCCCACCCCACCCCAACCAACCTGCGCAACGCGAAAAGTTTCCGGTGTGTGAGCTGCGCACTGCCCGCCTAAGCTCTTGAATGGGAATAATACAGAAACAGGAAAGTTGCAGCAACTTACGATCTGACGGTTGCCTCCTCTGCTGTCTTTACGTGCCAGACACGGCTGTCAAAGACACGCGGTTGCAAATTGCCAAACCAAAACAAGTGCTTCAGAGATGGTTTCACACACAGGTGTTACAACAACTATGGACCACCTCCATACTTCTAGACGGTTCAGGATATCGAAATCCAGTTTTCGCTGAACAATGCGGAATGATGGGACAAGTAGCCTGCCGTAGAGAAATTGTATAGAATATTTTTAGTTTTCGAGAAATTAAATCATCTTTGGTTTTTTAAATGGAACTATATTATTTTTTCACCTGCAATGGATAGATCATGAAAAGAGGAATAAAATGGTGTATCTTATGTTGATATTTGATAGTAATTTGAGTATAAAAGTGTAATTATAAAATACTTTCTGACGTGTGATTTTGAATTAAACGGACAATATTTCATGTAGCGTGTAGTTGCAACTCTTACCATCGGGGAAGGTGGCCTTCGCGGCGTCAAGGTCACGACTGTTGCGTGGAGAGGGGAGACTGTGTGGTGTGGCAGTGAGCCTTAAAGAGGCACTACCGCAATACATGGTCTTGACACTGAGGTCACACTAAGAAACACCAATTTTAACGATCAGATTGACAGATATTTTCCATCGATTCCTCTGTATTTAACTTGTTATCTACTGAAATTTCCAAAATCGATCATTCCAAAGAACGATATAAAAAATTGGTAGCATAAGGAAGATGATAATAATAAATATTATTTTCAAACTTGACATGAATCCAAACACCTTTGTGGGTAAATTTTATTTTTAATTAAGATCACTCGTCCACTTGACAACCATACGACTACTGCTGTTCGTAAATTGAAAAGAAAACAATACTCGTACACTTCCGTCTTCTGTCGTGGATTTACAAGCTTGTGGCCGCTTATGGCGCTATGGTGTGAGAAACTCTCCAATCAATATTAACAGTCGCGACTGTAGATGCGCATTTTTGTTAACGTTTGGTAAATTTACACTGATAGAATTTTGAAGAGTATTTCAACATTTTTATTACTTTGTTTTTTGGTACATGTTTAAATAGGAAGTCTGTTTACTGTAAATAATAAGAGAAAATGTCTACTTATCTATTATATAATGAATTAATTGAAATAATAAGAGGGATATCTTCAAGCATTCATTCCCTTCCCGTATTTTAAAATAATGGCTTGTTTCTGCCATAACGCAATGAGATCGATTCTTGTAAGTTTGAAACTGTCCTTAATTATTATCGTCATTCCGGTACAATTTTTTATTTCGTTGTTTTCTTTTATCGTTGCTTTGGAATTTCAGTAGAAGAAAAGTCGATTCAGATGAACAGATGGAAAAAATCTTTCATTCTGACAGTTAATATTGCTGTTTGTTCATATGTTCTTCGTGACAAGACCATGTATTTCTGAAGTTATGCTTCTATCTTCACGGCCACCCAACTCAGCCTCCTATCTCCACGAAAGGACGCCAAGAAGGCCACATTCCCCAACGGGTACTGTTGCAAGGCCTGCTACAAGAATTATCCGTTTATTTAAAAATTACATGTCAGGGAGTCTAATTTTATACTCAAAATACTAACATATGATACATCATTTTATTCCTCTTTTCATGATCCATCCATTGCTGGCGAGAAAAAAAAGCTTCATTTACAAAATCAAAGATGATTAAATTTCTCGAAAACTAAAAATACTATAGACCATTTCTCTAAGGCATGTTACTTGCCCCGTTATTCCGCATTCAACGAAAACTGCTATTCGATATCGCGAACCGTTTAGAAATTGTGGGCAATCCCTATTTGAAATCCATGACACATACATTTTTCCCCTTAATGTTTATTTTCATACAACAAAAATAGTATGTCAAGTAAATCGTATAACAAAGGAATAGTATATCAAGTAAACAACTAAAATATAAGATCAAGATGAATTGCATTGCACACTTCGAAGAATAACAGCGGGACCACTTTTTTCCTTGAACGAATTTACCTGACTTTTCCAGATTATCCAGGCAATTTACATATTTTCCATGACAAAATTTGTGAAGTATTTGAGGGCATTTAAATAAAATAATAAAGCATGACTTAGGTATGTATTAAAACACTGTTATTGACTGAGCCCTATTCCCCTTTGCATTCCGCCCGATTCTCTCCTTCCAAGACAGATGCATTTTGATTCAGAACACACAGAACCTTTCTTTATCTGTTTTTCAGCTCTCATATTGCACCATAGAAAGACAAAAATAACAATATTTACTTAACAAATAAACTAGCCTTTTTTATACAATTGATGTCTTTTCTTAATTAGTACTTCTCTTAAGAAACCAATCCCCTTAATTTTTTTTAGCAGCAGAGAATTTTATAAATATTTTATTTCGTACAATACAAATTAAATTTTATATCTAAGTTTTCCAATTCATGCATGCCATTGCAATTCATGCAATCCAATGCATGGAGGCGCAAATCTTCAGAAACGTGTTTGAAAACTGAAAATCTTAAATATAAAATTTAATTTGTATTGTATGAAATAAAATAATAATATAATCCTATGTCAAAAAAAATAATGGGACTGGTTCTTAAGAAAAGGAATTAGCCACTTGCGTTCTCTATGTAGCACATAGTTCTGTGATGTATCAAAAGTAGGCCCAAAATGCAGGGTTTTTTGAAGGACTGTATGTAATTATAATGGAGTAAAAATTTCAGGATATTTGGCAGACACAAAGAAAAATATTGCGGGACAGCGACACACATGTCGATATTCAGGACCTTTCCCCCTTTTTCAGGACGTATGGCAACCCTAGCTCCCGGCGACTTCGCCAGCTCCTCTCGCTGCTGCTGCCGCCGCCGCCGCCGCCGCCGCCGCCGCCGCCGTCGTCGTCGTCGAGCCGAGGCCAAAGTGCGGCCCTGCGCACTGAACCTCCCTTCCCGTCTCGCCAGAGCTTCTAACTGGGGCAAAGGACTGAGCAAAAATGGACAAATTGAGGTCCGTAACGTTAGCATAGCAACATTTTAAAATATGTTGAAATTAAACTTAAAATTTGTCACTTTTTCATTGCTAATTTAATACGCAAAAAAGTCTCTCTTTATTTAACCCTGCTATTAATTCGGCTAACTTGACATCACGTTAGCTCTACAGTAACAGGAAAACCAAGAAATTACAGAGATAAATAAAAATAAGTACATGGGAATTTGTTGCTCAATAGTTCCCAAAAAATTAATTTTGTTGCTCTTCAACTACACCGGAAATTTGAAATTTCACCAAATTCATATTAGGCAAACCGACGATTACAAGAAAACATACGTTTAAATAAATAATATATAATAAATATGATAAATAAAAAATTAATACATAGGAAATTGGCACCTATTTATTGCTTTAAAGTTCCCCAAAATGAAATTTTGTTTATTTTAAATAAGCTCCCAGGAAATACCAAAACAGGGCGGCGAGTCCGTCTCTCCCTAAACAGGGATTCTCGAACTTTTTTTACCGGCCCCCATCTGACAATAGCAAAACGTCCCATGCCCCCTTGCTCATTTCTATTTGGTAATGAGTAAATAAGTTTTGTATTGGGTAACAATACATAACTTACAATTTTACAAGTTAATTATGTTTTATACCTCTTTTGAAATGGTTTTTTAGATTAGGTCAAGAAAATGCAATACGATTTCTGCCTAATTAATATTAGAAGTTGTTTAACCTAAACAGGAGACAAGAAAAATCAGAAGGACGAGCTTGTATTTTTACCAGATTCCCCATCATTGGTTGATTATCAGAAAGTGCACATTATCAATGTCAAATGTGCCCCGATTATTTGTTTTAATTGCAGAAAGTGCTGCGAACGCTTTCTTGCACAAATTTCTCAATTCTATATAACAAATAACACACCGAATTTGTTCAACGCCAATATTAAAATAAATATATGAAAATAAACCCATATTTAACACAATCATTGTTATACTTGCGTGTTTGTTTTATTCGCTGATATCATCTTGAACGATATCTTATGTCACAAATCACATAATGCAACAAGGCAACTCTGACAAAATTCATATCTTCTTAGCGCGTCACGTACTCGGGAATGTCCGGGTATACTATGACTCGATGGGTCCCGCACCCCCTTGACTTGTCTCTATGTCTCCCTTGGGGGCGCGCCCCCACTATGGAAATCAATGCCCTGGAACGCCTTTCCGGCTGAGGCATTCTTCTTGCAGGGTTTTCCGAAGCCTCCCATCCACCCGCGAAGCTTTTCTAAATCTAGAATCGGCATCTCGATAAATTGGACTTAAAATAAATGACGAAAAACAAAGTAAATGGAAGTGACATCAAAAACAACAAGAAATGAATATTATGAAGTAGAAGGGTACAAATTCCAGATAGTTATCAATTGAAGTATCGTGGCACGCTGATTACAAACGATAATAACCTAAGAACGGAGATAATGAATAGAATAAAATTAGCAAATATAAGCTACTACGGTCTAAGACGACAATTGAGAATAGACCTAATCAGCATTAAGATTACGAAGGAACAATGTATAACCATAACCCTGATCAAACCAGTGTTGTATGATAGCGAGTGCTGAGCTTTAACAAAGAAGGTTGAAGATAGCATCAAAATCTTTGAAAGGAAGATTCTTAGAAAAAAATGGGTAAATGGGCTGGTAAATGACAATGGAGAATGGCGCATCCGATAGAATGATGGATTATATCAATTTTATGGAGAACCATATATTGTCAAAATAGTGAAATCACCAAGGTTAAGATGGCTGAGACATTTATGGCGCACTGATGAGATGGACCATTGAAGAAAGTTAACCTTCGATAGACTTGATGGTGTTGGAAGGACAGGTAGACCAGGGACGAGATAGATTGTGTGGAGGAAGACATCCGAGTGGCTGGTGTCACAGTTTGGAGAAGGAGGGCGAGGGAGAGAAGGGAATGGAAAAAAAGTGATTAAGGCGGTCGTGGACTGAAACGGGCTGTAGAACCTGATAAGGAGAAGAAGAAGAAGATGATGATGATGAAGGTTATTTTTATTTATTATTGCATTTGTGGGTACAAGTGCTTTAAATGATGTCTTACAAAGATTCTCGAAAACAAAATATTTCTGTAAAAATGAGTACCAAATTATGCGTTTTCAGTGGGGTGTCAAGCTGGCACAACCACTATAGCACAATCACATCAAATCAAATGGAATATTTAGTATTTATTTATTACTAATTTATTATCCTAAAATTAAATTTATTACTCATGTATATGAAATAAATGTGGTTATAAAGTAAATGTTACTCTCAAGGTGGCACAACAATTTAAAAAAATGGCACAATCGATCAAATTAATACGAATATTGAGCACTCATTTATTAATAATTTACTGCCAAAAATCAAATTTGTTACTGTTGTCGTTTAATAAATAAATATTATTAAAAACGTAGTTATGTAGTAGTGCGTAGTTATGCAACCACGCGCGATATTCAACTATTCTTTTAGAGAGTACCAAAAAAAAAAAAAAAAACCTGTTGAACCGGGTGGGCTGACATCGCTACGACAGTAGTGCCATGGTGATCTCGGGCCGAAGGATCGCGGGTTCGAGTCCCGCCTCGGGCATGGTTGTATTTGTGTTTGTCCTTTCGCCCCCTCGTCATTACCATATCACTTCACTGTCGCCTACGTACAATTCAACGTGCTTTTGTCGCGCGGAATACCCGGAAGTGATACCAAGCTTGAAACTGAAGCAGGCATTCCCGCGTCGCTGTCGCTAGTTGTAGCCTACGTAGCACATGGACTTTGTTTCGTAGTGACACTGAGTGGCATCCATCAGTAAGGACCCCATTCCAGTCCGCTACCTTCACCTCAAAGGAGATGTCGTCGAAGGTTCAGTTTCACTATAACAGAATCTTTTTATGCTTATTCTAAGTGAAACGGGACCAGTGACTAAAGTTTACTATATGCGAGGGTTCACTATATCCGAGTTCACTATAACAGGAGTCAACTGAATCTTCCAGTTTATGAGCCGTTATTTGAGATATGAATAAATTGTATACTGTATATTAAAGAGAGAGAAAACGTCAGTGTATAGATGAAGCAAATTATCCTTTCATAAAATGCCAATCACAGAAAAATGGTTGGAAATCCCTGCTGTGGAGTATCATTCATCGTTCATCAGTGCACAAAATAAGCGAGATATCTAAAATTTTCATGTTTTTAGTATAGTATAAAACATTGTAATCTGTGAATAAGTAATGCAATTACCAAACATTTTCAGAAAAAATATAAACAAGGAATAACATAAATGAAATTACATTTAATTTTATAATGTTTCGATTCTCTGATTTGGAAAATTCTACCGGACATAGTTTCTTTTAAGACACCACAATCAAATACCACACATGAGAATACAAATTTCTTTAATATAATTCAATTTTAAGTAAAGTTTAGAGACACTCTCCTGCAAAATAACACATTTTATATGCATTGCTTTTCTTTTGCACTGACATGTCTGACTGTACCTATCGATGAAGGAAAAAAGTTTGCTTTTCCAGAAACGCAGACCAAAAGCAATAAGAAAATCTGCAACACTAGATACCAATAAAAAATATAGATACCTTGAAGGAACTCTGTGAATCTTTCCAGTTCAGATATGTGTTTTAGTTGTATTTCTAAGTGTTCCTTCATCCCCAGAGGGTTTATCAACTGACTAATATCACCTATAGTTACCTCTAACGATAATCAAAAGTGGTCGCTAAAGTCCTTATAGTTAATGCGACCTTAAATAAATAAAAAAATCTATTAAATAATTCAATACTAATTCATTACCCCCAAGAGAAATATATTAGTGTTGCCGTTTATTAAAAAAATATTGTTAAAAACTGAACCGTAGTTATGCAACATCTCACGACATTCGAGTATTCTATTAGAGAGTACAAACGAGCACAATCAAATGAAAGTAAATAGATAATTAAATACACATTTATTACTAATTTATAACCTCAAAGAGAAATTTATTAATATTGCCGTTTATTAAATGAATATTTTAAAAACTGAATCCTAGTTGTCTAACCATGCTAGGTTTACAAATACGGTAGTAGAGAGTACGCATGGACTCAATCAAATAAAGTCAAATAGATAAGTAAATACAAACTGAATACAAATTACCCCAATCTGAAATGTATAACAGTGGACGTTTATTAAATAAATATGGTAAACACTGAATAATAGTTATGCAACCGTCCCTGATCTAAAAGGTTGTATTTGTTTGTGTCCGTTCGTACTATCGAAAATAATATTTAAATCTCGTGCGTGGTTGCATAACTATGAATTTTTAACAATTTAATTAATATACGGCAACAGTAATAAATTTCATTTTTTGATAATAAATAAGTACTAAATATTCGTATTAGTTTGAATTGAGTGTGCTCATTTTTTTAAAAATTTGGTTGTGACAGCTTGACAGTTACTGTTTTCAGAAACTAAACATTTTCTCAAAAATGGCTCCGAATATTTTTGTTTATTTTTTGAACGAATAATGTTGAATGGATTGAATAACATAAAAACAAATGCCACTTATTCTTTCGTTTTTTCAATTATTGAAGTAATTATCAGACTTCACAATATCAAATGGCGTTATTTCGCATTTACGATAATAGTTTCATATAAACGAAACTTGTATTGTGGAAAATAATTAGTAACAAAAAGCGACAGTTTCCTATGTAATTATTTCTTATTTATCTCTGTAATTTCTTGGTTTTCTTGTAAGGCAGTTATATAATTTCTAGTAATCTTGTAATTTTAACTTGACATCAAGTTAGCACCGCATTTGCAGAAATTGCATTTCTGATATAATTTAAAGAGCAACAACATTTATTTCAATGGAACTATCTAGCAGTGACGGCTCGTGCCTGTTGTAGCATGTTTGCTCTACAACCGAAAAATGTTGACATTATACAGGTATAGAGGAATTTGTGTAATTTATTATTACTCTCCTAAGTCATAATCGCCTCAAACTTTTCTTGCATTACTACAAATTAGGTACAAGAAATTAAATGGCACGTTTACTGCGATCCTGAGTGTTTACACTGCCTTGCTACATCTTCGACTTCAACGTTGGTATATAGGTAAAGATAAACCAGTGGCTGTCAGAGACGAGGAGATGGGGCGTCGGGAGGATGTCTCAATGTTGTTAGTCAACCGTAACTGGAGAGATGCTGCAACAAAGTTCTCAAGGCGCTCGACAGATAGCGAGTTAGTAGTTCGAACATCTCCAGGTGTCTATGAATCTTTCCTGCAGACTACTAACTGCGACGATATTATATCAAATGAGAATTGTGCTTTAGTTTTCTTTGGCGTTTACACAAACAGAATTTCTACATTATACTTGTAATTCTGTACAAAGGAATATGCAAAACCATGTAATCAAAATGCTTCACCGTAAATGAATATTGCATTTGTTGTCCGTGGAAGTTGGAAGTACTACATATCTTGTTGCGGTCATCGAGACAGAGATAGATTCTATTTTTCGTTGGGCACGGTAATTACATACCTGTGGAATACAATGGCCGAAGAGTATCAGCTCTTGCTACGATTTCCATCGAGCGTGACTTCCTTACCCAAATTGCAGACATTATTGAAAGAGTTATCACAAAATTTCCTACGAACAAGGAAAAGCTTTTACAAATAGACAAGTACACATGTTCTATATTTTTAGTTTAAGTAATGATAACTAATGTTGTAGAAATGGGAATGTCCTGAAGAAAAATGTGAAATTTAAATAGTGTATTCCTGAAACGTACTTACTGAAATACAGTGTATTCCTGAAACGTACTTACTGAAATACAGTGTATTCCTGAAACGTACTAAATTCATTGTCAGTCTGAACATCACAGTCCCCCTTCCTTAATGCCATTATTCTGTACACCACTAACGTTTGAGGGCACGAGCCGCCACTGCTATCTAACAACAAAGCAACGAAAATTTCCTACGTAATTATTTGTTATTTATGTCTGAAAATTGTGGTTTTCGTATAATAATTTGTTGTCCTGATATGAATTTGGCGAAATATCGCTGCTCTGGTATAGTTGAGCAACAAAATTTATTTTGGGGATCTATTGAGCAACAAAAAGCGACAAATCTCCACGTAATGATTTTTTATTTATATCTGTATTTTCTTGTTTTTTCTTGCCATTGCGGTGCTAACTTGATGTGAAGTTAGCCGAATGTTTACAGCATGGACAAATGAAAAGCGACAATTTTAACAACAAAAAAGCAATCAATCTTGAGTTTAATGTCAATGTTTTTTAAACGCTGCTGTGCTAACTTTACGGACCTGAAAATGGATTGATTGTAGTATTAGCTCTTTCTGGGCGAGCTGCGCTTTGGCTATGTAAATATCACACATTTATTCAATATTATATTAATTAGGATCCAAAATATGTGAATCTTTCTTTGTAATGTTTGTGTTTGATATCTTGTTCCTTCCCGCATCCCACAAAGGCAGAGAGGCAGGGCACACTTAATTAATAATTATCCTTCCTCGACTTGTAGGAAGGGATATATATATATATATATATATATATATATATATATATATGTATATATATGTATATATATGTATATATATATATATATATATATATATATATATCTTTGTATTAAATACATTATAAATTCGTTATTAATTCACTTCTTCAATGAAAATTTCTGATATAATTGTAACCTATAACTCACTTTATTCTGTTTCATTGCATTTTGTTTACTACCAAAATTAACATTTAACAATAGAATATCAAAATAATATTGTGTGAAATATACTAACAAAATTATTTTTAATGCCCTTAGGTTTCTCGATATTCAGCAGTAGTCGAATTATGAATATATCCATTTTCAGTTAAAAACTTCACTGTAAAATCCACAGTGCTATATACATTCGGATTAAACAACTCTGTCAATACTCCTGGTACTAAACAAACAACAATATAAAACAATTTATCACAAAACCAGTGGAGTATGTTGGATTTTGACAACGGTACTGTCCATGGTTTGGCGAAAATGCCAATAAATACACTTATCAATTCTAAAATTATGATGCAATTGTACGTGTTGTTAACAAAAAAAATTGATGTTTCCAAAAGAAAGGTAATGTTGTCATTGATCTTCCTACCAGCGCGAACTAAGGTTCGGACGGCATGGGGCCCCTACTCTCTGTCTTTACCTTGAAGCTGTCGGCGTGTCACCGTAAAACGGGGTCCGGGTGCCCGTCTAAATGTCTCTAGCAGAAATCACGCCCACCTACGCAGACGCGATTCCTCCCTGTGGGGAAACATGGGATACGGACGTGGGCTACCACTCCACCCAAATGTTTGGTCTACCAGAGGGCACAAGTCCCCGCGGTGGGCACCTATGGCTTTTCGCCTTTACTCGCAACCCCCGCCGGCGCACAAGTACGCCGTAAGGCTGATATCCGGATCTCGCCGGAACGCAGTTCGCCCTTAGAGTGGCTTCAATGCTTGTGTTGGGGCCGCCCTGCCAGCTCAGAACTACTACATATTCAGGCTAGTGCCGGAGTTAAAACAATCCCCTATGCTCATGCGCCGGGGACACGTCCCTCTTGTTAACTTGTATGTCGTTAAATAAATAAACATTTCTTCATTTTTTTTGTTCTTTCTCAAACTTGTTGAGAACACTAGAACTCCTTTGGTGATATCCGGAACTCTTATTATATTTCTTTTTTTTTTTCGACTGTTGCCACAACTTGATTTTTAAGCTGGAATATTTTTCTTCATATATTTTGAATTTTGTGTAACTTTTTTGTGAAATATTATTTCGAGAACTGTATAACTCTTTGTTTGCTCTCAAAATCTTTTTTGATTTTCATCCCGACAGCTTCACACACTTGAATCCAGCGCGGCGCATACTTGCGCTGGCAGTACGGGGATACATTAGTGGGATACATTGCAAATCCACGGGTCTAGCCTTAACTCTCTTTTTTATTTGTTTTTAAGAAGGGAATGGAACGTTAAGGTACAGAAACTGATTTACATTAAGTACACCTTTCATTTTTATCCGTTTATCTTCATTAGTGGTGTATAATCTAATGTTTTAAAAAATGTTTGTTTGTTAGTTAGTTCGTACTTAATGGGCTGTCACACCGTTTATCCGATTGCGGTAAAACGTTACATACTTATTGCTTGCACTTGTCGGAAGAATACAGGCATTGTTCGATGGGAATGTGTATAAGCCTGCTCACGTAGACGCGCGATGATTTTGTGTTGACCCAAGCACCCCTGTACATGCTCTCTATGCAACCCGCCGCACTCTGAAGTATTAAGAGTGTCTGCCCCTGCGATTGAGAAATAAAGCGCGCGAGAGACAGATACAGAGGGAGATAGAGGCAGACTGATGCAGAGAAAGAGAGACGGGACATAGAGACGGGGTGAGATGAGAGAGACGGAGACAGCGAGGGACAGGGACAGTGAGATAGACAGAGAGAGAAAGGGAGAGGGGAGGAGAAGGCAGGACAACGTCTGCCGGGTTCCACTAGTATGGTATAAAAAATAACAAAATGTACATAGTGAAAAATTTTTTCTCAGTAACTAGATCACCAACTAAGGAAATTAAGTTAAAACTCGTTACTTACAATTCACAATATCACAACGAGCTATTTAATTTTTCAAAATTCTCCAGATTTAGAGTCGTTAACGCAAGGATAATGTGTTTGTAAGGTGTATCTAAAAGCATTGAGAATGAGGTCTTTAACATCCCAAGTAGCTGAACCGATCTAAAATAAACATATTATCTACATCTCTTATCTGATGCACACGATCCGAATAATTGTATGAATCGTTAATGTACGGTTGGTATAAATATGGCTCCATAAATAAACAACACTGCTGAAAAAATGGTGTCCTCTTTTGCCACTTTTTATTGGTCTGTGAAAGCACTGGGTCATAAATTACGAGTGAGTGCGGTTCGTTTAAGTAATCTCTTGAGGAGCATTTTCTAACATGCAAATCTGTATCTTTTCACATCTCTATGATTTTCTTCCTGGACTTTCTAGGATACTGATACAATTGGAATTACGGCGTGTTCAATAATTATTTCGGTACAAAAACTTTCTGAACGGAAGAAGGTATGGGTAAAATGCTACAGTTTTGCAGGTGTATAGCTTAAGGAGTAATCATTGAATGCATTAGAGACTATTGCGTAATCAAAAGATATTATGAGAAAATCGGCTGTGCGGTTTAGCCGCTAGCGTTGCTAGCGGTGTAGCCGCTAGCGTAGCACAGACGAACAGACAGACGTTTTGCAGTCATTCGATTTTTTATCCACTTTTTCGTTGCCAGTGCCCTGTAATAAGAATTTTTCTGGTTAAAACTCGTTGTTTTTTCCCGCAGCATTGCGTAATCTTCTCTCTACTTCGTAAAAATATTTTCGAATAATCTTTAAACGAAGAAAATCGTAGCTCAAAATGAGCTGAGATTAGCCTGCTTCATTCCACATAATCTGTAATATGACATTCGACCAAACATTGTGCATAAAAAATATCTTAATTTACCGATCACGCTCGACTCGCAGTCGGGCATTCATGTAGTATTCATAGGATGGGGAAATATAATAATGAAGGGGCGATTTTTGATGACCTTAAACATCGCCAAAAAATATCAATTAATATTCTTAACGTGTTTAAAAATGCCCTAAATGCAAATAAAAGTGTCCTAAAATCGTTTATCAAAACAAATTCAGATTCGTAACTCAATCTGTTGGATATGTTACTGATGAAATCGCATAGGCGAAACGAGGAGGGGAGCATGCTCCCACCCAAAAGGTCTAGAAAAAATTAAAACGAAAAAAACAGGAAAAATAAAATTGAGAAACGCATGAAAAAATTGTAGAATTGATCTTCACCCCAAACGTCACATACAGAGTTTATTTTTTTTTTTTTTTACTAAATAAATCTAAATCTAGAGACGTCTCAAATGTATTGGAAAAATAACCACGCGTTCTGTCTTTGGTCTTTTAGTTACGAATCGGAATCCTGATTCTCGCTGTATTTTAGCCCAGTGGTGCGTTTGGAAAATGTATTCGACTGTTCTCCAGAAGTGTGTGACAACATATCTCTTTCTTACTCCACTTGACAACAGACTTGACAAGCGGTGCTACGGCGACTCCTACGTATTGGAGTGTGGCCGATGCAATCGGAAACAGTGTTGACGGAGTAAGGCCTATCTCTACGTGCCAAGCATGTGATCGTGGCCCTCTGGATATTTCACGCAATTACAGTGTGACCGAAAGAAAAGAATAGGGCATGGATCGCTTACATGCGCCTGGAGACGGGGCGGTTAAGATAAGCGAGAATATTTGAAGTGATTTGTGAGGGATCAGAAAATTAAGAAATGTGAGTCAAGACTCCGTCATTGAATAACAATATTATCGTGAAGTTGCACTACCTCAAGAAGTACTTAAATTATTGTTTAATCCAAAGGAAATGCCGGCCAGTAACGCAAGAAGTGCGTCGTTGCAGCAATCTACTACACACTGGTTCGTCAAAAATTTATATTTTGTTAAGTTACTTAGATCCCACTTTGATTTTTTATGGTGTTGTCAACCATACTCCAGTGCGATAAATATTTTTTTTAAACTAATTAGCTCATCAGGTTTACAAAAATATTCTATTTTCAAAATTTCAAACTTTTTGAAAATTTGAAAATTCAAGAAAAGGAATATTTTGCAAAATCTAAAAAATTAAACTTTTTTAAAGTTTCGAATCGAATTTGAACGACGTTTTTATAATTAGCATATTCAAGTGTGTGATACATTTAAGTTAGTGATGAGCGTTATTTTTAACAAATTTCATCGTGCAATGTTTCCGAATACAATAATATTAGATAAAAATAAAAATACACGTGTTAATTAATTTGACCCATATAATAAACAGAAAACAATTGAAAATAATTTTTTTTAAAAGGTCAATTTTTGGTCTTTTTTGTGTGATTAGACGTGCAATGGATTAGGAAGGTTGACTGAATTATATAAAAGAATTCACAATGTGTATCACAATTAACATAATTTTGTATTCAGGGGCGGCTCCAGTGACGATTTTTTTTGGTGCAGGGCAATTTGTCAATGTCTTTGTGTGTGCACATTTAAGCGCTAAGATAATTTAAATTATAAACAAGGTAAATTATTTATCATAAAATGCTTTTAACAAAATTAAAATATTAAGTTTAATATTTAATAAATACTTTATAGTTGAAGAGGCTTGAAACATATTTTGTGAAATCCTGTCGGCTTTCTTCAGTCCTGGACAGTAAAGTTTGTATGTAAACGAATGTTTAATTTGTAAATTGATATCATGGTTTTTAAATTCAATCTGTTGACATCTGTATCATAGAATGAAAAATAGAATACCCAAATCCTTCGTTGTTGTGCAGCTCTGAATTCGATTATAATAACAAATTATTACTATTTTTAATTTAAAACTATAAAGTATTCATTAAATATTAAACTTAATATTGTAATTTTGTTAAAAGCATTTTATGATAAATAACTTACTTTGTTTATAATTTATATTATCTTTGTGCTTAAATATTCACACTCAAAGACCTACAAATTCCCTCCCCAATAAATCGTTTCTGGATCCGCCCCAATACAAAATATGTTAAATGTTATTATCCAGAATTAATGCTATTATTGTTATTATTGTCATTGTTATTATTGTATTTTTATCATATTATTATTATTACTATTATTATTGCCTTAAAATGATTTAAAATTACATTGTATTAATATTCCTAACTGTAATATGTTAATTGTGGTGTTCTGCCACCAGGTTGTATAAACCTACCTGCAGAAATCTATCTATCTATAATTATGTCTTACCAGGTCTTTCCTTTCTCATATACACACGTATTTACGGAGTTATATACATAGTACAGAGAAAATTATGTAATGCTTCGCGTCAAAATGGTGAATTTTCGGTAGAAAAAATTCATTTTCGGAATCTCATACCAAAATAGTTGCTAAATTACGAAAAAAAACTCAAAATCCTCTAATGGTTAGGCGGAAGAGCAGGCTAAATGGCCTGAGCCTCGCCATCAATAGACATTTATTTATTTATCTATTTATCTATTTATCTATTTATCTATTTATCTATTTATCTATTTATCTATTTATCTATTTATCTATTTATCTATTTATCTATTTATCTATTTATATATTTATCTATTTATCTATTTATCTATTTATTTTAAACCGAGGTGTAACCAGAATTCCTGTTTTGTGGGTACTTGATAAGGAAAAATCAATTGCCGGCTAAACGTCTGTTCATCTGTCCGTGAACACCAGTAAGGCCTAAACCATACGTAGGATTTGTTTCTAGACGAAGCTTTGAAATTTTGAAAAACATTCTTTGAAATTTGGGGGTTCTTTAAATGAAGCCCCATTTGCAAACTTTTTTCAAAAACGGCTCCAAATTGTTTATTTACAGTTTTGAAAGAATATAGTAAAATACACTTATAAAGGTGACATATGTGCAATTTGCACAGTTACCTCTAAATTTTCGAAAATTGTATACGTTTCAAATTTTTCCACGTCTTCCTACCTCAATATTGAAGGTGAGACTTTTCGTTCAAATGAAATTTGTTGTCTATAATTACGTTTTTCATTAAGGCCATGTACATTTTATTAAAACGTTCAGTCGTTTTCGCGCAATATTGCGTGCAAAACGTGCCATTAAAAAATACAAAAACAAGATTTTCTCAAAAACGGCTCAAACTTTTTTCTTTCCACTTTTCGTAGGGTTAGTTCTAAATGCACTCTATAAGATTTACATAAACGCTACATTGCTCTATTCTATTACTTTTTTTAATTACAAAAAATTCATATAGCCTCTCACGTCGTTAATATTTACATTAGCAGCAATTTGTTCGCATTATTGGATGTATATATTCATGTGCTTTAAATAATGTCTTATAAAGTTTTACGAAAACAACAGATTTCATTTCAGACAGCATTTTCTCAAAATTGGTTCCAAATTTTTTCTTCAAACTTTTCGTACGGCTAGTGCTAATTGCACTCTTTGAGTTGACATGAAATTAATTTTTCTGTATTCTTTTGTTTTTCAAAAATTAAGCAAAAGTTTGTTTTTTTTAATTTCTCTCTCGCCGTTACATATGCACATTTCCAGCAATTTGTATGCATTATTACATTTGTGAATGGACGTGCTTCAAATGACTTCAAATGAAGTTTTTCGAAAACTTGAAAGATTCCCATGAAAAAGAGCTTCAAATTTCGCATTTACAGTTACGCTTACACACCATTTTCTTAAATAGGGCTTCAAGTAATATTTCGAATCTTCAATTAGGAAATCGGAAAACTACTGCGTGCAATATGTGCAGTTTGAAAAAATAATAAAAACAGTTTTTCTCGAAAATGGCTCCAACTTTTCTCTTTAAATTTTTGGAAGGGATGGTACTAAATATACTCTATAAAATGACATAGACGCCATATTGCTCTATTCATTGTTAAAAAAAATAAAAAAATGATTTTTTTTACTTGTCTTTCACATCGTTAAAATTTACACTATAGATGTATTTCATTGTTTAATGCGTTTCTTAACCCACAAGCTTGAAAGTATAATGATGGTTTTTGGAATGTCCGAAAGTTGGCCATAATCGTTGAGTATAAGAGAACTGAAAGTGGCAATTTTTTTGAAATTTTCGAACCAAATTTTCTCAAAATTCTCCACAATGAAAAAGAGTTCAAGTTATTCCTAAAGCTTGATTTCGACCAAGATATTTCGGGTCAAAATATCAAAATAATGCTGAAAAATATAGGTGTTGTTTAATCACATACAATGAATAGTATCTATTGCACAAACACGAAAAGTAAATCATCACGTCAATTAAAAAGTTTTCTAAATCTTTTCTTTTATACTTTCTCGAATTATTGTAAATATTACCGCAAATGTGAATTTTTGTATTCGTTCGCTTAGGAAATTCGTCAGTGGTGTGACGTTGAATTTGGTTAGTATGACAAGAATGTTGTTATTAAACAATGTGTGTTTTGATCCACTCAAAAATGAATCCGAACGCCTTTTATCAGTGGAATATTGAAAGAATATTTTGTATAAGTGCGTGTGTGTGAGTCAGTCATAATACATATTAAACTTGTGGTTTAAGGATCATCATAGTGTATTACTTACGTTGTGGTTTTATTTCATATGCACCCGTGAGAATCATTTTATTGCTGAAATCGTTCGTATGCAGTTCGGAAAATTCTAACCATTAATCCTGTGTAACATATGTCAATTTAAATTGCCGACAAAGGGACAACTAAAAAGTATGCAAGTAGTTGATAAATGCAAGTGAAATTTCACAGTGAAAATATATTTTAATTTAAATTGAATTTAAATTATATATATATATATATATATATATATATATATATATATATATTCTAACAGACCCACCTACCACAAGACTGGTGCCTTCACGACAACAGCATGAACCGTGGAGGGGATTGACAAGATATTTGCTCGTGAAGCGAGCTTAAAATCTAGGGAGCAGGATCTTCAGGGTGCGAGAAAGGTTTGAACCCTTGACACAATAAAATCACACAAATTGCACATAAACGAGCGTATAATTTACCCAATAAACTTTGTGGCATAAGTTAATGACAAAAAGCAAGAATAGAATCACACTTTTACAAAGAAAAATCAAAAACACAAATAGAATCCTTTACAGCACATTAAATGAATTAACACATAATTTACTCCAAAATTGATTTTCTGGAATAATTACCCTAACCTACACTGGGAATTCCCTTGGAAAATTAATTATATCTAAATTTATGCCATCCTAATTACATTTGCACATGAAACCAAATTTCTATTTACAATCTCTTGCTTCAAAAAAATATTACATGCAAAGAAGAAAATGTGGGCAAGTGCACTACTCATTTATAATTTAACTGTAACTGGTAATAGCAGAATAATAAATGTTCCAAATATAATGTTTTAAGGCAGACAATAGCGCATCAAAAATCTCCCACTACAATGCTGCAAATTGTTGCCACCCGTGTCCTCAATTTCCTAACACTTTCCTATACTAGTCTTTTCCCTGCCGACGTGAACTTGACCTACTTTCCGCAGTTCCTAGCATTACCTCGAAAACTGCCCGCTTCCTGGCCTTGATGGTCGTGCGCTGGCTTCTGCACCGACGTCGCTCGGTCCCAGCTTCTGCGTTGTACGAGACGGGATTCGCCTCTGCCGTCTACGCTGTCTTCTCGCGTCCTCTTCCATCCTTCCTAGTCGGCCTCTTCTTCTCCCTCGGCTGCTACCGGCGCATCTGACTACGCCCACGTTGTGAAAAATGTCCCTTGCACTTCCCTGAATACTAGTGCAAGTTCCTCGCTCGTTGCTACTTTTACTCCGTTAAACAAGAACTTTCAATGGTTTTCTTACAACGGGTAACTTTTACTTCCCGTGATGTTAATTGAAGAAACACTTTACTAATTCTTCACTATGTCGCGGACGACTAACTAGCACGTCTGTTCGACGCCGCAAACGCCTACCTAGCAGTCGTTGCGGCGGAAACAATATCTAAGCTGACGTTAACGAGCGGTGATCAAAATGCTGCTTACCCGACGAACGGCGACAATCAAAAGAGAGCTTCCGCTTGGGGGTTTGTGTATTTATAGTGCGACGCCTGGGGAAATTCTCCGTGGTGGGGGCTGCTTCTCCTCTCTCAACCCTTCACAAGGAAAAGCGTTACTTGCTAGTTCGCCTTTGATTAGTACGGGCAACGGATACCAGGCTGCGCGTTTAGGCACCTCTGATTTACGCGCCTGCTCTCCTCGCTGCCTGTGGGTGTTTTTTCGGTTTTTTCCTAATCTCAACCCAGATGATTCTGATTAGGAATAGTACGAGAAAGTTTCTGCCATTGTGTAGCACCACTAGTTAGTAAGAGCCGTTCATCAGCCGCAAATGTTGACTTTTGGCTTATCATTCAGATTACCCAAAAATCTATAATAATAAGTTTCAATTCAACGTTATTGAGGTATTTCCGAATTTATTCATCACTGAGCAATGTACGATTTGTTTGAGGGCCAAGATATCAAGGCGCATTACCGGCGTTCTCGTAAGCACGAACGATAGCAGGAAATTACCTCTTCTCTATAGATAAGATGAGAATACTACATGATTCACTTGAATTGGCATTTCAGTCTTTGAGATTATCAATAGTTTTTAGATAACTTTTCACCATAATCATTCAGCAAAGAAGGAAGATGTACAGTTTTCACTGTACGGTGGTCCTGAGTGTCGAAAATGCGACCTAAAGCTCCTAAATCGAAGTTTCAATTTACAGTAGCATTCCAAAAATAACAGAAAAAGTTGATTGATCACTTTGTGGTGTAAAAGTATTGCCACTAATGAACAGAACATGTTATTGTGCTCGATGAAGTTTGTGATGCGAATAAGAAAGATAACATTTCAGGAACGCTACATTTCGTACACGCACGGGCCGAATTAGTTGCCGTTTCTTCCTCAGTATAAGATGCAGAAGCAAGGATCGAAATGTTTGCCATTAGCAAGTAATACGCACTACAGCAATGTAGTGCTGTAGCAATGTTAAAGGGATGTGTTAAATGTATACTGATGAACTATGTAAAATTTAAACTGATTAAACGACGAACTGCTTCCTTGTATAGCGAGAAATCAATGACTGATTAATCAGGACAGCTTTCAGGGATCCCCCCCCCCCACCTGAGTTATGGTCGCAAGGACTTCTCTCAAGGGCCTTTGTAGTCTATTTGCACGGATGTTTGTGCTTCGTACTTTCAGGGATCTTCTATAATGTATCATTCTTTTGAATAAATAGAAAAAAATATTTTTTCACAATTTTGTTTTACAATACTTATTTTATTAGAATTATGTAAATATTTAGACAATAATATTGTATAGTATCATGTATATACTACAAAAATAATATTCAATGCTAGTTGACCCGACAATGGCTCGCTTTTGGAATGTATTACATTTACATGCTACTGGTCACGTGTGTGTTAGTCACGTTTTACTCTACGCTCTGCAAAAAATTCAATAGCCGAAATATTTTCTCGCGAGTTTAGTTGCGTCTGTCCGTCCCTCTTTGTCTCTGTGTCTCTTTGTCTTTCTCTGACCCTCTGTTTCTCGTTGTTTCTCTCTGTCTCTGCGTCTCTGTCTTCCTCTGTCTCTCCCTGTATCTCTCTCGGGAGAAATTTCACAATCACAGGGGCATAATACGCAATGAAGGCGTCTTAATAATCGTACTTCAGTGTGCAACGAGTTGCGTCAAGCGCCGTTGCGTAGAGCGCCCTATTCAGGGTGCTTGAGTCAGCACAAAATCATCATCAACGCGCGTCTATGTGCGCAGGCATATGTATGTTGCCGTATTACTATGCTTAAATTCTTCCTGGAAGTGCAAGCAATAAATTGACAAAGTTTTATCGCAATCGGATGAACGGTACGACAGCGCATTAAGTATGAAGTAACCAACGAACAAACAAAAATTGTCTTTAATATACATAATATAATAAAAATGTTTATTATTTAACAAAAATCTATGATGCCCCCTCCAAAATGATCGGCTGGATCCGCCCCTGACTCACGTAGCATAGAAGCTGAAAGTGATTTTTCGTCAGAAAAATTTCGTCGTATTATGGGTCCCTTTTATCGAAAAAGTGGATAAATATTGTTCCATATAATTAATTAGTTTCTCTAATACGATGTGTATTCAGAATAAATTTTGGGGGGTTTTTGATCCCGAAAAATTGGTATAGAGCAATAAGTCTGTCTATCCGTCTGTCTACGTATCCGTGGTCAACGCTAGCGCCTAAACCGTTCAGATGATTTTCTCTAAAATAGATATTCCCCGATGAATCTGGCCGAATACGAGACCCCATAAATTTGAAAAGAATAGTATGATTGGGTGGAATACTTTACATAATTACCATAATATTTTCAAATTAGCATAACATTTTCAAAAATTTCTTAAAAATTGCTACAGATTTTGGATTTTTTCTAGGGTAGTGCAAAGGACTTTAAAAAATGACACAGGACTCAATTTCGTTGAACTCTGATTTTTCAAAAATCGTGAAAGTTCTAAAAGTTTTCGGCATATTCTTCCAACTTCATATTAAAGAGATTTTTTTTTTCTTCAACGAAATCTGTGCTTCAAAGACTTCATTAAATAAGGTCGCGACAGTTTTTTCTTTAAAAATGTAAATTTAGTTTTCGAGCAAATTTCCATTAAATTTTTAAACAATTATTTTATTAACAAGGTTTCTCGAATAGACCAACGAACGCTTATAAAAATGATCCAGGTCTAATTTTCAGTATTTTTTTAAATTGCAGAAAATTAATGTTGCAAAACTGCAATATGTATGACTGAATATTAATGAAATGTGTTCTACAAAATATATGTTGAAATAAGGTCTTGCACAATTTTTTGAAAATACGAGTAGCTTTCGTAACGGCTTAGGTACTGAGAGCATCAATTGAGGAACGTTCATGCAAAAACAAACATGTCCACTGGAAAAAAATTGAGTTAGCGTTGTAGTAATGCTAATGACCGTCAGCTGCATCTTCTTTCCTGATGTGGAGGAGCAAAAGTAAGTTTATCCCTAACAATTTTACATGTAAACATACGGGTTCAGGCAAATCCAAAATGCCCACAACGTTGTTGCGAGCAATAGAAAACATGTCCGTGTAACCAATAAAGGCCCATTCACAATGCAAAAATAAACATAAGCATAACGCATAGACTTAAACATTAACATAAGTGGTAGAGTGAAGTATTGACAATTTCTAACATAAACGTAAGCAAAATAAGAGTTTTTATTGGCTGTGAAACATTCTAGTTTATTATTAGTTGGATGTGAGAATAGACCTGTACCGTGTTTTTTTATGTAAGATGGTTTCTATTGCACAGGAGGGAATATTTCTGTTATCAGATTTTGTCAACAACTCTCGATGCTATAATTCATTCTTAAGTCAGTTACACTGTCAGACTACACCGAGAGATGCGCTGCGAGAAATGCGGAAAGAGGCCTGTGAGACTGCGTCCACTCACTAAAAATAGGTTATTCGATGTCTCGAAATGCCTTTATGTGCCACAAGCCGAGAGTGGAGACAGCAGTTAGCTATGAGATCAGCTGCGATTCCCATTTCTTGTTTTATTAAATAGTCAAGTGTAATTTTAACCCGTGAAATCCTTGTTTTGTTACCATAATTGTAAACCATCTGTTTAACGAATTCGAATTGCATGAAAAGAAATGCATTGCTGCATTGCATACGAATCATTATTTAATGTAAAAAACAGGAACCTATGTGACGTGTAAGGGAGAAGTACAATCTATGCATATTGAGCTCCGTAATCTTTACCCCCCTCTGTTTTACTACGTTTGTTGGTTGAATAAATGATCAAATAATTCATAATAAAATGCACAATTAATAAATTCATTCATAAATAATAAATACGAATTAAGAAAAATAATGAATTAATTTAACTGTTTCAAAATACCCCTAAAAAGTATCGCGGTAAAACATGCACTATACTTACGGGACTAATGCTTTATCTGTTGACGCGCCTAGAATCACTAATCAATCATCATGAGTAATTTTTGCTTGAAGTCACAGAACTGTATGAAAAAATGTCTCTAAGACGGCTTCAACTTTTTCTTTCTTTTTCCAAGGCAACAAAGTTCGCTAATAAAAATTGGGTGGATTCCATTTACGTTGAACTCTGAATTTTCAATTACTTATAAATTAGAACTAACGCGAGAAAGTATGCGCTATTGTAACTCACTCCGTCCGTAACATGTAACAAAACTGTCGCAGGAATGAAAACTTGATAACCTCAATAAACATCAAAGTACTTAATAGCTCGTTTAGGTAATTCACACGTTTGCAAGTAGTAGATGCAATCATTCAAAATTTAGAGTATATTGTTGTTGTTGTAGTCCATCTAGTCGTTAGAGCTTGTCCCTGCTGGGGTGGAGCCCTGCAGGTGGGAGATTCCTGGCTGAGAAAACTCCGCAAGCCGACCTGTAGGTCGGCGCCGCATCTCACCATCCAGCGGGGGAAAGTCACCACCACGTTCCGCGATTACAATACACATTACACTTACAGGGCTAATGACCCTAGTAGTTGACGCGGTCAGAAATACTAATCAATCAATCAATCGAAAATTCAGAGTTCCACGAAGGCGAGACTGCGTTATTTTTTAAGCATTCCGGTTTCTCTAGTCGATGGGGGGATACAAAAGAAACAAATGAGTAGTTTTGAAACATTTTTCTATAAATTGTCATTATTCAAGCAAACATTACGGGGAAACTACTTGTATTTACAAAAAATTGCGCATGACCTTATTTAAATAAGCACATTGCAAACTGTACATAGTTACTTTATATTTTGCAGTTACTCATTCTAACGATACTTAGTGTCTTTGAGAAATTGTTGAAAAATCCCTAATTCTTTAAACGACCGCCATTCTCTGATTTGCGCAACCACCGGATGACATCTCTCTACTTCCACCTTCGGCGTTGAGCGTGTTAAGCAGTGCTGAGTTCTAAGCATTCCGATGTGTGATGACGTTTCGGGGCACGGAAGGTGGGGAGGCAGAGGTGCATTGTGGATGTTGTGGACTGGACACGAGCCGTGGCCCGAGGGCCTATGGACTGTTGTGTTCACTTTAAGTGAACATCTGATGATTCCGCCCGCAATAATTTGTCTTTAAATTCAGATTTTATTTGATTTTAGTTAGTGATTAATTGTTGCGTCATTTATGTTGTGAAAGTTGCAGTTAAATACACCTTACGTGTAAAATGTGGAGCCCTACCCATGTCCAAGTGACAGGTATGTGCTATTACTTGGATTCCACAACGGTATTTGCCATGATTTGCATACAGTATTGGTTACTAAATGTCATCTGTACGTAATTTGTATGTTACAGTGCAGCGAGCCAGAGGTCTCATATCGAAGGGGAAAAATGGTATGTGTTCTCGTAATAACAGTGAATACTTTCGTATGTAGGGCTCAGTTGGTCTCTGTGTCATGGAATGTGTTCGTTTCAGACATGGCTTAATTCTTGACTTGCTAGTTTTGTTTATGTTTGTATTGAAAATTATTCTAGGGACAAACGATGCTTTTGTTACTATCGGGCTTGGAAAAGAAAAATATCAGACATCTGTCAAAGAAAAAGCTGAAAAAGATGTTGAATGGCGCGAGGAATGTGAATTGTAAGTTGAAATAACGTGACATTAAATTCGTGTTGTATTAAATTTCAATGTATGATAATCTTTACATCTTGTATTACAGACTTATTCCAAAGCAGGGCAATACAGCAGAAATAGTATTAACAGTTCTGCATCGTAATTTCATAGGAGTGGACGAATTTTTAGGAATGGTCAGTGTGCCACTGGCTGAATTTGATGTTTATGAAAGACCCAGAAACAGGTACTGCATATGCTATGTAATTGTCAATATAATGGATGCAGCTTTTAAAAATTTGTTTCATATTTTTTTATATTAGGTGGTACACGTTGAAGAGTAAACCTGGGAAAGAAAAGAATAAACCACGTGGAGAATTAGAGGTGAAGATTGCATTCACTGTGAAAGCTGGAAGTTTAACCGATCTGAGTAAGAAGGAAAAACATAAATCCTCTTTGGGTCAGTTATCTCATATGGCCCAATCTGTCGGTAAGATGTCATATTTGTAAATTGGTCTGCATTTGCATTTATATTGTTTTCTGAAGATTGAATTATCTTCATTACAGGAGGCAGTTTATTGAGCATAGGTAGTCTTGAGAAAAGGAAGGGATTGAAGAAACTGGCGAAGTCCATTGGTTAGTGTTATGTACAGTGGATTAAACAAATGTTAACAATTTGTATTGACACCAAGGAGATAATTTTCAATTTGTTGAAATGCATTTCAGGCCATAAGATGGGAAAGGGACATAAGGAACAAGATAGTGAAGATAAATTCCGTCCAATGTCAGGTGGAGTGAGTGGATCATACCTACGTTCAGCTCAAGTTGCTGGTGATGCAGATCCTGGAGTTATTAGTGAAGATGAGGATGAATTTACTGTAAGTAATGAACTCTAACATCCATTTTCCTATTAAGGTACCTGGGTATGTTATGTGTGATTGATTACATTTCTATTGTTTATAATTGTTTCTATCTGATTTGGTCAATGGTCAGTAAGGTTGTGGGGATTTTTAATTGTTTGCCGTGTTAGTTAGATTGGTTAGCTTATGAACTGTCTTACCTTCATCAATGATGCTAATGATGGTGTTTCTTAGTTACACAAAATGCTATTAACACAGCATTTTAACAATTTTTTATTTATTAATTTTTTGTGTGATTTAATGATTTCAAAATTTGTTTTATTAAAACCATAAGTAATTGATCTACTTGTGATCTGATCTGTATTTATATATTTCTGTAAAATTTTCTACAAATTTGTAGATGATTTTGAAGATGAAAATTTTAACTCCAAGCAATATTCTTCTCGAAAATCATAAGAAATTTTAATGTTATTATCATCACTTAATGAAACTCATCAGTTCTTAGTCATAAATATGTGTATAATGGAATTCAACTGATGACGAATTGAGGGTGCCACTCCATGAGTTTTACTACGTTTGCCTATTGTTTTAAGTGTATTAAGTACTTTTCAATTGTGAAGTGTTAACATAAAGAATAATTTTGTGAATCTGTTTTGAAAAAGTATGAGAACATTTTTAAATATGTACAGTAATATATTTTTATGTTTCAGTTTGATGATTTGTCACATAAGAGTTCAGAAAGTTCATTAAATACCAATAATGCTACTACAACACCTGTGGTTGGATCTTTAGAAAACCTAGCTGGAGGAGAATTCTTACGTCGCACTACTGTGTCAGCCATGCCACCTGCAAAACCTCCACGCAACACCCTCTCACATGAGAAACATATGGATGAATGGGAGCAAAAATTGTTCGGTAAACAAGGGAAAGGTCAGTAATAATCAAAGCAATTATAATGGTTTTAATTGTTGGTTGCTTTGCACAGCACAGCATGTTCATATGCAATGCTTGAGAGAAATGTGTACATGAGCATGTTATTACTATTGTTTTTATCAAAAAACAAAAGTATCTGAAATTTTAATGCTAAATTTAAAATCGTGATCCTGAACTTGTCAAATGGTTTTATTTTGATGGACAGATCTCCTGTTCTGTTGAATGGTCATGACTCGAATTAATATGAAATGAAGACAATATGTTTTCGTTTTGGGAGTTCTTTTGCATCATTTTCTGTTTAGAATCATTCACCATTTTCTTTTACCATTAAGAATCCAGTGCACATCACTTTGCAGAAGAGCATGTTGTAAATTGAATTTTCCCAGAATGCAAACTTTTTATTAAATAATAGGAGTAAAATAAAATTTATAAATTCTAACAATTTCAAAATTTATTAAGACAGATCTTACATTTATTAGTATTCATGAAAAAAGAGAAATTAGCTGATTTTATATTTTAATTTTTAAATCAGTGAACCCAAGCTAGATTTGATGTGAAGACAGTTTTTAAAAAAAGGCAAAATCTGAGTATGTTTGTTTTTGGGAAAAATTTCTTATTTGTAAATAATTATTTCTAAGTTGATATTTAAAAAATATTATAATCCTGGTATGAAGGATAATTAAAATCCATTCATCCATTTCTTTGAGAATACTTGTAATGCTTGTACGAGTGCGATGTGAATATGAGTAATGCTTGGGGAATACATTATTTGTCTGAGTATCAGAATAACATTTTAAATTCTACAATGGATTATTTTGTGATGGTAGTAGTATTTCTTTGTTTTTTGAGCGGTTAAAAAAATATATTCAAATTGATGACCTGGGTGTAACAGAATATCAACTATCAACAGTTTCACTGCTTTACAATTGCATATTCTGCACAGAGAAAACTTGCTCCTTTTTCATTTATCATTTCTCAGCCCTTTGACTAGTTTTGTGCCACCTTCAGGCCTTATGCCATGAAGCAATTATGAGTTACTGGCTGATGATATGAATGGTATTATGGGCACATAGTGGTCTCCCATTGCCTTTCACACCATTATCACAAGGCGAAAATATTCATTTTTTATTTGGGATTAAACCCACAAGTTTTCTTTCTTTGCAGATCAATTGCTGCTGCAACTGCTATGTTAGTTGGCATGTATTCTTCTTTCCAACCTATTATTGTAACACAATTTATGAACTGTTCTTTCCTGTTTTAATTTAAAGCAAAATTGTTGTAACTTCTATATTTGCACCTTTTGCATTTCCATTTCATCATTACTATTGGAGTGAATAAAAGTATGACTTGATTCAATGAAGAACAGGATGTTCACAGAATTGAGATTATTTTTTGAATTATTTATTCTACAAATGAAGTGCTTTTCAATAAGTAATTAACCATTTTCTTCCTTCCCCTCTCCCCTTTCATCTACCATGTTTCTGTTCTCGAATTTTGCAACAATGTGTAATTAAATGTAACTAGTGGTCTCTGTTAGTAAGTGGTATTTCTCTGTCAGAAAATGGAAGCTGTAGAGGCTATTATGTATTTCCTTCAGAGAGTTCTATTGCTTCTATGGAGACGCTGAAGAGACGATCATGGGAAAACAACAAGCCACTGTTTAACAGTCAAGGGTCTGAAAAAGAAACCGTTGAAGCAATAGCTGGTTCTGATATTCCTTCTGCTGCAACTACCTCTTCTACCAATATTCCTGCAACATCCTCAGTAAAAAAGCTCATAGAAGAGAATTCTTTGATGCAATCAGTAAATGCATCACAAGAGAAAGAAAAATTGGAGGAAAGAGAAAAAGAACCTGAAAAGGAGAAAGAGAAAGAGATGTCTAAGCTGGCTCGGAAGTTCAAAAATTTTCGGAGAGGTAAAATATTGTGCCTAAAAGTACTGTCTCTATAAGTTTGTTTAATATTATTTTTCTGGTCACTGTAATAATTCACTGTTTTATTTAGATTAAACTTTGGTAATGTAGAACCTTCACATTGCAAAAACTTTTACTATTAATTCATTGTTTCTTCTTGCATAATAATCTTGCAAATATTTTTTTTAATAACCGGTTAGGTTCATATATTAACATAAAATAATTGCATTTTGATTCTGAATTGTTGGTAACTCGTTTTCAAATAATTATTTTTTATTTATAGGGGTAACTATTCTCTATTACTGTACCATTACATTCTGAAACCATTGCTCCCCTCGTATCAAACCAATATCTTGCTAATCATATCCTAGATTTTAAGTGTGATTAATTCCTTTATATTGCCCAATTGAAAAGAGTATATTATTGATTTTAGTAAGAATTTGCTGCATTCCCATGGAAATCATTTCCCCGTAATCTTGACACGAGATTGTGTTAGAAAAGTAAGACTAGGGTGAAAGTCTCAAAGGGAAGAAAGAAAAAATTAATATTATTATTATTACTATTATTATTATTATTATTATTGTTATTTTATCAATTTCATGAATACAGAGACAAGCACTTCAATTCAACCATAAAATCACTTTGCAGATCATGAAAGCTTTGTATATGAAATAGTTGAAGTTCTCGTTCTCCCAATCATATCACACTTGTCCAGAATTGCCAAAACTTTGACTATCATTCTGAGGCCTTAATTACTGTCTTCCCTGCGGAAGATTAAAAGAAGACTGTTCAAATGACAAATAGCTGAGGACCACCAGTTTAGAACAACAGATAATGTTGTAACCTAACTATATTTTAATTTTAACTCATCTTCAGCGAATCAAATTATGCTCAAAAATGGCTTTTGGTGTAGACCATTAGTACCAATTGGGAGTGTAAAATTTCAGTTGCATTTCTGATGACACAATGTTAAATGTTTCCAGTTGTATTTATACTGCTGGCATATTTTTTATACAAATTACAAACAAAAAATGTACTATATGTACAATGTACTATTTTAAAAGTGAATGTTTGCCACATCTGCCCTTTAGTTTGATTTTTCATTGTAATGGGTGGGTACACAAGTGGTTTACATGTACTCTGGCAGCAAGGTCATTGAAATCGAAGCCGTTTGTTGTGTATTATACACTTATATTTTTGTTGCACTGAGTTATTATTTTTCATTTGAATATGCCAGTATGCTTCAAATTATTTTAAATTATTTTAGTGGCAAATTTATTGTAACAAAAAAATATAAATTGTACTTTCATGAAGTTGATAAATATGCATTCGCTACATTTCTACAGAAACAAAATTGCCAGAGACTGTCTCAGAATTGAAGAGTGCTTTGGCTGAAGAAAGGATTATCATTGGTGGAGAAACTGATGGTGCAACACGGTCATCCACTGGTCGTTTGTCTGCAGAGGTTTTACATAAATTTGAAGGAAAATCACGTGAGGTATGTAGTTCCTTGCTTTGAATCAGTTTCTTGGTTCTTGTCATATCTATTTTTATTTTCAATATCTCTTTTTAAATACATTGAGGGCTAACTAGAGTAATGTTTTACAATAATAGGATCTGATTGACATGGTGTGCAACTTGCAAGCTCAAGTGGAAGGGCAGAACAAAAAGATGCGTGATCTGGAAGACTATTTGGATAACTTATTACTGCGTGTTATGGAAACTACACCTCGTATTTTGCAGAATCCATATGTAAGCTGCAAGACACAGGCTAAAGTTTCTTAAAATGCAAGGTTTGAGGTTCATAATTTTGTATACCTTGTTTAATAACACTACATTTGTATCTGCCCGTACCTTACTTCTTAAGTTTTGTGCATTTCAGGTTTTCAAAATTATATTGTATATTAAAGGGAACTTTTTCCACCCTAATTGATTGTCAGTGAAATCACAATTAAAATATGGAAATACTTATTTAGTCTATCACGCCACATCTCTGGCGAGATGTTTTGGAAATGGCTCAAGTTTTTATGGTGGTTTGAAATGTTTCACAAATTAAACGTCCTGTTTTGGTGAAATTAGCAACTTTTACTTGTAAATATGCCATATGGCTTATAATTTACTAGGAAAATATACTTTAGGTCTGAAAAATAATTTAATTAAAAAGAAAAATTGGGTACATGAGATGTGCTGTAAAATGTAAAGTCATCAAGTTCCCAAAAGATTGCTTTAGTCAAGGTTAGTGAAAATTTTATACAAGCTTACTGTAATTGTGGAATCAACACTTGTAGATCTTTAATCAGTGATCCACATTTCAATTAGAATTTCCACTTGAATACTTCAAAACATTTTCCACTACATGCCTGTACATTACTGGGTAAAATTATTTCTGAATGGAATGGTACCTTTGTTGAACTGATATTAGTCTTCACTAACAAAGTAAGATAGTAAAATATTTTTATATTGTCTGACAAATGATAAATATATAATTATATATTATAAATATATTAAGCTTGTATTAGTTTCCCAGATTAAGTGTAACTCGTCCATGTTAATGAAAGAAGTTATTGAGAAATCAGAATTCTTAAAGGGAATTTGTAAAACAAAGATAGTGACTTATAAAAATGTTTGTTTCCTGTTGTATTGATCTTTATGGATGGATTGTCATTCTCTGCTTGAGGATTTTAATTTTAATAGGTTTTGTATCCTGTAGATACAATTAAAAAAGTGTACGAGGAACATATAAAATTTTGTCTGTCAGAAAAATGTGATGCTCAAATCTTTCATAAATTTATCCAAAGCAATAGGAGCAATGCAAAGGTCTTATGAAAACTGCTATAGATAATTAAGAATCTCCGCATAAATTTCAATTGGAATGGACTTCCACACTCTCATGGTGTGTTGTACTAAGTGTGTGTGTGTGTGTGTGTGTGGGAGTGCATGTGCGCGCGTGTGGGTGCATGTGCGCGCGCGTGCGTGTTTATGTGAATCCTAATTTCTAATTTTTTTCTTAAGTTTCAAACACCATAACCATTTATTTCAAATCCATATGCCATGTACCCGACATATTATATATAGGAACTCCCGAAAGCAATTAATCTAAACCTTTGTATCGATATTCTGACAAATGTTCTCAAGTCATACCTGATATTTCTTATTAGTTTTTATGAATTTTTGTATCAGTCATTCATATCAGTTTAAATGATTAAATATGTTGTTGATTACTTTCAAATAATGATCTAATGATGATTCTAATTGATTATTCATTTTTTTGTAGCATTCACACAGTTTCACTGAAGGGACATCTTTTGTGCGGTCTATCAGAAGTTTTTCACCTGAGAGATAAACACTTTCTATTATTTAATGATCATTGATTTTAAACATATTTTGACTGCATTGGTTAAGTTTCAACTTGGTGAATGTTTTAGCAATACAAAGTAATACTGGAACACCCAGACTTTCCTTGCAAACTAGAACGCCTAAATGTGTCAAAATTGGCACAGGACAAATTATAGCATCATTTATTGAATGAATGTACAATTTTTGATGGGAAAGAATTCTATGAATTATTGCATGCATTAAGAACAATTTTAATATATATGTTTAATTTTGTAAATTCAAAAATATAGGAAAAGGGTACAGAAGCTTCAGTGTAAGACAACATGTCTTTTACTCCTTTAAACATTTTTGTAAAGGGTGTTGCATTATACCAAATTGTTTTTCTTAGAAGTAGAGATGATATTGAACTAAAACTTTTGCAGAAATACTTTTCTATTTTTCACTTCTATATGAATAATATTTATACAACACAATGGTCTGCAGCTGAGTTTTTCTGTCAGTTTATTTCTATCTCCTCTCCTAAACACAAATTATATAAAAAATTCAAATATTTTTATTTTCTTATCCTTGATCTATTATAAGAACCCTATTGTTGTAGTGGCCCTGAATGAAATTTTTAGGTGTCTTTATTTCTTTTGGTGCTATTCTTGTTTTATTTAAATTCTCAAGAATGCCAATAGAATTTTGCTCAAGTGTGCAGCCCACATCGGAGGCTAGAAATTGTCGTATGTGACATTTAAATCTTTGTTCAAAGGGAATTTTATTTCATGTCAACATAGTGACTATGTCATGTTTAATAGGGCCAAAAATCATCCTTACCCACATAATGTAATGCTGTTATCATATATTTTGAATGCTAGTCATCATTTCTGTCCATAATAAATTCAGTTATAACTGTGCATGCCATTTAGTGGAGTTATGATGCCATTCACATGTTGAAAGAGAGCTGTTCAGCTGGAGTCAAATATGCTCCCACAAATGCTAGTGGTTCCACGGTTCCCCCACTCTCTGCAAAAGCTTTATGTGCTGGATTGCAAAGCATACTTTGTTTTCTTTATCAAGAGGAATGGAATCTGGTTTCAAGTTTAATTTCGTTTGCTTGCTCAAAATCCTGCTTGGGTACAAACATCCATTCAGTCTTTAAACACAAAAGACGATGTGCCAAAAATTGTATGTTTGGGCGTTCTAAGTAAATTTGAAAATGTACGTAATACTGTATGGTCCAGATAAGTAAAATTTGTTGAGATTATTTATCCATCAAAAAGTCACTGAAGCCCAACTCTTTAGGTTCAGCGTTTAAAATTCAGCTTATAACAGCACATGAAAATCTCAAATGTACCCAAAAGGACAGGTCGGGTATTCTAGTGCTAAAAGCCAAGTAAAGAAAAGTCTTTTGTAATCCAGCTCAACATCTACATTTTCTAGATTTTTATATCATAATGCAGTAACTGCATTATGATGATGAATAGATAATTGTAATTTTAATAGAATTAGTGACTTGATGTATTTAAAATATTCCAAAAATGTTCAGCTTTCTTATACACATTATTGCAAGACTTTAGTAAAGGAGTAAAACCCATGTTACAATGTAGTTGTTTTAAACCATGAAAGGATTGCAATTCATTAATCTATAGTGTGTGAATGGTATTCAGCACAGCACTTTCACTTGTAATTTAGTTACTATTAACACAGCAAATGAAGTTTCCTGAATCACATAAAAATAAAGATTTCCCAGTAACATTTTAGGAACTTTAAAAGACGGTAGAATTAATTTTGAAGCCCTGAACTGAATGATCTGTTGTAGACTTCCGTTAAAACAAATTTTGCTGGATATTTTTGGAATTTGCTGTACTTCCATTGACTGACTAAGTGCCTGTAGTATAAATAATTTTTATTTCATTTATTTTAATTGTACCTCATAAATCACCTTTTATTTTCGAGGTGTTGTGAAAAGACCTCTTTCTTATTAGCAGTTATTGTGTTGCTAATATTATGCGAGCCTGCATACTTCTTGCGACTCACCAACAAGTCTTTAGTTGTGTAGAATTTGCATTTCTATGAATTGTCTTTAGTTACTGCAAAATGAATGTTATTTATTTTAACTTTGTGACATTTTTTGTCATTGATAGTTTTATATTCAGTGGAAGCAGTTTGCACTAAGTATATTACATGGGAATCAATAACCATGAAAAATGCAATGGCAACATATTTTGATGTTTGTATCTGCCTAGAAATCATTTAACACAAAAAGCTTTATCATTGATTATGATATGTCAAAAGGCACTGATGTACACAAATATATATATATATATATATATATATATATATATATATATATATATATATATATATATATATATATATATATACACATCTCATGAGAAACTTGAAAAGAGGCAACAAAATTTTTCAGATTTATTTTTCATTACAAATAGAAGTTCATCTATTAATGGCTCTTTAGTTACAAAAACATCAAGGTATATCAATAAAAACACAAATTGGAAAGTGTGTCAATGAAATTGTGCCTCGAAAAAGCATCTAGGAACAGTTGCATAAATATTTGATTCATTTATAGGTTGAAATTTGCCGCATATTTTTACTATTAGTCTATTTATATTGTTGATTTGTTTTGTTATTATTAATGTGTGTTTCTGACACCTGACTGGTTCTTGGTTGGTTTTTCCTTCAAGACTGGATTATATTACTATCACTAGGTCAAACATCCCTCCAAAAAATGGACAGGGAGAATGCATTAACTTTTGAAACAATAACAAAACTAGGGTCTGAGAGATTTGAGGACAGTTTTAAATCTGTATGTAATGGTGAACTGTCCATCTATTGGTTGGATGTTGTCTCAGTGTATTGGTCTGTTGGTGAAAGTATTTATGTTACCAGAGTTTTTCCTTGTCAAACTTGTTAGAAACTTTCATAAAAGCTTATTCGTGAAGTCTGTCTTCCAAGTTAAGCCAAAAAGCAAAAGGAAAAAAATGAGTAATGTTAAAACATTCTGTAAAATTGTTTATTTTTATACTAATAAAGGCAAGGTTGTAATATCACATGTTGAACAGCACCATGCGTAACATTTTCCTTTCTGATCACCCACCCATCTTCTAGAAGAGTTATCACTCCTTTAGTCCTATAATTTTACTAATAATATGAGCACAAAATGCACAGCTTATTTCATGTTTTCTTGAAAGCAGTATTGCACAAATCAACAAACAATTCATAACTTCCAAAAAATACTCCACCACCGAGTGTTATCCACAGAACCCTTGGAATGATTCCTGCAAACAACCTAAAAACAAATTGCAAGTAAATAAATATCACAAGAGTAATATTATCACATACAAATATTTGTTACCCTTTAATCCCTTTTGTCATGTATATATCCATTAGTACGTTATGTAGTTTTTGCTGATATGTTGATCTTTGGGTCAGCATTATTCTAGTCTTCATTACATCTATAGGAGTGGTTAAACCAGCAGCAATTCCTCCTAAAAGAATAAGTGACTAATAGAGTGGTTCATAGAATAATATCTATTATATTAAGGAGTATTGCATACCAGCAATAGCTCCACACAATGCTTTCTCCTTCACTGTAATTGCTTCACCTTTGGAAGAGGATACTTTTTGTTTGAAAATTTCCCATAATGGGAACTGTATCACTGAAAATGGTATTTCCCTTACAATGGTACTGCCCAGACCTCTGTAAAACCCAGTTAATCCTTCCGTTCTATAAATAATACTGCATGCTTCAAATAATCTGGAGTATAACCCAACTTGCTGTCGCTGTTTCAGTACTTCAGTAGGAACTTTAACTAGACACGAGACCTAGAAAATGTTAAACTTAATTGAAGTAATTCCACTCACATACATTCCAATTTTAATAATATGCATAATGCTCTTATTATATTTACCACTTCTGCATTAATAGCAGCTATCATGTGAACCAGGGTTTGGCTTTCATGACCAAATAATGAATTAAGTTTGTTTTTGGTAGTCTCGTAAGAACAAAAAAACAAAGCAGCTGAAACAATAATCAGTCTTTTCTATGCACTACAGTTTGGTAGAGTGCATTTTTCTGCAAATCTTCACTTATATCTACTCAACACAGGGCAATATACCTGTAGGGGCAGATCCTAAGAAGGCGGGCCCAATTCCATTATACAACCCTCGAAATCCTCCAGCTTTCAAAAATCCCTGAGGGCTCTGCAACCTCGTTCTCGTTGTATCCAATGGAAATAAAGTGGTATCAACTGCTATGCCTGCAACCCCTCCAGCCTTAGAAAATAATTTCTACATTTGAGTCAGTGTCATTGATTAAATTTGATGTAGCAAGTAACAACTATCTTTCCAATATATCTTACAATTAACGATGTCAAATATGATACTTCCGAAACGCTGCCCATAATACACAATGACAAGGGGGGAGAAAACGGATAACCTCAGTTTTTAATTAACTCGGGAAGGTTATTGTTACCGCTGTGTGAAATTACTCAAGGTAATTCACTTGCTTGAAAGCCTCCAGAAAGTACGGATATCTTCAAGGTGGAGGTTAGGTGCATCATCGCTCCCCGTCGTTAATCCCAGCACCAGTAGCACATGACACGGCATGGCATGACACAAACACACGCGAACACAAGGTCGCGTAGATGCATTAAAATCTGTTTCCATACTCCGAGAAGGATCCACCAATCCATCCACTCATCATTAAATAAAACCCGCCCACTCGTAATGCCAACTGCACGAAGAAAAGAATGTGAAAAGTCGTGGAAATACTATATCATTTTGAAGTATTCTGCTTTAGTTTCGCAAAACACAGTATCCATAGGGGTTTTACTGCAAGATTGTGATGATTACTTTTTCAATTTTGCGAGAAGATTTAGTGGTGGTGTTTTTGGTACGTTGGTAACTGAAGCTTGTGTAACTCATGTGATATACGCCATATTAGATATGCAGATAGAAGACTCGGTAGGTTTAGTAGGAGGAGGGTCTTAGGTTGAAGTGGATTATAAGTTGTGTGCCTAGAAGAAAAAGTCGGAACAAGTGTCCGAGAAGTTTGCAATATCGTGTTCAATTGAAGCAGAAAAAATGAGCAACGGGTTGTCATCTGATACGCCGTATCCACGACTGTGTCATATTATTCAGTGGAAAGATTTTGATGGATATGGCTTTAATTTACACGCAGAAAAAGGAAAACCAGGTCAATTTATTGGAAAAGTAGACGAAGGATCACCTGCTGAAGCTGCTGGTTTGAAACAAGGCGATAAAATAATAGAAGTAAACGGAATTAATATTTCCAATGAAAACCATAAGCAGGTAGTGCAGAGGATTAAGGCGGTACCCAATGAAACGAAGTTACTTGTTGTGGATGCCGAAGCAGATAAGTATTACAAAGCGAATAACATAACAATAGATGGCTCGCTTCCGGAAGTGAAATATCTTAAAACACCTGTTCCTGAAGAGGATTTGAGTACTGATGGCAAGAAATCGGAACACGATGACAATGGTGGACTGAAGACTCCCACTTTGGAAGTAGGTCTAAGTATGATGCATGTTGACATTACAATAAGGTTAAGATAATAATGCGAAGCGCATTAAATGGTTTTAATTTAAAAATTACTGTCATTTAAGTGGCATGAATTTTTCAGGGTTTGAGAATGAAATTATGTTGTTCATGAATGCCCTTTATGTTAAAGTTCATATTCACTAAACTACAGTATTATATTATTTTCCTGTGATTTTACATTTAAGCTTGATCCACAATGTCGACTTTCTGCTAGATATGGGGAGTATTAATTAATGTGACTTCTGTTTCGGGGTTAAGACACGTCACTTTCATCACAATTTCCATCCACATAATTTGCCTTAAAAATACTTTCAGTTGATTTATGTTCTGACTGCTCTGGCGTATGCTGTCATCTGTCCTTCTCTGGAAATGTATGAAATTTTAATACAGCCAAGTTTAATAGCCACTTGGTTCCCAACAGTTGGGCGGTGTTGTAAACACTTCTATTTAAAATGCGTATTTTCGTGTGTTTTTTGTTTGTATTTTGTATCGAAAATATAAATTTGAGCATGTATTTTATATTTGTATTGAAAATATTTTCTGATGATATTTTATATTTTCAAAATACAAAAATACTCTTTATTGATCCGCTGTTCAGAATTTAAATTTAAATATGCAGACAAACCTAAAAAAACACGAACTACGATAAAATAATTTTTTGATATTTCAAAGTAATTTTTTATTCCCTGCAGCAGTGTTTAAAAGAAGGTTTTGGATATACTCAAACCTTTGGTTAATCGAAGAACATTTATTTCTGGAAACACTGAGATTTCAATAAAGGGATTTTGGGGACCACTTCACAGACATTATATTAGTATGTTGTCATATTATGCTTCACTACCTGTCTGGAAGGTGGTTATACACAATGGTTAAAAGCTTTTATTTGCGCCATGTACAATACAAGTGTGCCAATTGATAAATCCTCAAAATGTGCAATTCTAGATGGAACATATTTCACTGTTATTGGAGAATTAGGTGGAAAAGTGAAAGATTGACATGGGAAATTTCTAAGCCTGCCAAACACATAGTGATAAGTGGTTCCCACAATCCAACCACAAATTTTAAAACACACTTAAAGCTAAAAATAATTAGCAGTAATATGTATTACTCATTTTAAAATGCACACGTGTACAATAGACGAATTTCAGTGGTTTTAGAGGCTTCCTTGAGGTGTGATGAGTGAATATGAGAACTATAAAAAATGAGTGGTCCAGAAGATCAAATTCACCTATGTGGGGGGAAAATGAACAACACTGAGAATAGTGATGCTAATGTCAAAATGTTAAAACAAACAAGCCTAACATTGGTATTTCTAATACACAGGAAGAAGGAAAATGATCAAACAAAATTTGATGATCTTGTTACAAAATTCAATGCTAATGGAATGAGACCCTCATCATTTACAAGAAGAAACATTGCTGATACAGTGTTCAAAAAACTAGTAGTTTTGAAGGAAATAAGTTAAATTGTATATAAGTGTAAACCACCACAAGTTTGGAGAAATGAATTGTGAAACTGGATCACTATTTGTTGTATTTTGCATTTTCAAATTCGGATTCCTGGATAATCAAACTTTGATAATGGTGGTTCCTTTTTTGATACTTAGTGAAGACCTTCTTCAAGAGCAAATTATTTTTTAGCTATGTGGATATGCAATATTTTTGTCCTATGTTTAAATACGTTTTTGATATAGGTATTTAATAAAAATTATTTATTTTTATAATTTTTGAAAGCTTGCTGGAGCAATAATTAGATGGAAAATTCAAACTCTAATATCTACAATAATTTCTTTGTAAAATTAAATCACTTTAAAATATTTGTAAGTTTGTGTAATGTTTTAGGTAAATGCTGATAAAAATTCACGAAGTAGCACATCAACAACGCCTTCCAGTGATAGAAAGAACAGTGATGGTTACAGTCCAGAACCCCCCTTGGAATCTGCTGATGAGGTAAAATTATTCCTACATTGATGTTGTTTGTATAAATGTTATTATACGCTATATATTGTAGCTTTTCAGTCTGCATGTAACAAAGAAAGCTTTCTGCATGCAATTTTTAATTTATTTGTATGATTTATTCTCACCAGAATTTTGAGAGTCCATTGAAATCATCAGATAACAACAAGGAAGAAGTTGAAAACAGGAATGATAATGGTGTGAATAGCAGCATTAATCTAAGTATGACTGCAAAAGAGTTGCGAGCTAAATTAGCATCTCGTAAAAAGTATGACCCTAAGAAAGACAGCATGGATTTTAAGAAAAAATTTGAAATTATTCAAACTTTGTAATTATATGAAGGTGTTAAAATTACAAATGAGAAATTTATTTTTAGAAGTCTTTTTCTTCTGACTAAAATATTTGAGTGCCAGTGTGAAGCCACTGGTTTCTTTTTTATTTTATTTTTTGTTTTATACATCAGTGCAGTACAGGTTTTCTGTGATTTGTTCAGGGTCCAATTATTAGCATTTCTAGTATTGACTGTAATGCATTTGCTATATAGTATTGGAAGTTCTGTTGTGTAAGAATGTACATTTGTAGCTCTAGCTGAGGGTAAAGGTTTTAGAATTAGTTACTATCATGAATTTGATTGTAATATATCACTTTAAAAGAATGTAAAGTTAATTTAGGTAATTTGTTTTACATTCCATGAAGGATAGCGATTTTAGTATGTTAAAAGTATTAGTGTAATATGGGTAACATATTTTCGCATTCCTAGAATATAGACTGGTGGTGGTGCTAATGTTAATGAAACTAATATCACACGAGTATATATTGTATTTTAGTCAAGTTTTTAAGTGAATACCTTGCGCACAATAGGCGTATCGCCTATGGAACTGCTTACTGGCCAGTGCAAATATGCCAATGCACAAATGAAAGGAATGAATGTTGTGAATGTTGTTGTAAAATATATTTGTTTTTGAGTGTGTAAGAAGGATAGAGAATATTTTCATAAATCTTTACACTTGAATGGCCTTAGCCTTGAAAAGGCGTTTTATTATACATAAACATTGAATGTGCGTAATGTTCTGTCAAATGAATTATGTTCATTAAAACAATGTAATTTTTTTAAACTCAACATTTTTTGTTTTGTTGCTAAACTTCCCCCTTATTCCTGTCTAAATTTCCTTGATGTTGTTTTTGTACAGAAGATATAAATAAGGCTCTTCTGTTTGTATCGTATGTAACAGATAATTTCCTCTTTTTTTTTTTTTTTTTTCCTTTTCCTTTTTTTCCTTTTTTTTTTTTTTTCCTTTTCCTTTTTTTTTCTTTTTTTTTTTTCCAGGACAAACTATTATGAGCCCTGGATATTTCAGTGAAGAAGTAATTTCATCATGCATATTTAATTTGATCACAAATTTATATATCATAAGAGGAATTATTTTACGCTTGTGTTAATATGCTTAGAACTGAGTGGTAATTGATCACTACATACTTATTTAATTTTATTACCTAAAACAATGCAATAGATAATACAGCAGTTCCAACACAAGGATTATTTTCAGTTTTGTGCTGGCTTCATGGTTTGAAGTAACTTTTAAATTTTAAACTAAAGTTCATTTTTCATAATCTTTAAATAAATTATGGCTGGGACATTTGAAGGAGTCAAGGCAACTGATAATTCATACGTTTGTAAGTTTTGTACACTGAACGAAAAACTGTTTGAGTGAATTCAGTCTCTTTTGGGTTATATTTCCTACTTTCTATATTCAAATTGTATTTGTATGAACCCATTTGTAATTTTAGATGATAATGTTAATGGGGGGGGGGGGGGGGGGCAATTACAAGATTTTCATTTTGGATACGCGAAATTGGTTTATTGTAATGTTGCACCTATCCCTGCAATCATTATTGTTTGCAGGTCAAAATAACATATATTACGAGTTATCTCAAACATAGCAGAGGGATTAGTTTATCAAATTTAAAATGAATCAAAAGGCATGCTTGGACTAAGTGTGCATTATTAAGTTTGAATACTCGATTGAACGATTTATTCTATACTACTTCAGAAGTATTCTGCATTGAAGCAGACAAAAATAAAATATCCTGCAGAACTTAAAATGTTATCTAAATGAACAACAAATGAACCTACCATCATTGGATGTAAAATATAATACGACTTAGGTCTTAAATCTTATTTCCTGCTTTTCATTTGCTTTGCAAAGAAAGTTAGTGGGTGGTTGTTGTATTTTTTTTAATAATTTGCAATGATTCTGATAATTCTAACAGATATTGAAATACTTTCAGCTCAGAGTTGAGCGGGGTATATTAATCACAGCTCCGCTTTTTTTATACAAATTATATTAATATTTTATTACAAATGTAATTAAAAGATATAGAATGGCAGATTGTGATCCGTGATGATCTGGGACTATAGGTTTTGAAATACTAGTTGAACTCTAATATGGAATTGTAGGGATATAGGTAAGTAGAAAGTACAATAAATTTTTACATCTGGGTTGTGGGTTCAAATCCAATTGAAATGTGTAATTGGCGATTGGCAAAGGATGATGTGATGACGGTGATGCTCAGTAAAAGAGCTTACAAGATTGACATGGTGCACTACCTGAATGCACACAAGTGTGGAGAGAGAGCTCCAAGGGGCTCAGATTTCAAAATTATTTCATGAACATCAAGATTGCTACAATATATCGAATGTTATTAATTGGCATATGTGTATCCCTAAGTTATATAATAAATTTTTTTGATTTTATGGGGATTGCAATGTAAGCATGAGTCACGACTGCATTCAAAGGTATTTATTTTCAGAAAACCATTGTGTCAAAGAAAAAAGGTTTTTGTTGTAAAAGTTTTGTTATCTTCAGTTATTTCCACATTAAGATATATTTTCAAGTTATCTGCAAAAGCTCTAAATGAAATCTGGGCTTAAGGTCATTTAAGAAAATGGAAATTAGATTAATTTTGTACCAAATATTAATTTTTAAGGTAATTATAATTTAGGGTAAGATTCTCAAAATCAATTTCTTGTTGTAAAGCTTTACTAGACAATCAACTGAGGAACAAATGTAAAAATAGTTGTGACATAACAGAGGAAGTTAAAAAAATAAGATAATGTGGCTGAAGTATTGAAAGAAGGAAGATTCACAGAGGCTGCTTGTGTATACAAAGAGCAGGGAGATATAGGAAGACTAAGAAAGAAATGGAACGCTCAGGAAAATCAGAAATGATCATATGCTTTTCAGGCCTACTGTTTAAATAGGATCAAGTATCAGACCTTTCATCATGGGCATGCACAGTGTAAAACAATAACTACATTTCTGAGCAAATTTTCAATCAATTTTTAAAATGTACTGTGGGAGGGGTCGATTCCGCCCCGGCCACACTTTTTTGAGGTTATTTCTGTCAATTTTTCCGACATTAGCCTAGGTTGGTTAAACAAAGCATTTTGATATTCAATTAGTGAAGAGGGCTTACTAGAGAAAGTGTATTCTTGCGCTCCCTTCACTACTTGATTAGTGTGATAACCGAGAGTGTTGTACTGTTCCGAGTTCATTTCCTAGAATTCGTTTTTTTTAATGGTGTAAAAATGAGCAGGAATGATTTTTTTAAATATATGTTGGGCAATTTAGAAAAGTCAGTGTATAAGAACAGATTGCTGTGGCACGGAAAGGACGTCCGACTCTGCCACTATTAGAGCTTTTATGTGGCACTAGCAAGGGAGGGAAGCTGATGTTTTCCATGACATGGTATGATCATTCTGGTTAACAGATTACGCACAGAGACAAATTCTGTGCTTTTCATGAGTTCTGTTTTCAATTTCGAGGGATGTTCGGTCGTGTTCTGTTATCACTAATGTTAAAAATTTAGGTCGTGAAATTCAGAGGCATGAAAAATTGATTGTGGCTTTGAGGTTGCTAGCAGAGTTCTTCTACCAGTAACGATACCGCAAAGGTAATGGATTTCCTTTACACCTGCATGAAAATTAATTTGCTATGTTTCATTTAATGTAATAGTAGTTATACCTTTTAACTTAGGGGACCGCTGTGATTCACTGATTGCACTAGCCTAGCTATGCCCCTGATCCTATGAATTGGATACGAAAGAAGAGGAGCGAATTTTTAACGTATTATGATTATTATTTGTTGTGTCACTTTCCGATAACTATCATCAAGTTCATTTAATATTTTTTGTATTAATTGGAACCTTGATTATACGTATTAACTGCCGGTTTGTATTCACCAATAGACCCTCAATATACCCCTTTATCAGAGGAGGGATTTCGTATCTTTTATTGGGGAGTGGCATAGATTACCCCCGCATAAGATGGTAAAAAGTTTCCCTAAACCAAATGGCATATTAGTAATTACACTATAATTCTAACATAAGCGTGATATTTTTTTGAAAGATTTCTTAGCCCCCTCTCCTATACAGCCAGAAACGTGTCTTTTATTATATTTTTTAACAACTTAAAACTATTTTATGTGATTGAAAAAAAATCAAAAATAAAATAATTTTTACTTTCAGAGACACTTTTTTCGATATTTTCTCAGCGCCAAGTTTCAACGCAAAGTTTTTTTTAAAATAACAAAGAATAATTTTTACTTTCTTAAAACCTGAAACAGACTTGAAAGAAATCTGAAAAGTTCTTTTTAAACACAAATCGTGATTTTTTTTCAGATTTTTTGATTGCTGAGCTGTAGTTAAAAAAATAAAAAACATTTAAAATTACATACACGCCCAAAATGGCCTCAACAGTTCTGTGCATTTCTTTGAGTATTATACATTAGTAATGAAAATTGATCTTTTGTCCAAAAAAAAAAACAAATGAAACTTTTGTGATAATGATACTGACATTATGATTAAAACAACAGATTTGCCTTTATAAAAACAGAAAGTGAAATTATTCTAATATCATGTGTGAAATTATTCTAATATCATTGAATATAACAGTGAATATTCAGTGAAGATAACAGTTTCGCTTTTTTCTCGGTGTACACTTGGCTTTAAATATAATTAGTTGCAATATATTTTACATTATAATGGGAATCATACTTGCAAAATATAATACAAAGCGTTCAAAAAGTACCTCCGCAGTGGCCGTCTGCCCACTCCATCATCCTTTATGCGGAAACGGCAACATCACGGGCTTAATCAGCACAACAGAGCGTTGCAATTCGAATGTTATTCTCAGAAGCGTGCTCGCTGCAAGCAAGCAATAGTTGAAATCAAAAATACGAGATTGTATTCTTCGTATCCAAGTAACACAGATTGACTACGTACAAGTTGTTGGTGTGAGTCAGATTTAACCTGTTAGAATACTGATTCTGGAAGAAGGTGTATTTTTGATAGAACATATGTTTGGAGCAATAAGTACATGGATGATATGAAACCAATGTTCGTGTTCGGGAACCGCCTAAGTTCGAAAAGTCTATGGCCGACAAGATCAGCAGATATCACACCTCCCGATTTCTTTTCTGGGGAGCAGCTAAAAGAAATGTCTACAAAACTCCTCCCAAGACCATGAGGAACTAAACGATACAATATCTTTGTATGTAATGCATATATCTCAAGAAACTTTAAAAAGAGTTTTCGATAACAGTATTCATAGTCGACACTTAAATTTGAGGAACACATAAGTGTTTACTTATTTGCATTTTCAATTCACAGTCGTCACTTAAATGTTTGCTTAGGCATTCACTTATTCTTATAAGCTTATCTGGACCCTTAAGTGGGACCTTATTTTTCAACGTGGAATAACATCAAAGGTTTTGATGAGTTTTTGGAATTATTGAAATCAATATGGATGAGCCCATACTAAAACGATATTTGAGAGACATGGAATATCCTTTGGAAATGCATAGGCAACAAGAATTTAAGAAGAGATTTCGTTTTGACAAGGATATGGTTGTAAACATTAGTGTCTCTGTTGCACACTCACAACTTGGGCTTGAGGAGTAGAGAATAACCATTACCCCCAGTCCTAAAAATGTTAATGGCACACAGATTTTATGCAACATCATCTTTTCAGTCATGTGATTTATTGATTTCAATTGTAGATCACCGGGGTGTATTTTGTAGGCTATCCTACGAGGACCATGTTTTATAGGTTATCTTACAATAATGATCACAATGAATCATATGAAAAAGTGTTGTTTTTTTGCAGATGATATGTGCAGATCCGTATAGAATAAGTTAGCCCTCGTTTGTAGAATCACTACAGAAATATCTGATGTGGTATCAAGGAATGTTAAAAAGCTCATAAAATTCCCTTCATATGTCATACAAATATTGTACGCCAATAAATCATACTAATTATATCACGGAAGATCGGGAAAATTCTACAAATAGCAATTATCCGCACAGGACTTAACGCATCTAAGCAACGAAAGCTTGCTTTCAAAATTTCAGCAAACATGTCAACACATGATGTAATAAGATAATTATGAAAAGTAAAAAAAAGTATATTTTTTATTTCAAATGCTTTTCTTTTTATTTTAGCGCTCCTTTGTTGATGTTGCGTAACGGACCAGGGCGAAGTCACCGTCGCTGATCCAGCCCGCAATGTTGCCGTTTCCGCATGAAGGACGATGATGTGGGGAGACAGCCACTGCGGAGAGACTTTTTGAACGCTCTGTATAATATAGGGTTTTACTCGACGTCATTCGTATATTTTCACTTTCTCACTTTTTCAAAAATTGTAAATGCGCAGTTTTTGGTCTCTAACACACTGTATGTTCACGCTAGAACTACCGAATCACAGACAAGTGAATCGACTCTGTGAATTTTTTGAATCCATACGTTTTGCAGCGTTGACAAATTTCTTTTTTTGAACATGAGTTAAAGAAAATCAACGGCCTAAAGTTTTCCGTTTGCCGACTATGCTCCCATAGATTACAAGTAATGTTGGAAAACTCATGATTTTTATCGTATCGCGGGCCTACGAAACGTTTCGTGAGAAGCGCCTACTTTTCGGCATTCGAAATATTAAAAACGCTAGGGAATTTGTAATGTAAATAATTTATTTAATCATAATATACGTATGTTCCTTGCAATTCTCAACAATATTGTACAATGCAATAAAATATGCTTTCAGACTATTACATTCAATTTAGGGTATGTCAGGTATGGTTGATGCAAATAGTTAGAATTTAATTTTTGTCATGGAAAAATTAAAACCCGTAATCTCGCTTTATTGATTCAATATACTAAGGATGCGTTAAATCTGCCTTTCGATGAATTTCAGCCTTCTAGACGATCAGAAAATAACCATAAGACTTCTTGCAAGAAGATAGTCTGATTCTGCCTAAAGAAGTACAAATTGGGTTTGCACAACAGTATCATCATCCTAGTTTTCTTGGCAGTCATCACTTATAAGTTCTTCAAATAAGGCAACGAGATGTTGTTTGTTCTTTTCTGTACGTACAAGTTGAGAGGTGAATTCCATATCATCACAACTTACGGTTTTTTTTCTTGTTCATTACGGGTTTTAATTTTTCAGATCTTTTAGGAGATATTGAGAAAAATGCAGCTACACCTGACAGTGCTTTGAAAAAAACACGACATTGTGGAATCGAAGATTTTTGTTTGTTAATCGAAGATTGTTTTAAAATTAAATTCGAACGAAAAGAGCTTGAACGTGATTAACCTTTCCTGCCATTAATGAAGCACCATATTAGGTTTGCACAATTAATTTGCTGCTTATGTTGATTCTGCAAAAACAGTTTCTACGTCCTGAAACAAATAAGACGTAGTCTTTCCGGAACTGGGGTTAGTGAATCCTATAAATCATTCATGAACATCACCAGTATCGTCAACGTATCTTAAAACAGTAGATAATTGACTTTGATTGGAACTGTCTGTTGTTTCATCGATGACAATGGATACGAAATGTGTTTTATTTATTTCAAATTTAACATTACCAATCGTTACTGAACTGAAAGCCGATATCAAGTCATTTTGAATTAAAAGAGAAGTACCACGAAATACGGGAGCTCTCGAGGTGACTGGCCAGTGGTTGATCAAATTCACTTAAAGTACTTAAATATTCAATGTAGTTTCCTAGATGTCCCGAAATGCTAATTCTTGTTTTCCGAAAAAAACATACAGCATTAATATTTTCCATTTTATCACCAGAGAATTGTGTTGAGCAATATGTAGTGCTTCTTGTTTATTTAGCTGTAAATCAACTCTCGAATTTCCAAAGTTCGTAAATTTCAAACTACTGCTGTTGGCACATAGGCGGCCAAATTAATTCAAACTTAGCATCACACATGGAACTCATTCATTTTGACAATCCTTTGAGATTATGTAAGAAGAACATACATTTCAAATGCCGCCCCTTCTAGACGAGCGCCTTTGCCGCAAATTCTCTCTCACAAGGAGCAAGAATTCATTTTGTACGAAACTTTTTGAAACAAACTTTGAACTGCTTGCAAAAGTGGCTAAGAGATCTCGCCTGCTCCTGGGCGCCGAGCCGGGCAGCATGTGCATTTTTGACAAATTCCAGGAATCAAACGCTTTTCCAATTAGACACCACCGATCCACTGTTTCAAAATCACAGGAGCCGAGCAGTGTCGTGGCGGCCCGTTTCGTTCGTGACAAAAGCGAAGTAACACATTTTGGCTGCATCAAATATTAGATTTTAGGTCATATTATTACGTCAAGTTGGCATTACAGTTCCAAAGCGTTTTACGCTCGATCAGCATGCGTGCGAATCGCACTGTCATTAAAAGCGGAAAGGAAAATGATTGTTGTTCTCCATAACCAGGTAACACTACCAACTACTTCAATACTAAATGATTCTTAGGCCGAAGTACTAATCGTGTCGATTGGGTGTCGTCTTTTCAGAATCTCCTCTTCTGACGAGAACACAGAAAGGCGATGGACAGGACTTTCTTGGTGAAATTTCTGCAAATGCTCTCTCAATAATCTAAGCAATATTTCCCAGCATCAACTGCAAATACGTGCCTTTAATTTATCGTGTTTTTCAACAATTTTTGCGAAGAGAGTTTAAGTTAGAAAAACCTTCCTTTGACAACATTAGTTTCACCACTAAATAGAAGATATTGCCAGCAAAATAATTTAGACAATCTGGAACTATCCCTCAGCCAGTTGCATTTATCATACAACGGTAACAAGAAATGGCGTTGGTATTCACGTTCTTTTTCTTTAATGTCCACCGACACATTTATGTGGGGAGTAGGTCTCTTGATTTTTACAATTTCCAATTTCTCGTTATACGAACGATTAAAAAGCTTCTCTAATGAAAGCTGTACAGTACACTCGTTGTAAACAGATACACTTCCCGAAGTGACATTTTTTAAAAATATCTTACGAAATTAACAATAGTTAACTTTGAAACAATCACATACTTAATATATTGCACTTCAAACACGGTTACTATAAGCTATTATGTATTTGCACAATCACCACCAAACGTGCATGTCTTGCACACAAGCGCACATTTGACGCACTGTCCGTTTACTGCCCACTGCCCTGCCTCTGCCTCCAAACTGCTCCGAGCGTGTCGAGAAACAGGTGGGAAATCGGCAACCCGAGCCCTTGGCTAGCCCATATCATACCAGGAGGAGGGGGGAAGGAATCATACTACGAACGCACGTTGTGTGGATGCCGTTGAATGCTAGCAGTTTCTTCAGCGTTGCCGCCTCTCTAGAGGACTGATGCGCCGATGAGCGAGCGATTGTACACAGATCTCAACAGAACATATATACAGAATTTTGAAAAATGTATGTCTCTGAAAAAGAATGTGGCCTATAAATATTTTTAATAATATTTGAAAGATTTTTGAGAGAATATAATATCTTGGGAGAATTTTGTTCTCGTAATTTTCTATGGCTACCGCCGGTAGCCCCGGTAGCCCACAGTATACGCTACAGCTTGAAAGTGAACATCCCACTGCAGAGCCCCTGCGATTGCCTGTCGGTATTGCGAAACAATGTGGGATTTTCACTTTGAGCCGATGGTAGCTTCCTTTATATGGTAATGCAAGCTTCGGGTCTTTAATCAGTGGTATGGTAAGTAACCCCAATTTCTCTCGTACCCCCTAACAGATAACAGGAAGTCCAAATGTCTATGATTCTTCCCTCCCTACTCACTATACAATATAGATATAGCCGGCTCTAACATAGAAACAGACGCTGCTGCCTCCCTCTGCGGTTATGATCTTCGGACTTTCTGTTCGGCTGCAGGTCAATGGCTTCCTCTTCTCCGAAGACTCCGTTGAGGCTCTCCTCTGGGGTGCTGCTTCATCTGACCCCTTACAATCGACCCGTTTGGCATTGGCGGCTGGTGCCCCAGCGGACTGGAGGTTGCACCTTCATCGAATGACGGAAATATAATTTCCAAAATTCAAAATACGAAAATATAATAAAAATATTAACAAATCAAATTGATTATAACTAAGTTGAATAAAAGTCTATATTGAATCATTACATAATTTTATATGTCGTGACCGAGTAGGTATATTATACATTTCCCGCGCACGTGGTTCTGGCATTGATTTCCACTGGACACTTAAGTTTGACTCAACACATTGCAACAAACACTATTGCTTCGATAAGTTTCACACAAATAAAAAATATATTAAAAATATCACTACCCTGGTGTATTTTGTAACAAAGATCCTTCCATATAAGCTCTTATTCCACCAGCGCTCTCCGAGGAGTAACTGCAGCCTGCTGCTTCTACCGAGGAAGGGACTTCCAGATCGGCCAACAAAACATAAAGAGTTCACAAGTGTGTATTTGAAGCCAGTAAATCTAATATCAAATGAAAAAAAATTCTCTAAACATCATAAATAATGCATTAAATGTCGTCAATAATTGACTGAACTTGTGTACTTTCAATTCATAAAATAATGTTGCAGGGAGTCTGACGATGATAGAATTTTGGTATTCCCCTGAGACTCCTTCCGTCACCGCACAGCGCTAGACAGCGTCACCCGTCTGGTTGCACAACCAAAAGACCCTATATAGCCCGTGTTATATCGAAGGGCCAAAGGGCAAATGCAGTAAACCCAGTAATACAGCCAAGATCCAAGAGCGTGGTGCAATACCAGCACGAAATATACAGGAAGGAGACTCAACTCCGGTGTCGCAGGCAGGGTGGGGGTATGTACGAAAAACGTTGGCAGCTACTTGAAAAATAAAAGAAAGCTAGACCCCTCCTGCTTCAGCGACATCACGCGGTGAGAGAAGGAACTTATCTCGGCTTTCTTCGGCCAATATCGACAAAATTCGTTGGGTACAGGTTGGGTCAGTTGGCGCCGGTTTCCAGTAGGCTGTGCTGAGGCGGCTTTGGCGGTCTCTTTTGAAGACAATAAGAGGAAAAAAGTAGTATGGGACAGTACAGTAGTGCCACGGTGTAAGTTATTTCTTAAATTACTAGCCAACTTTGATCCGGTTCAGGTTAATTGTTACATCAACAAAATTGTAAGGCAGCGAAATGAGTATATTTGTATTCAGTGCATATGAATTATTGTAGTTCGTTGTAATTACTATTGCAACAATTTTAATACACACCACATGCGGCATATTAACGTCGAATCAGTTTCTTGAACACAGAAAATAATCATCAATCGCACCAAAACCAATAATTCATTCCCATTTATTCACCTGTCACATATTCACGAAATCGAAACACACATTATTTAAGTAATGCAACACAACCTTGACGGGTATTTACAAAGCGTGTGCATTTTGTTAAAAAATTATAACAATAATTACTTATTTATTATTATTATTATTATTATTATTATTATTATTATTGTTGTTGTTGTTGTTGTTGTTGTTGTTGTTAAGAGCGCGCACCGTCAAAAAATATATTATTGCTTCCTGTGGATAAGCTTTGTTTAGCTGTCAATGGCTAATTTGTAAGGTTCCTTTGTAGTTCTTTAATTCGTCGCGGCTTGCCGCTGATGCAAAAGGGGTCCACGTCTTTTTTCTCATGTAGCTGCGGACGTTTTTAGTACATACCCCCACCACCGGAATTGAGTCTTCTTCCTGTGTACTTCGTGAATACCTGACAAGGCACCACAGAGAACGGCAGTTGGGCGCTCTTTGGTTTCAAAACGATTTCACATACATCGATATTGCTGCAATATCTAATATTGAATGTCATTAAAAGTAAAATGTATATATTCCTAAGATATTAAGACATCTTTTTCGATTATATCTGGGGGTTGTACAACCGTGCAACCTAGGCACGAGCCGCCAATGCAGTTCGGCAAGAGAGGCCCTCCCTACCTGTAGGAACTAGGGATGCGACATCGATGCCGATGTTTTCAGAATATCGATGCTTAGTGGAAACAACGATGTTTTAAACATCGATATATTAATACCGATGTTTTAAACATCGATGTATTAACACCAATGTGTTTTTTAACATCGATGTTTTTTGATCGATGTATTTTTCTTTTTCAATACATCGTTTCTGAGCGACAAAATCCAAAAATCACAATACTGTAAAAATCCAAATATGAAATAATAACTGATAGTAACACTGTTATTCATGTGTTGGAACCAAAGGAAATCAAAACACAGACGGTTGGACAACAATAGGCAACACCACAGAAACTTCCAACCGTCCAGCCGCGAAAGCAAAAACACAATCACCACTACCAATTACGACTGAAGAGAGATTTCCTGCTTTAGATTATGACAATGAGTTTCCTTGCCTTCCCAATACTCACTACCCTCTCCCATCAATGACGCCCACCTACAACACAAACAGGCTAGCAAGCGCAAAGGATCAAACACACGTAGAGTTGCGCAACCTCGCCCACAATTAAACAAGGATATTCCCACTGAGCCCATCAAAAAGGTAATGATTTTAGCAGATAGTCATGGGCGACAAATTTCCTCCCTGCTCAGTGGGAAACTCCTATCCAATTTCTCGGTCACGGGTGTGTTTAGACATAACGGGAGGTTTGCTGACGTGACCAGTGAGTTGGACACCCACACAAAAACTCTCACCAATCGGGACAGTCATCATCATAGGAGGGCAGAATGACATCAATTTGGGTGGTCACTTTACACCTGAACAACATGTTGCATACTACAATACAATGTGCCGCCCAAAACACGAACATTATAGTCTCGACTCTGCCCTTCTGGTACAACAAACCAACACTGTGGCAAGAAATTAAACATGCAAACAATCAATTGACACTGCGTCTGAGAGACACACATGTTAAATTATTTGAGCTAAACTTTATCTCAGAAAAACACTTCACCCGGCATGGTCTTCACCTGAACCTTGTCGGAAAACATGCACTCGGTAGCGAGCTTGCAAAACACATCCTTTCACAACCTCGGCAGTGTCTTGCCCAACACCCATCCCCACCCACATCTCCTACTTCTCTTCCATCCTCTGGTACCTCTTTTTTTATTTATATATTTACGTCAAAAACAGTTAAAACTGTGTATGACGTGCTATGGGGAGAAGTTAATTTGAAGTTACATTTATGTCCAGAAGTAAAACAAGGGGCCATCTCAGCATTTGTTGTAGATCAGGGAAACTGGACAAAAACCTGATCGAAATGGGGGTCATTGGCCCACACCTCTTTGGACCCAATTACCTTATCCCCTGAACTAAATCCTTGTTCTACCTCTCCCATTATTGATTCACCTACATTTTTCGCCCCTCCTTCCTCATCTCCCGTCACTGCGGGGGCTCGATACTTCCTTCGACCATGCACTCGAGGTAAAAATGAGATAGATAAATAAATAGCAACTACAGTTAAATGCAGCAGAAAAACATTCGTGTAGGTACATGCAAGAAATTCAAATAATGCATGATAATGTGCAATCTCTTTCAAATAAAACTGAATTTATCGAGGCAGCATTACAGTGTGATCTAGGTCAAATAGATGTTTTTGCTTTACCGAACATTGGTTGACTCATAATGATCTAATCACACTCCAAATTCCTAGTTTTTACCTTGCAGGATCGTATTGTAAAGCGAGGGAATCAAATAAGGGCCCTGCTTACGGAGGCTCATGTATTTTCGTAAGAAATGATATTGATTCTATCTTCTTGTCAGAATTCAATTTATATGCAGTTGAAAAAGTTTTTGAAATAACAGTCGTACATCTTACTACGCTCAAACCCATCTTACTTTGCATCTACAGACCTCCAACAAAGCGAGCTTTAGATAATTTCATTTTCTTAGAATATCTAGAGATAACTCTGAACAAAATTAGTAATTCATCTTTTAAATCCATTGTTGTATGTGGAGATTTCAATATTGATTTTCTGAGCGAATCCCCCGAAATAGAGCAGTTTCTCAATTTACTGCATTCTTTTAATTTAGATATTACAGTGAATGTACCAACACGGAATACATTTACATCACAAAAAGCAATAGATCAAATTATAATTAACAAAACCACAACTAGATATAAAATAAAAACTATTAATCTAGGTTGCATTGACCATGATGCACATTTTCTTATAATTACTAAACATGAACACCGACACAAATTATTCACGCATGTGCAGAGCATTCACTAAAGTTGACATAAAATTATTTACGGACTACTTGCTGAAGGAATCAAGGGACACAATTTAGAACGCTGTTGACACAAATGAAAAATATAATATATTTTTTTCAAAACTTTCATTACTGTTTAACGCATGCTTTCCTCTCAAAAAGAGAAAATAAAAAAAAAATCACGAAAAAATAATACTTGGATCACACAAGGTATTTCTAAACATCATAACGTATCACCCGCTTTCCATGTCTACTTCCAAGAATACAAAAGAATCTTAAGAAAAGTAATAGTTCCGGGAAAAAAAATCATGATATTTTAAACGCTAGTAACAAAACTAAAGCAATGTAGAATATCGTAAAAAATACGACCACATCATCTCGTTACTTAGTAGATAAAGTTGTTTTAAAGGATAATGAAGGAGAAGACAGTAGTCCGGAAAAAGTGGCAAATCTCTTCAACCAACACTTTTCTAGAATTACGGCTGAACTCACGAAGGGACTAAAACCGTTAAATTCATCATTACCTTCCGAAAAGTTTCGATACGAATTATTTTTCGAAACTTCTTCTAATGAAATCTTACGAATAGGCAGTAAACTAAAAAATAAATATTCATCTGGTTTAGATGAGTTTCCGGATTGTTTAATGAAAACTTGTGTACCTGCCTTTATACGAGTACACCTGCTAACTCACATTTTCAATGCTTCTTTATGCACAGGAATAATTCCAGATAATTTCAAAATAGCAAAAATTAAGCCCTTTTTAAAAAAGGGAGCAAAAATGAAATTCAAAATTACCGACCAATTTCTCTTTTGTCAAGTTTCTCTAAAATATTAGAGAAGCCTTTCTATACGTGAATGGAAACTTTTCTCAGGAAAACCGAAGCGTTTTCAGTCTCACAACATGGGTTTAGAAAATCAAAATCTACGGAAACTGCCATTTTTTTATGTTCTTAAAGATGCTGCGTCATCAATGAACCCAAATGAAGTACCCATTAGAATATTTTTAGATCTTTCGAAAGCTTTTGACGTTATTGACCATACCATCTTGCTATCAAAATTACCTTCTAATGGAATTCGTAGTATCGCCCTAGATTGGATAACTTCGTACCTTAAATCGATTTCAAAGACTAGAAATACCGTGCTGGCACGAAAGGGCATTATTTACTTACCTTTCCAATTCTTTACCAATTGAATATGGGGTTCCACAAGGCTCGATCTTAGGCCCTAGCATCTTTCTGTTATACGGAAACGATAAGCTGTCGTCTATTAAAAACGGAAGAACGGTTCTGTTTGCCGATGACACGAATGTTCTTTGCAAAAAAGAAACACTATATAGTACGATTTTAGAAGTTTCAATTTGGTTCTGTAATAAAAAATTAATAGTTACTGAAGGAAAAACAGTTTCAATGCATTTTTACCTTCCAAATCAGCAATCGCATTCTTCATTGAAAATGAATAATATGCAATTAGGTAATGATCAGGTAACAAAATTTCTAGGTCTGTCAATTCAGTCAGACTACAAATGGAATGTACATAAAACAAAATTAAACACTACATTCAATCCATTATGTTACGCATTCAGAATTCTATGAAATTCTGTCAGCCTTCATGCAGCTCGTTGCGTGTATCTTGCAAATGTACATTCGCGCTTGAGATATGGTATAAATTCTGAAGAAACTCGTCAGACCTTTAGATTGCAAAATAAAATTATTCGAATAATGAAAAAATACCATCCGCCTTACCCTTGCAAGCCTCTCTTCATTGATCTTTGAATCTTACCACTGCCTTGCCTATATATTTACGAATCTGTAATATTTGTCAAAAGTGACTTAGTTAACGGTGGGAACATATTTTCATGTAATACTGATATTTATAATTACAACCCACGTCGTAAAAATCACTTTCATCAAGTGTCAGTGTCAACAGCTCACTATCAGAAATCCACATACATGTACGTTACTTTAAAACGTACTGCCAGATGAGATTAAACAAGTTAAGTTGGTTCACAAATTTAAATTAAAAGTAAAATCTTTTCTGCTGCATAACTGTTTCTATACAATTAGAGACTGTACTGATTATCAAAAAGAAATATAATGTTTATTTTAACAAAATAGTGATATATAATGAATTAGTTTACATTTCTATTGTATAATTGCTTAAAAAGACTTAATATGTGTGTAACAAAGAATGTACTTCAGCTTCCGGGTCAATGACCCCTATCTTGATCAGGTATTTGTGCAGTTTCCCTGATCCATTGAGCAAATGCTGAGATGGCCCCTTGTTTTGCTTCTGGACGTATATTTAGCTTCACTATGCGCACGTTTTGTTGAACTCTCCTTTTGCTTATAATGGTAAGAGTAGAGGTAAGGGCGAGTTGCTATTTTGTTAGCAATGAAGAAAAATCATTCTTGCAATTCGTGTACCGATGCAGAAAAGTTTTCTATAACTCAGAAACGAAAATGACTATTTTTTAAATATTGTTTATCTTGCGATTTTTAAAATTTATTTTTAAAATTGATTTATTTATTTTACATATTTATTTATGTTAAACTTTTACTCACCTTTCAACTATTTATAGTTAAAATGACGGGAAGGGATTCTGGACCTCAAGAAAACGTGCGCAGATTATCTTTTCCCCCCACGTCACATACAGTTTTTACTGTTTTTTGACCGAATAAATGTAATTCTAAATCTAAAGGAACGCTCATTGCACTATTTTCCGCAACCAAACTCTCTTGCCTGATACGGCCTACAAGCCCTTGTATTTCCTCTTACTTCATATTTATTTCGCACATTTAGATGTGGTCATCAAATACGCTATGGGAGTAGGGTTTGCCTCTTCTTCTCGTACCCTTATTCGGCGAATTCATAAACACGAACTCTCTCAAATTAAATTTTAATGGACACGAATTTAATGTTAAAGGTTGCAATACAGTAAAAATATATCGATGTTGAAAACCAATGTTCAAAAGTTGCAATACAGTAAAGAAACATCGATGTTGCAAAATATCAATGGTTTTAATCGTTATATTTTTAACATCGATGTTTTAATTTGAACATCGAAACTTGCTATTATTTATTATTAATATTATTATTATTATTATTATTATTATTATTATTATTATTATTATTATTATTATTATTATTGTTGTTATTGTGTGATTCTGTCTCTTGATAAAATCCCAGGATTGAAGTAACCGTAGGGGCTTTTGTCAAATAACGGCTCTTTTCGGTGTCGAGGTAGGATTATATGTATTAGACATGGGTAATACTATTGTTGTGGAACCTTCTATTACGCATGTGTTGAGGATGAGAACGTTCTGTAATTCTATGCACAAAGCCTTTGCCATTTTTAACTATAGTAGATTGTTACGCAAAGTTATTTGGATGACACCTGTTACGGACACAATGATGGGTATCGTATAAACGTCCTCCATTTTCCACTGTTCCTTTATTTCCATTGCTAAATCAGTGTACTTGGGAACCTTTTCTGTGTGGGAGGCCTGAAGGTTGTGTGGGTTTGGAATAGCGATATCTATTAAGAATGTGATTTTGTTGATTTTATCAATTAGGGTGATGTCTGGCCTGTTGTGTGCTATTGTCTTGTCTGTAATTATGGTTCTGTCTCAATATAGCGTGCAAGCAGGAGTTTCAATCACAGTTATTGGTGTGTTCTTGTAATATGGCTGCTTGTTTTCCAGAAGCTTACTGTTTATTGCAATTTTATTTGGTAAAATATTTTGGCTACATGGTCACGTCTGTGTTTGTAATCTGTTTGGGCTATGGTTTTGCAGCCGTATGTGACAAGCTGAATTGTTTTGCTGAACAGATGACACCTACATAAATCATTTTCCAGAGTTGGATTTTTAAGAATGTATTTACGATAAATTGTGACAAGCTGAATTGAGACGTGACAAGCTGAATTGTTTTGCTGAACAGATGACACCTACATAAATCATTTTCCAGAGTTGGATTTTTAAGAATGTATTTACGATAAATTCAATGAAATGAAAAACGATTCGGCAAACACGGGACAGCCACGGGAAAGCCACGGTCACCACGTGAAAGCCAGGCGTTCGACGCTCCCGAGTCGACATTGGGCAGTTCCAAATCGTGATGTCTCCCATGGAGTGTTTTTTTGTTTCCAGAACTGGTACTTGTCAAGTGGTTCAGTTGCAAAACTAAATTAATCATTATCATAGTGGTGCAAATTTAGTGGCATTAGTTTGATACCTGCTAGTATTATTGCTTCATGTAAGAGCGAGTCATTTTTCTGCGTGACAAAAAATATTCGTGAAGTACAAGAACTATTTTGTTGTGTAGGTTCGTTATGTCTATTATGCCGCGGCCTCCTTCCTTACGTGGTAGAGTAAGTCTTTCTGTTGAGAAGTTAGGGCGGAGCACTCTGTGCTTATTTAAAGCTGTTCTTGTGTTCCTTTCGATTGTTTTCCAGATCGGTTTTGGTCCAGTGCATGACACCAAAAGAGTAGGTGAAAGCTGGTACTGCAAACATTGATTGCTTTAAACTTGATTTTACCATTGAAATGACATTTTAGAATTTTGGTCAATCTGTTCATATAACTTCTCACGAGCGTTTTCCTAATCACTCATAGGTGTGGATTGAGCGAAACCCAAATATTTATAGATATCTTCTTGAGACATTGCCTCTAGTGTTTCTCCCGTTTGGATTTGAAAGTCATCATATTTGGCATTCCTTGAGTTATTTTTTGTTTTGCATTTGTCTGTGTTATTCTTTGTGTCTTGAATAGTTTTCTTTGCACATTGTCTTCCAGAAACAGTATCTTTTGTTCTTGTTGCAGAAAATGTTTGTTTTCTGTAAAATAGTGTTATGGATCTTATCAATTCCGGGGGGGGGTTCCAGTTTCCCGTGTTCTTAATTGCTTGCAAGAGGTCCTCTTCCGAGAATTCGTGAACATGTTCCACTGTTTCCAAAAGTTCATCGGCAGCGTCAACTTCAGATTGAATCCAAGATGCGTCATTGTGGTAGGTTTTGCTTTCCTCCGAGATTCCTGCCCAAAATGCTTCGACATCTTTTGAAGGTATGTCAGCTTTGCCATTCAGTTTTTGTGTCAGATTGCGATAGAATCTCTTCGCGTCTGTTTCAAATAACGGATTCTGCACACGGAAATCTACGTTTGTAAAGACTAATTTGTTGAGCCCATGTTTGGATTTTCTCTATTACCTTCTCGGCTTCTATTGACCTGCTTTTGTCATTTTCAATTTGGTATTTTTGTTCAACATTGAATATTTTCGTTGAACTTTCGAGGTGCGCGTTGATTTAGAAGATGCCTCGGCTAAGAGTGATTTTTCATGCTGAATGTCAGCTATCCGTTTCATAATTATTTTCGACCTTGGTGGTACAGGGCTGTTTACTCTGTTTTGCTGTCGGCCGTCTGTGTTCTTGGCGGGCCCCAAAATTATCAGAGATACCAGATATATAGTTACCTACACAATGTGATTGATTTCAATAATATCTAGATCTCTACATAGGGTATGTATAACTCGCGCAACTTTTCTTGAACGATGACCTTGATCCCCCTCCCTTGTGCAATAAACAGGTGAAGGCCAAAGCTCGCAGGGGGCACTGATGACAACCTTCCAAGCATTAAAACTTTGTTGGCGCGAAACAGAAGCTAGTCAAAGCCAGTTGCTTTCATAGTGCAGAACCCCTGCTCAGGTTTATTGTCAATATCGAAAGAAATGGCTGAATCAGGTCCAGGTCCTTCAAGGGAGTCACCTAAAACTCTCGAAAAAGTTAAGCACAAGATGCAGTTTTGACTTTCATTTCACAGACGTTGGCATTAGTTAAAATACTCTAGTGGCCGACTTTATAACTAATACCCCCACTCCACCCGAAATCGTCAATCCATCGTTCAAGAAAAGTTGCCCGAGTAATACCACCTCATTTAAGACAGTTCGCTGTCTCTATCACTACCTTAGCTTTGGCATTTTCGTATATTCTTCTCAACGGTGCACGAGATTCGAATGGAAGTTGACGAGCCCTATAGAACAATTTTCTTAAGAATGGGATAAAGTGACAGTTCGCGAAACAAGTGTACTTCACGTGTACTTCAGAGAAGTATCCCTCCGCCGCGTCAGCTGTTTAGTTACGCCCCTTCGTAGTGTTTGTTTACGGTTCACGCGAGACCTCGCTAAAGAGATGTCTGAGTTTCGCTTAGTTATATGCACGTACGTGAGTCCAGGAAATATCGAAAGTTATTTACATATGTGCGAAAATGTCTTAACGTGATCTCACATTCAATAAAAGAAAACTGCTACGAATGTAAATAGAAAGAAAATTGATTTTTCATGGGACGTTCAAATACCTTTTCTGGACGTTTCACAGCAAATGGCTCATCCACTTTTGTAGTGAAGAGGGTTTATAATTATAACACCCCGACTATCAAAACTTTGTACTATGCTCTCATAACTCAAATGTCAAGCACGATATCACGAAAAGCTCCCAAACACAGGTCGCCAGTCGCCACACAGCGCAGATGCCGGAAACACGTGCACCGTCACGAGTACGCATCTCACATTCAAGACTAGATTTTAAAACAAACATAATATTTATCACATAAAAACTAAATTCAATGTAATTTTTATAAAAAAAGAATTTTTACATTAGAGCACAAAGCTCTGCACTTCCTAATTTCAATTATTTCTCGTGGCGCACAGTTTTTCGTCGAACGAGAACGTCACAACAGGGAGCGTCGAAACTATTTACAAGTTATCCAACTACAAACGAATGGAGGAAAGAGAGTCTAATAAGTTTAAGGACACAACGACCACAGAATCGTCAGTTGTGTTGCCAGCACTAGCTGTCAAATTACCCCATTCTAAAGAAAATCGCACAATATATCTCGAGTCAAAGAAGATTTCGCATCATGGTCTTATCGTGTGATTCATTGACGGATGAATTTTAACCACTGAAATATGTTTTATTGGAAAGGGATGAACCTTCAACAGGACTATCGTTTTCAAGATCTACATGTTCGTCTTTTCGTTAGTTCGATCGAAGAGGATACTCCGCATTTCTCTGAATGTCAGCAAGTTGTTCTGCTGCGAATTTTCAACTCCTGAGTATGCATCGTCTTTGACAGGCAAACTTCTTTGAATTTAGTGTAGTTTCGTATGTGGTTTCGCTCTGTCCATTCCTTGAAAACTTCTCCGAGCCCTAATTTTTCGGTTTTGCGTAGAAAAAGCACAAAATCACCTCCTTCAATTCATCCCGTGTCCATCTCTGACTATGGCTTCGAGCTATTGCGATTGTGAGTCCCTAGGGCTAACAACCGTGGGATAGCCAGACATCAAGAAGACATTAGCACGGTTTCTGAGCCGGTATCGGTAGAACAAGGCACGTTAAGATTTATTACATTTCTAGTTCTATCCATTTTGCTAATTGGTTGTAAGTGAAGATTCGCAGGAAGCAAGTTAATAGTTCACAGATTACATTTAACCCATGGGTTATTTCCTGTCATCTGTTACTGCGACCCACAGTGGCTTCGGGATATCCCCCCGCAGGACACAGCAAGGAGCCCTCTCATCGCCAGTCGGTATTACTAAACGCTACGGGATTTTCACTGACTGCTGAAGGCAACCTCCTTCGCTGGCTAATGCAAGGTTCGGGCCTCTCTACTTACGGGACTCTAATCAATGGCCTGGTGTCCTAACCCAGTTTCTCTCCTGAACTGGCCATGGGCCGCTAACAAGAAGTCCAAAAGTTCATGGCATTTCCCTCTCTACTTTCCACTCTCCTCTGGAGTACTTCTTTGTCTGACCCCTCACCGTCAACCTATTCAGCAAGGGAGGTCCTACCAGTAGCTAGGCTACCACTGACATAGCTTTCAGGCTCATGGTGGTACCCTATTCAACCCTCGATGAGAGGAAGGTCGCTTCGAGGCCAACTTCATGCTTTCTGTGGACTGCCTCTTCTGCTGTTGCTGAGGTTCTCTTCCGAAGTACTTCTTGTCTGCCCCCGTCCCTTATTATTATTATTATTATTATTATTTTGCGCCAGGTGGAAAAACACCTTCAAAAGGCGAAGAGCGGGACCGGTTGCTCAACAGTGTGGGATTACCTCTTGCTAGGCGACCTCACTAAAAATAACCACCTGTTTCTTCTTCTGGCCTCAGCCTGGGACCGCTTTCGCATTACTTCAGGCTGGGGCCTTTCCTGATGGATGCTTCTTCATTTGTTCCGTCCTTATACGCTATCGCTTAGACAGCCTTCTTCCTTCTTTGCCCGCAGAACGCTTTCTATGAAGTGGGAAATTGCGTTCCAGGACTTCTCATTTTTTAGCATTGTGTCGACAATATTTTCTGGCGTGAGACTACCTGTCGTTTCCTCTAGTTTATAGAGTTTTTCTTTCCGGTTTGTACACTGGAAAAGGTGTGCTCGACGGTGTCCAATTGATTTCCACAGTGCTTACAGTGGGGTGTTTGAACCCTCCCCATGCGGTAGAGATAGTCTCTGAAGTAGCCGTGTCCTGTCAGGAACTGTGAGAGGTAGAAGTTCACTTCCCCAAACTCGCGTTGCACCCATGGCAGCAACTTCTTAATAAGTCGGTGCGTCCACCTCCCTTTGGTCCCGTCGTTCCAGCGTTCCTGCCAGCACTCCATTGTCTCTTTCCGCTCCTCTTGTGCCGCTTTCGCTCTGCCGTCGCTTGCGCTCCTGTCATAAGTTCGCTTGCGCTCCAGCGCGAGCAGGTCGATCGGTATTGCTCCGGCGATCACAAGGATGGCGTCTGCGGAGACTGTTCGGTAAGAGCATGCCACCCTCAGTGCTCCCCTACGCTGAACAGCTGTGATCCGTGTTCTGTATTTTTTCACAGTCATCGCTTCGGCCCACACTTCAGCTCCGTACAATAGCATTGACTGTACTGTCGACATCAGCAGTCTCCTTTGGTTCGGCCGTGGGCCGTCTACATTGGCCATCAACCTGCTCAGTGCTGCGGTTGTGGTTGCAGCTTTGTCGGCGGCCTTCTTAATGTGGGGCCAGAAAGTCAGCTTCGTGTCCAGGGTTACACCCAGATACTTTGTGGACGGTTTCGTTAGTACCCTTTCTCTTCCCGCTTGTAAGGGTGAGGATGGTGGGGATTCTTTTCCTGGTGAGTACCACGATTTCCGTTTTTGCGGGTGCCAACTGCAGACCGTGGCCTTCCATCCAGTCACTGACTCGCCTCATCACCTGGTTTAGCCTTAGTTGGGCTAGCTCAACGCTACGGGCTTCTATGACGGCCGCTGTGTTGTCTGCGTATCCGACCAGGAGAGTGCCTTCCGGCATCTCTGTCCTTAGCAGACTGTCGTATACTGCGTTCCAGAAATCTGGTCCTAGTATTGAGCCCTGTGGAACACCTGCGGTGACTGGCTTGGATTTCTGCCCGTTTGTTGTCTCGTATAGGATGTAACGGCCCTTAAGGTAGTCCCTTTCCATAAGGGTAAGGTATTTGGGGGCTTTGAAGGTGTTTTCCAGCGCGTCCAGGATGTCAGCCCATCTTGCCGAGTTAAACGCATTCTTGACGTCGAGGGTCACAAGAAGGACGATTGGGCCGGCCGCGTGGCATGCCTCGTTCGCTCTGTCGAAGGCTCTGATAACCTCCCGTATGGCTCCTATCGTGGAGCGTCCTCGTCTGAACCCGTGCTGTTGGTCGGACAGATTTTCTGCAGCTTCGGTGGCCGCCAACAACCGCGGTTTCAGGAGCTTTTCCAGGATTTTCCCCGCTACATCTAACATGCAGAGAGGTCGGTACGCTGTTGGCGTGTGCATGTCGCCTTTGCCCTTGCTTATGAGGGCCAGTCGCGCGGTTTTCCAGCGAGTGCTAAATATACCTGCTTTGAGACAAGTGTTGAACATGTCCAATAGCAGTTGTGGGGTTGTTTCTACCATCGCCTTATAGACTTCCGCCTGTATGCCATCCGGTCCAGGTGCCTTCTTGGTTTTTAGGGAGCTTACCGCCGCTACTAGCTCTTCTTTGCTGAAGGTATGTACGTCGATACTCCCCGGTTCATCGTTTCCTTCGCTTCTAATTGGGTGCGTTGGAAAGAGAGCCTCCACTATGTTCGTCGTTTCTTCTGGGCTAGGGGAGGCCGTGGGTCCAAGGGCCCTTAGTTTCTGGGTGACAATTTTGTACCCCAGTCCCCAGGGGTCAGTGTCGACTTCCGCGCACAGTTTTTTCCAGCACTCGGTTTTGCTGCTCTTGATGGCGTTTCGCAGTGTCTTCCTCGCAACCTTGTGCTCCGCTGTAAGCTCTGCTAGCTTCCCGGGGTTGGTTCTGTGTGCTCGTTGTGCTTTTCTGCGGAGTTTGAGACTATTTGCCCGTAATTCCGCTATTTCATTGGTCCACCAATAGGCCGGGCGTTTTCCGTTTCCTCTTCTTTTAATGGGCATAGAGGCGTTGCATGCTTTGGTAATGAGGTTCATGGTTGCCTCTACGAGGGTATTTGTTTGTGCCTTGTCCGGCGGTCCTACCGGCAGTTGGGGGATAGACTCCAGACCATCCTGGATCGCTCTCTGTAGTTTCCCTTTGTCCATTTTTGCGGCGTTCCATCGTTTGTACCGTCTGGTGAGGTGATCTTCACGTGTATCCTGTCTTTCGTTATCAAGTATCTGGAATAATAAATATTGGTGGTCGCTACCGGTGTAGTCCTCAATGACTCGCCAGCCTTGCTCCTTAGCCGCTAGTCTTTCCGACATGAGCGTGACGACGTCTCTCCGACATGAGCGACGATTATTATTATTATTATTTTTATTATTATTATTATTATTATTATTATTATTATTATTATTATTATTATTATTATTATTATTATTATTATTATTATTATTATTATTGTTGTTGTTGTTGCTGTTATCATCATTAAAACTGATGTACTGATCAGATTTTCCTAGATGCAGATTAAGAACATAGTGTATAATTAGTTATTGGAAAATACATATTCCATAAAACATTTTTTTTAGATTCAGTTCAGGCATAAATCATTATGAAAAATTTTGTAGTAATTCAAATTCTATTTATATATTTTTGTAAACTCTATTATATTAAATTATATTTGTTTTGTATTGACGAGGAAAATAACACTGAACTATCAACATTTCAAATTAATATAATCTACAGGAGTTTGAAAAACAAAATAAGGAAAGAGACAAAAATTAAATTTTATTGTTCAGTAGCCACCCTCCCCTTCTCTATGAAAATGAGAGCTTGGTACTCAAACACAGAATTTGAGTGCGGACAAGAAATTCCTAAAATACTACCATAAATTATGAAATGCACAGAGGAAATAGATTTGGAGATGATATAAAAATAAAGGGTCTTGATGAAAGATAGATGTAGTACAAGAATAACTAATTAAAACATGCACAAATAATGGATTAATCCAGTTTACTGAATATACTGCCTTCCAAAACAAGCAAAGTGGTAGTAGAGATAGAGAAATGCCAAGAAAAACTGGTAGAAGTATTGTGAGGCTGAAACATACAGACACTTAATCCTTTAATTAAAGAAGTTTTGTATTGAAATATTCATCTTTGTAATAGTATAAATTGCAGTATTCGTCTAATATAATGTCCAGTTAATAATATTTATTTTGATGTAATGTGAAGTAGAAATGAATAGCTGAAAAGTCATAGTTCTTAAATATAGATATAATTTTAATTATTTAATTATATAATTAATTTTAATAATGTTAATTTTGCAGAGTTTATTTGTATACCTTACTCTTAGTATCTGTAGCTTGTAGATGGCTCATGGGCAGCGTACTAGCTTCCCGTTGTCTAATTCCAGGTTTGATTCCCGATCGAGGCCAAAATAGTATTGTAGCTTCCCTTTAAAATTTCAGTTTCTGTAGCTGCGTGACAAAGAAAAGCTCAGACAGGCGTAGTTTGCTCATTACGGTTAAAGGAATACATCATGTTCACCACATGTCTCTCTTATCTCTCAAGTGTGGGAATTAAGTAGGCCCGGGCATGGGGGACACTTTTACTAGCCAGCAAAGTCAGACAGTTGACCCAAAATGCCAAATACATATATACACTCTTTATTTATAATGTTTATAATTTATATATCTAGTAATTAAAGTAAGTAGCATACCTAACAAACTCAAGTTGGGAGCAATATCAGAGATAATATTATGTGAAATATTGTATTATGTGTGACAATTGCACAAGTGTTTGGACAGGTTTAGATCCACATTGTTGGTACATTTGTAAGTGTATGTAGGTAGTGTGAGTGTCTTTCTAATATAGAAACTAAGCAAACTTTCAGTCTTTATATGCTATTTTTAAAATACTTTACAAATATTATATAATAGTTGTAGAGAAATGAGTGCAACACATGAGGACCCTAGATAATTTGCATAGGTGATTAAGAAATGTTGGTGATTACCTCTCAATTACCTTAGTTCTTTACAGCAATGTGACTACAGTAACTGTAGTTACTTTATGCAGTGAAATAATTTTCCTGAAGAGAACCATGTGAATATGGCTAAAATGTTGAAAATACAAATACAGAAATTTAAAATAAAACAATTACAATAGTGTCCTTGTTAAAATTGTATAAATATGTATTTTTGAATTATGCAAATTTTTTAGAAGGCAATAAAATATATTATCTAATAAATGGTATATTAACCTTTTATTATTTTGATTAAAATTGGGCGTACAGTATATTGTTCAAGAACATTATCTGTTCTGTATCCTTTGGCTGTTTTTTTTTTTGTTGATAGTGAGACTAATATGTAAATCTTGACGTGGGAAGTTAGATTTTATTAAAAAAATATTGAAAGGTAGCGACCATGAAGGAATAACATAACACTGGAATAGGACATTGTCTTAAAAAATGTAATAAGATCAAAAAATTACTTAACCCTACTTTGTATTATATTAGGAGAGCTAAGTTGCCTTAATATTTATGACTACTCCTGTCCATCAATTACTGAAACGTGACACTAGTTCCGTATTCTCTATCTTGAAAGAAGCGGTTTCCTCGACGTATTCCCTCGGTTGGCGTTCGTCTCAGTCCGTGCTGGGCTGCTCAATCAATAGCTCCAGCTGGCTGCTGCGCGCCGGCGTGGCTCGGCACTATAAAGGTTTCTCATCTCGTCCATCTCTTCTGTCAAGTATTGACGTGCGACTGCTCGAAGCGTTTGGTAATGATGTTGCTGCCCGAGGAAGTACAATTTGTCTGGGGAACAACTTACTCGTTTAACTGAAAGGTAACTTACAATAATAATTTGAAATAACCAATTACATGCAACAAAGTGTTTCTTTTTAAATTAAACACCTTTTAATAATTATATTTTTGATTTATTAGATACTACTAATGTTTTGTACTTCTGAAACTTGTGTAGTCTTTACATGTCGATCATTTTTCATTTTGTGGTAATGTCAATCTTACCTGTACACAAAATTGGGCTGTTTTCTTACAAAATATTGAATAGAAGTGAACAGAAATTAGTGTGCAGGTGTTGTACATTAAGACATTTTTCAACCAAAATGTGAGCGAGAATCTGTATTATCGCTTTTGTAATATTCATACCAATATAGTATGTGGAGGGGGAACAAACAAAAAAAGTTCATGGGTAGCATCAGAAAGACTGGGACTTATCCTAAAAAAATGAAGATTATCGTATGTGTTTGAATTAAAGGAACGAATTGTTGTGCTGAAAAAGTAACTTGGTTTCTAGCCAACAATTCGTAAGGTTTTTTGTACGTGGTTAACACGTATGACGAGACGACTCCGGTATTGATTATGTGGTGGGAATGGAATAAGTTCAGTCTTTTTCGTAGCACTACATTAATGCGTTGTTGCAGTGTTTTCCTCAGGAATATTACTGACTTCCGCTGTTCTGCAGGTAGTGATTTCTTTTTCTCAAAATGTTTTTAGTTTTTGTAGACTCTGTCGCCAAATTAAGGAGAAAGAAATTTGACGCAATAGAACTTCCAGATATTAGTACCATATAATTACTTTAACTTTCCATCTACTTCGAACAACTTCATTATTCAATACAGCACTATGCGAAGAGTAGGCGAATTTTCTTAAATAGTTGGCATAAGGCGCGGTAAATACGGTGAATAGGTGAAACCGGTAATGACATTACGTACTTTCATTAAAATTATCGCAAGTTTTGTGAATAATCAGCAAAAAATATAGTTTATTTGATAATTACAACGGTATTGTAATTAGAGACTATCCTGTAGGATTCTTGGTAACAATTTGTGGGAGCAATAGCAGCTTGAATACAACTTGTAGGCCTTATTGTCATATTTGCGTAATAGAGAAAATAATGTTCTTGATTTGCTCAAAACTTAGGTGCTTGTTTTTATGTACACCTGACAATTTGTTTTTTCATTACAGTAGATGCGTGGGCAAGTTAAGATTATTCTTACCTTGCCACTTTTCATCCCTGCACAAGAAGTACCAGAATGTATAATGTCTTTAGAGTCCCACCATCTTCAACTAATTTGCCACCCGAAGATTGCACAAACTCAGCAGAAAGGTGTGTGGATTTTGTTGCACCCTTTTCATTGATATTATTAGCTCACATGAATGCATATTTTGGTTTGATTAGTTATCTTTAGTAATTTGGACTTTTTGCTTGCACGACTTGCAATTACAATACATACAATTTGTTGTATGATCCATTAGTTGCAATGAAAATTACTAGAAAAATCTTCAACCTTTTATATGTTCAGCACTGATTGTTAAATTGTTTTGGGCAAAAGTTTTTTGAGTTAATAAAATATGTTTTTAGCATTACAACTTATTGATCACTTTGTAAAGCAAAATTGTCTAAGCATTGCTATGCAATTAGATGTATAAAACCACTTAAGCAGTTCTAATTAGGTTAACATTTGTTTTATAAAGGAAATACCAATGCTTGATGATATTTCTCTCTTATTTTCAGTTCTCGCTGTCCCATTAATTTCAGTAAAGGTTTTAATAAACTTAATTTGAAATTTTAAGGTAATATTTCATCACTTAGGATTCAGGAATGTAATTAAAGTTCATGAAATTGGTTCATCAATTGCATGACTATTTCTTCTGGGATGAATTTGAATATTGAAATGTTCCATGTGCATAGACCTTGCAATGATTTTTCTCCTTCCTTTAAGGAATTTCCTGTTTTATTACTATATGTCTACAAGTGCATGTTTGTAATTTTTCATTAGTTGCTGAATATATTATTTTTTGTCAAATACTGTTGTTTCAATTTTTTAATATTTTTTTTTGCGAGATAGGCTCTAACGACAGTTGTCTTTTAACAAATCAATTTGGTCTGAACCTTTCAGCTTTACTTTTTGCAGCATTCAATTTTGTTTGAATATCCTTTTTTGTAAAAAAATATGAAACCATTGTATTTCAGTATTATAAAGAAAGTAGTTGAACACAAGCACGTATTAACAGAATTGTAATTTAATACAAATTGAATTAAAGTCTTAGTACCACAATATTTAATTAATTTACAAATACTTCTTTCAGTGCTTAAAGCAAGTGGAAAAAAATATACAAAAAGTGTGTAAATTCAAGAATTCATGAAAGTGATCATGTTTCTCTGTTGCTTGATATTTCAGGATTGAAATTGATTTTGTGTTAGTTAATATTTTCTACACGAATTCTTTGTGAATTTTTGTCTACATTAATTCTTCATTCATTATTGAATTTTGACCAAGGTAGTTCTGAATGATAGGGGATGGGGGCCAGTATTCATTATCATGTAAGAAATGCGGTTAGAGCCTCTGCTATTTACTATGGAGCAAACACCCAGGGATTTCTTTCAATTCCACATATCGAGATAAAAATCTTATGTATAGATACCTTCGATACTTATTGATTCTCTGTAGATACTACCTTAAAGAAAATGTATGCATCTACTGTGTATGCAAACTGTTCATTTTGAATTTATTTTTGTTGCTAATTTCTAAAAGCTCTAGCATCATAGAAATATCATTTTTAGTGTCCTGTGCATTTGGCATGCCCACTTAGTTCACGCAACTTGTGAGTATGCTAATGTTTTAATTTCAGGGAGTTGTGAATTGTCAACTATTTTTTAATTTTTATTATTTGTTTATTGATAATGAAATATTAGGTGCTTTGTAGTACAAAATGTTGCTTAGTTTAGGAATATCGTAAATATTTTAGGCATATGCTGTTATATTTGTTTTGCATTTAGAAAATTAATTTTCATAGTGTATAGAGTACTATTTTCTCGTTTTACCAATTGTAAACCTTCTGTTCATTCAAATATGTTCAAGAGTTTGTTCTACAATGATAGTCTTAAAAAAAAAATCTTCAGTAGGATTGTCTCATTTAAATATATTATTGGGATTATAATACAGGTGGAGTTATTGGCTATCAGTGCAATGCTTTTTAATTTCTTATTGTAGAGAAATTTTATTCTAATTAACTTCATGATGTTTCATAATCAGATGTGACCACAATCTTCAGGTACAATTGTTCTGTAATTTACATATATAGCCTTATTGAAATAATACGTATTAAAAAACAAACAAAAACAACTTGAGCATGATATAACTCTGTTGCTCGAGAGTTATACTACCTCAAAGAAGACCTCAATTGAAGAGCTGAGTGCAAGAACCAGTTAATGACCACTTTTTTGCGAAAATTATAGTTTCACATATATGAAGTTTATTCTGCTCTCTATCAGTAGACATTATCATTTTCGACAATAAATTCTTAATCCTCCCAGGAAATGCTGTTGAAATTTTACCTTCTACTCTCTTGGGTGCAAGGACCAGATAATAGCTGGAGTTACCCACTTCTTGCACTCAGACCGGAGCTGATCCTGAGCAAGTGGCCGTTTGCAGCTAGAAGCTCAATGATGAATACAGAATGAATACAGAAATAAAGTCAGGAATTTGAATCATTTTTAATAAATGCTAGTTGTTAAATAATATGTTTAGTGTAACATGAACATAAAATATGAGTGTTTATATAATTTTATAACTTCTCTTCAAATTAATTTTAAATATACATTTCAATGGCAAGTTTTAACAATACATTTCAATGGCAACAAAACCTAAGATGATGACAAAAATTTATTAGCAATGAGAAAAAAATACATGAAAAAGGAAAATGATAGTGAAATCTTTATATCTTAATGGACCAATTTTTACTTATTTCATCAGGAATATTTCTTCAAATGCATAACCACTTTCCTAAATGTCGACAATCCTGTATGCTGTGTACTTGGGCCTTCAGAAAATCAAAAGGAAAGGGAATATTTTCTTTGTCCTAGAAAAAAGGAATGACATGTTGGAACAGCTTCTTGGAAATTTTATATTATTACAGTGAACCAGTATGTGCTATTAAATTACAAATGCCACCTAAAACCATTCTTCAATAACATTATCAAGAATGCGATTGAGTCTCAGAATTAGCAGATATTGAAACTTCATTTATGAAGGAATAGATGTGTCTGTTTCTAATCAGCATAGTGGTATTATCAGCATAAATTTTCTATATTGAAAGCACAATGTCAGCTCCTGTTGTTGAAGGCACCCAAAGCAAACACTGAGGCACTTCAATTGAATTCTAAAAAATACAATGATGTTACGAAACTGTTGCAAAAGTACATTCCACCTGTGGATAAACAGTCTACTCTCTACATTCAGCAAAACCTAAAAGAGGAAACCGAAACACACTGACATGTTGTACAATGACTAACATTTCGTTTGTGAATTAAATTAATATGTTTTGAAATTTCTTCAATAAAGTTCATTTGTTGCATATTACTACTTTAAAGTAATATGTATGTATTTTTCAATAAATTTCATGGAAATAATTTGCTTGTGCTAATTATTCTTACTTGAACCCATTATAGGAATTTTGAGAGCAAGAATCATGTAAATCCAACATGTATTTATCTAATTATTACCTATTTCTACTAAAAGTGGCAGTTAAAATTCATTAAGAAAAGTGCTGTGGCAGTTAAAATTTGATGAAATGTTCACATTATTTCCTTCCTTCATCTCACACAAGCAAATGCGATGCATTTCATGTTTAAAGTAACGTAAAATGTTCTTCTCATGTTTTTCAAAAATTTACTTTTGTTTATTGTCAGGTTCTGGCACTCACTCAGTCTTCAACTGTAGAGAAATTTCATTCTTATTAATTTTTTTTTCAAACTTGATGTTGCATTATTTTTCTATTTTCCATTGTTTATTTTCTTTATATGTATTATAAGACTTATTTCAATAAAGATATATATGTAAATTACAGAACGTTTGTACTTCAAAATATATTCACACATGGCCATGAAATGTTTTGAAGTTAATAAGAATAAAATTTCTCTACAATAATAAATTCTAAAGCATTGAACTGATTGTCTAGTTTTACCTGGAAAACTCATCTCTGTATTGACAGTCTTAGCTTGCATTTAAAGAAGTGAGCCATATTATTTCTATACTGAACTGCACTGAGGAGTAAGTGTGACTTCCATGTGGTTCATTGTTGCTCTAAAAAATGTTTGTGTTATCACATATTCCTGGTAATGAATAAGGCGGTGAAATTTGGAAGGTGTACTTGGCAATTTCAGCTTTACACAGTACCTGTGTATTATTTGACATTGCTTTGCGAAATGCTTTCATACATTTTATTACTTTCTTGTCTTATAAATTCTTCGTAAGAAGAGAAAGTTATGTAATCGTGTGCCAGAAAATCTTCAAAATTGATATTCCTCAATCAATTTGAATGAACTCTTGGCTTTGGGAGTTTCAAATGGATATTTAGTTTTTTGAGGATACTTCATATGAAGCCTGAAAAACATTTAAAAATTTTTTTTAAAAACAGCTCCAAATTTTTTGCTTAAATTGTGGTGTTGAATAGTGCAAAGGACGTTTGAGAGAATGGTTCAGATCTCATTTTCATTAACATCCCTGATTTTTCGAAAGTTGCAAAACAATTTAAAACTACACAATTGAAGATAGAAATGTTTGCCTCAAAGTATGTTGTACGAAACTGCTCTTTAAAAGAGTTCATGTATATATTTTTGAGAAAATGAGTAGTTTTTGAAAAATTTGCGTTTGAAATTATCACAATTTTTTTTTTCTTCTCAAAAACGGTGCCAAAATTTTTGTTTAAATTTTCCTAAAATTCCGAAAATAATTGATAACCACAAAATTGTAGGTATAGTGTTTTCCTCAGACAAAGCCAGTTGCTCATGCATGAATTTTATTTAGTGTGTTATGTACATTTTAGGTGTATTTGTATGTGTTGAATATCAGTGAATTCTATATTCATACTTCCTTTTTGCATGTATTGTGACAAGAAGGATTAAATTTGGTTATGAAAATATGCTAACTTTTGCTGTAATATTTTGTCTTCGTCCTTTTTTTCAATTCTTTTTCAGCAAGCACCAATATCAATCAACTTCCATCCAATGCTTCCGTGTGGCATCCAACCCCTTTTGAGGACATACCCCTTCGTACATGATACAATGAAGCCAGATTGTATCATGTACTGGTGAATAAATGAGTGCTATTAAAATTCAAAGATTCATAAAAGAATAGTTCAACCCACACTTAACCCTTCGTAGTGAAATCAGTGAATTTAATTTGCAGTCATAAGGCTGAAATTTGATTAATCATAAAGAACAATTTTCAGTTATGCAATGATTTCTTTTCAATAAATAGGTAACAATGAAGATTACAAAATTTATTGATGAACCAATGATGAAAACGTTTCCTTCAAAGTGCTAGTATTAATATCAATATTACAAATAACATTTGAATAATTTAAATGATTACCCTCTAATTATTTTTCTTTTAAACTCCTGACATATTTTAGTTCATTATTGCTTGCCTACATATGGCAAATTAAATGCCTTAACTTCTTTGCTCTACTTGTATATTAATACGTTCTACTTAATTGTTTGGATAGCTAATTAATTATTACTTTTTATTTCAAAGGGATTTGAATAGTAGTTCATTATTATTTTTAATTTAGTATTGTATCAGCAAAAATTAATATTTAAATTTAAGAAATGAAGGTAAATTAATTTAATTTATTTAAATACAAATAGGCAATAGCTTTTATAAAGAATTAATTGTATTTACAATGCTGTAAGAATGAAACAAAAAAATAAACTAAAATGAAAATAATGAAAAAAAATGGAATTGCTGCTGTGACGCCGGGGGGACAACCAAAAGCATCTCCATTAAACGCAACATGCTAAGAACGTGCAAAACGCTGTGAGGAATAAGTAGCGTTCAAATATCGACTGTGTCGCTATCTATTGAGTGCATCTCGAAGTTCTTATAGAATCAGTAGTTATAGAATCCCTAAATTTGCTTTACGCAACGGTGCACGGGCTATGGAACCTATAAATTTTATTGAACCTATAGCTATGGAACCCACATGGAAAGCTTTATGCAACCGGCCCATAGTCTCTTGGATAAAATTAGTTCTTTAAAAAGGTTATACAAATTTTAAAAAAGAAGTAGTTTTTGCGTAGTTGGCTCTTGAAATTTACGAACTTTTTCTCAAAAACCGCTCCAATTCTTTTGTTTACATTTTTTCCACATATGTAATAGGGGCAGTAAGAAGTATGGCGCTAGTCTCTTTTTCATCTATAGCTCCATTTTTTCGAAAATGTCAAAAGAACGTGAACATTTCAAAACCACAAATTTTCAGTTTTCTGAAAACTCGCACGAAATGTTTTCATGAAAGTTTCTCTTCGTATTTAACAGCGTATGATAGATGAAATGAATAAATACAAAATAAAACTAGTGGTGCTATAGAATGGCCTGACTTTCTCACAGTAGTTGGTTCTCTAATCTCTTCAGACTGAAGTAAGATTTCGGTTGTGCCTGATTCTCTTCCCAGTTACCTTCTTTGTTAACCCAAAAGACAGTTTTCTCCATGTGTCTCGATTTTTCGGCTTCCTAATGCTAGAATTGAAACCACCATACGCTTATTACTATTATATAAATGTTAAACGCACGTACTTCCCGGATGGCTCAAGTGGCTAATTGGCGAGTAAGGACTCAGCTCTTCAGAAGGAAGTTTCGCTGGCTCGAGTCTTGGTAAGGGGAATATTTAGTCACAATTCTAATCACAAAGAGAATTAAGATAAACTGGACGTATATGTATGTGATTTTCGAATTTTCAACTTTTAAACAATATTTTACATATCTGGTTCGATTTGTAAAACATATGTATCATCAAATCAATTGTTCGTCTTTCTGCGCATGTGTATTAACCGATTTAAGTAAAATAATGAATATATCAACATTAAATTCAAATAGAATATAACCAGTACCCACGGAACCAACGTAGATATCCCTTATTGTTCCGTAATTATTATTACTTTCTCGCCTTACGAATTCTTCGTAAGAAGAGAAGCGTGCGCCAGAAAACGCCCGGTATTTCGGCATGAAAAACAACATATTGCTGGGTTCTGGTATCGAAAATGTGGATAAATCCTGATGGTAAATTTATAAAAAAATCCAGAATCCATGATTTGGATGGTTATTGATACCGAAACATCGGTTGTCGGCAAAACGTCCGTTTGTCCGTGGTGTAACGCTAGCGCCTAAACCGTCTCGGTTTAGGAGAAATAGCAGAAAAATAATTTGCTGTTTGAAAACACGTTTGCTATTTTATATAGTGCAGTGTTGCGGAACAGAATGCGAGAAAGTATGTGCTTTGCAGTATCACTAGTTTACCTTGCAAATAAAATGTGTTAAGTAATATTTGACATTAGTTTCCTCTTTTTTGAATTGATTTTCCTCAAATCTTCACATGCCTGTAGTGGTTATCAGTAATCTGTCAGACATACTTATTGCTCCTGACATTTCTTTAGTTACCAAATGAAAAGTTATTTTTTATCTGTGATCAGTGGTGATTTTATTAAAAAAGCATAACGTCTGATTTGTCAGTATTTTTCTGCTATACATTGTGCTCTACAGAACTTTCTTAGTTACATTTTATAATATTCATAATGGATTATTTATTTGCCTTGAATCGGCCATCTCTTGGGTTATGGAGATAACTTGTAACATTTGTAACTGTTTTGATGGGAGATTTATTCTAACCTTTAGATAATTTGATCTGGGCTGCCTGGGTGACGCCGCGACGAAGGGTGAGATGCCGACGTTTCTTCGCCGCGAATGGGTATACAAATTACAGCCAAACAGGGACCTGAAACGATCCGCCTACATCCAGGACCCCACGACACCGTGAGCAAGAAAATCACCACACTCCCATACATAACGCATCACAGAATTAATAAACTCCTGAGGCGGTTCCAGATTAAGACAGTTTCAAGGCACACCAAAAACTCGGTCAAACCTGAATGCACTTCAAAGACCAGCTTCCACCGTCCCAAGCCGCCGGAGTATATTCTTTTCCGTGCTGCTGTGGTCGCACTTACATCGGAGAGACAGGAAGAACCGTAGACGAAAGACTACGCGAGCATATCCGTGATTTTAAATTTAAAAATGCATCACTCCGCCGTAGCTCTCCACGCTTGGGAAATCGGCCATGACTTCCTTTTAGATAAGAACAAGGCCCTCGCCACGAAGGACATGTGGTGTCCCAGACGGATCAAAGAAGCATTAGAGCTCGCGAAACGTCCCCGGAACATCAACGGGGACGCTGGGTTTGGTCTCCACAGTGCGTGGCTCACATCTTTGCACATTACGAGGTCGCGGGAGGCCGCCCGCCCGGATCACTCCATGCCGTCCGATCCCTTGCATTCCTTGTCGTCCGAACTCCGGACCTTCCCACCCGTCCATTCCCCTGCCTCCTTTAATCCTTCCCCCCGGTCGCGCCCCACTGGCCGACACCTCAGCCCACCAGAACCTGGCCCCGCCCCGCCTTATTGGCAGGTCACTTAAGCCAATCACATCCTGGCCTACCTACTATATAAACTGGAGCACCCAGTATTCTGGAGCTCTGAAGAAGACCGCGTCATGTTGGTCGAAACGTCGGCACCTCAGTCTTCGACGCGACGCCACCTCGACAGCCGCGGCCATGACTGTCCGCGGAAGCTTACGACATCATTTCAGTACCTACTTTACAATTTAACAATCATTTTAAGATTACAGCATATATTGTAATTATAAAGATAATATTAAAGTATTAATAACAGAAATATTTGATTATTTTGTGTAAAGAAAAAGCACAAACTCAAAAGCAGTGTAAGAAATTTTTATTTGCAGTAATCAAATAATATTAACACACAGAAAAGATTTGCAATCAAATTGTGAGGTGATGAGTGGCGGTATTAAATAACGTAATGTCATAATTTGCAGACGTGTTACGAAATTTTTAAATAGTGTGATGTTGAAATGTACTTTTACTCCTTTTATCAGTTTTGAGGAGACGCATTTGCCATTTTATTTCGAATTCTGTGCCAAGGTGTTAAATTTCCAGTTTTCGTTCTATTTTAAGGAGGAAAAAATATGTTCTTTGAAGTTAATGAAAGTTAGTGGAAATTACTAACATATTGTGCCTCATTTCATTTCGTACACCGATTTAAAATTTTATTTTTGACATATGGTAATTTTCTTGTAATTATCTTGTGTTATTGTGTATCTCTATGTTGGTCAGGAACAACCCTCATTGAAGAATGGAGATGGTTTTATATATTGAAAAATGGTAGGCCTAGTATATAATAGGCCTACCATTCTGAACATTCACTGTACTGATGTTTAAAAGAAATCATTGGATAATTGATAGATGTACTCAACAATCTCATTTGGCCAAAAGTCATTGATAAAATTTCCAGAATTGCTAATGATAATTGATTTGCATGGGGGCTCACTTATTCACATTTGATTCTATTGTCATTTTGATTTTTGAAAATGGGCTCACTCTTTATCTATTTGTATGGTTTTTAGCATGTTATCATCTATTTAATTGTTAGAATCTGCAACATCCCAAGCATGAAAGCATGGATTATAAATATTAGGTATTTTATAGCTCTAAAATTTCCCTGCTTGGAAAATTCTCTTTCATCATAGACAGAGTTTTTGAAATTTATTTTTTCTCAGGTAATGCAAATAGCAATTCATGCATAATTGTTAATGTATTGCTTTTGTCATTTTCTATGTCCAGTGCTGTATTAATTATTAAGTTTCTTTGTACAAACTAAGTTTTTACCTTGATAAGAACATGTTTCAGTGATGTTTGAATTACTCAGTTAATGTGTTGGAATATATTTGTAATTGCATTTGATTTTTTTATTACACTATTGGTAATTCCGCCGAATGTTTGAAATTGGAAGAGATCCGCTTAAAGCATTTCTTTCGATCATAACGACACTTTTTGTGTGTTTTATTCATAAATTTATTAAAAAAAACTAAGGCCTGTTTGGCAGTTTGACGTACACAACTTAAAAACTGTGATTTTCATGTGAAAACTTGGGTATAGAAATAGTCTTAACAAATTCGTGCTAGAAGGGGCTATTTCGGAAATTTGAAAACTCAGGGCTTGTGACCGCCAAACCTTTTTTCAACGAACTGTTTCGCCCAAAATTGCTATTAGTACAGAATGTGCACATGAAGTTGCGTGGAAATTTTGAGGTGTATTTGGTTTCTCTTCTGGTCATGGAGGAAAAAAAACTTCCTTCGTGGGTGTGCCAAAGTGTAGGTGATAATTCTATAGGACCCAGCTCCTTTCGGCCTCCAATAAAGTTTGGAAGGGGCCGGGTCCACCCAAACTGGACAATAAATAACGTTGTAAAGAAACATTTCCACATCTGCTTCGATGTTAAATTAAATAGATAAGCAGATGCCCAGAAGCTACATTAACAAAAATTACCTCAGATTCGGCGTTGAATTTTATGAAAAATGCAAGATTCCGAAGAAGAGGCAGAAATGGAAAAAAAGTCTTCTAGAAAATTGAGTTTAAATATCCCTTCCTAGAGCGCAATTGAAACCGACTGCCGCCATATCTACAACGCGCTGGACGGTGCCTCGTTCCGGTGTTATCGATGAACTGCCGATTATTTCGAGGAAACTTGTCACACTACAGTGTTTTAATAGCATCAAGCGTTTTATGTACAATTCATCCAATCAATTAAATCTGACAGGGACTGTAGTGGTCTATCATTTAAGTGGCTATCGAAAGCCCAAGACACTGCACCACAACCGGTTGTAATGACCCTAAAGGTATATCGACAGTTTTACTGATAACACGAATAAACGAGGCAATGCTCAGCTCCGCTGCGGATATGGGTGGCGGGGCCGCAGGTTTGAATTGCGCACCCGGATGTAACCCCAACGTTTAGTGATGGTAGAATTTAGCTCTTAAATTTTAAAAAATCGCATTTCGAAAACAAGTCTATAGTATTTTATAGCATTTTAAAAATAAGATTTATCATTTTGTAGCATTTGCTGATAAAATTGTTATTAAGGAGGGCTTCTTGAGATAAAAAATATGTTTTGGTGCATTTTAGATTTTCCCATTAAAGTAAGGAAATACGGGAAACATTTAATATTTCACCATTTGTGAATTTCAACAAATCTTTAATCAATCACTTTTAAATGCAAATAATGATTCCTAGCTTGTATAGAACACATAGGAGACTTCTGAATAACACTATTCAAAGGACAGGAAAAGGATTGTCTTGCAAATTGTAAATGCTTATTAAAACACATTTTCACAATATTCTTTTAAAAGGTCATGCATTTTTGTCAAATTAAATCAGTTTATGTAAATATCTAATATCAATATGTAACATAATCGGTGAAAAATTAACTGAAAGCATATTTCAATGTTGGCTTCTTTAACCTATTTTTGCTGCAAGTAAGAATTAAACCATATTGACTAAAAAAATCGTTCAGCTTCTACACTGTCGGCCACTGTAAAATTAAATGTTTTCAAACATCGATGTGTTGATGTTGCATCCCTAGTCGGAGAGTGAACACGAAGGAAACCATAAAATCCAATTTAGCATTTATATCGCAGATTCACGACCATTTCGTACTTTGTACTTGATTTCACATCTTATCGCAGATTGAAAACCTTCAGAAATCTACTGCACCGACCGACAAACATACAATTACTAATTTTTCTCACCGTTTGGTAACTTCGCATATTTAGCAATTGCTAAAATCTATCATATCTACCCATGTGGCCAAAGACAATTATTTTTATTCAGATAGACTTGATCTGTCATTCTTCAAGAAAGTCATCATAGAATTAAGGAACTTTTTGTCACGGTTGTTTCAAAACATGTACAATTAGTATTCATAACTTTTTTTTTACCGGATATTGTATACGTTTTAATGTACTGAGTCTCCCGCGATTCCTTGTATTGATCTGTTGGAGAGAAAATTTGCATCTGCCTCTTGCGTAAAGGTCGCCAATCTGTTGGAACCGTCAAGTGTGATCGTCCCGCAGGGAGCGTGGTGGAAATATTCTCTTTCCACTATGGCGGGGAGTGAGCAACAGGGTTGGGGGTCAAGGAGACGGGGCTCTTGGAGACCGAAAAACTGCGTGGGCAATGTGTGGAGGTCCGTTCGTGCCCTTACTATTCGTTACATGCTTCGCCGCGGATCGGGCTGCTTGCCACATTAAAGTTTATAGATTTTCTTGTCGAGTACACACTCAGTCTGCCAAAGACCTGATAGTGTTTCATTTCTTCCACAGAAAAATCATGTTCAAAAATCGAAAGTACGCTAAGGCTGCGAGTTTGAGAGGAGAGTGCTGTGAATTCTGAACTATAACATTTTTAATTAAAAAAAATACGATAATTCGGAGTAGAAAAGGCACAAGAAGATTGTGAAGGTGCTATCAAAACGCTACTTTTGAAACTGAACCAAAGAAATAAGATCGAGGAAATACTATGTCTGTCCGACCCCCAATATTTTCAAGATTGCGCCTCTGGCCCAAAGGAGGGAATAATCATGTGTAGACATCTGCAAAGTGTATTATGTTGTTGCAGGAAGACATTTTGTTTTCGGAAATCCATTACAACTAGTAGCGTTACGTTTTTAAGTTTTTAGTTTGTCTCACAGTATTGTTCCAAATCTGAAAATATTTTTGTGTTTCTCAAAAAAATATTATCCTTTATGATTTTTAGAAACAATGTACGAACAGTATCGACTTTTCTTATTAAGTAAAACTGATAAATATTTGTTTTTAGCGATATTATTAGTCGAACTAATTTTATAATATACTACTGTTCTGTATTTGTTTGATATCTCAGACCACCTATTTCTACAAGTATAAAATGCAGAAAGGGTTGCAGAAAATGCATTCCTTTCCCATTAAATACAGAAAAGTGTTTGACATATTTAATAACATATGGCTTGTTGAATATAGTAATCAAAGGTTCACAAAATTTGGACACTTATTGATTGTTATTTTATGTAAACAAAAAATATATCCTAGATACACAATTATCAAACTACATATTCGAGAGAACAAGACATTCGTGCAAATTTCGACGGCTACAAAAAGATGCGTAACAAGTTTTTTTTTTTTTTTTTTTTTTTTTTTTTTTTTTTTTTTTTTTTTTTTTACATTTACGACCTGAGAATCGAGCTTTAACAAAATGTGTGTTTCCGAACGAGGTGTATACTATGGTACTGATCTACGTTGGAGATAATTGTCAGAATTGCCAGTTACCGTCTAGAAGACCTGGTGAAAACTAAGATGGGTCGGCGCGGTAAGAACGTTTCTTTCGAAATAAGGCAGTTTGTGGTATTTCATCGCGCAATGGACAATAGTATAAGAAGAATCGCAGAGATGTGAATAAAGAGGACTACGGTGTTCAATATTATCAGGCGATTCGAGAAAGAGAAAGTCGTGATTATCACCTTCAAAGTGGACGCCGCGGGGCTTTTTCTCTAAGGAAGAAATATTCATAATAAGTAAGGTGAACAAGAATCCCACAACTACGGCTCCGAAAATCGCTGCCGAAGTAGCGTTAGTTAGGCACAGTTGTACATCCTAAAACTGTGCGAAGAGTGCCTTTATGGACCGTCTGCAACGGTTGAATAGCAAGGCGAATGCCGCTTATAAAAGCAAGGTCAAGAGACGAGAAAAGATGCGAAGGAGCACTAAAAAGGACAAGGGATGGTGGAACCATGTAATTTTCGCGGAAGAACGTTCAAGATGTTCGAATCCGATGGGAGAACTATTGTGTGCAAAAGCCAAAATGAACTTCCGAGACCTTAATTTGCAACAAACTGAAACACGGTTGTGATAGTTTGGAGGTGCATGACGGCGTAGTTGAACTTGATTTTGTAAAAAAATCTGTGGACAAACTGGTTTATCTGCGAATTTTGAAGACAAATTTAAATAAGTGCCCAGAAAGTAGTAGTGGTGGCGGAGGGGGCCCAACTGTTGATTGAACCGGTAGTACGATTACTTCTCAGACTGATTCGCTGAATCATGGTTGAATCGTAGAAATCGTTCACCAGTTGTGGCTGTATCTGCGCTGTGATTGGTGGACCGCAGCTATCTAGGCGGCTCTTTCAAAATCCCCAGAAAATGGATATTAATGAATAATGTGATTAACATTTTATAAATCATAGAATTTTTAGTACATCTCGGAGGACACGAACATAATATACCTTTATGAATCATTTAAATCATCGATAATATAATCTTTTATGTCAAACTGCCCAATTAATTCGAAGTTCCCTTCCAAATAAATAAATAGTAAATGCGTGAAAGTAGTATAATTACTCATGGAATATTTATGTAGGGAGTTATTCCTTTTACAAACAGCATTAATTTGTGGTTTATAAATTTTTAATATACATGAAATACTAGAACCATAGTTTATAGGTGAATTCTTCAATATACAACACTTTAGGAAGTTGCACGAATTATTTTTCATAGAGGCCTGAGGTTCGTTCTTACGATTCGTGAGTCACGAAGTCGATTCATTATTCATTAGCGCCACCACTGACCAGACGGAACATCGAAGAACTACATGGTCGATGGAACGATTCACTCGATGTAATCGGTGCAATTGTACCAATCATCGATTGGAAACGCTGGAAAATACGGTGGCAACGTACACTGAAAAAAAGGACAGTATTTTCATAAGGCAAATCCAAAGTATAAAATAAATGCTTTATTATAACGTCTAAATTCTTACAAAAGCATTGACACATTAACGCTGTAAATTCGTGTGTGGAGGAGGGCGAACTACAAAGTAATCTTTGGTTAAACGACTCCCAACGGTTGAAAGGGCGGGAAAGAACCGTTGATTCATCCAATCACTCGCTACACGAGTAAGTAGGCATTGGGGATTTATTTAAATTATATGATGACAAGGATCCGAAACACACTGCCCATGTAGTGAAACTCTGACTGCTGTATAATGGCCTCAAGGTTCTCCAAATCCCACCATAATCATTGAACTTTAATCCGATTGAGAATTTGTGGGATAATGAGAGTAAATAATTTCGCACAAGACCTATTAAAGGGAAAGAGTACTTGAAGCAGAGATTGATGGAAGAACGGATGCATATCTCGCCTTATAAGACACGATGGCTAGTGGAAAGTATGCCAGACAGAAGGAATGGAGGAAGGTAAAAGGCAAGGCAACATATTAAATTGTTTCCTTTTTTGGTTATTCACGCATATTTATTATCAGTAACTGGAAATTTCCAATGTGCGAGTCGTATTTAATAAAACTACTCTACGAATGAAATTACCCCCAAAAAAGTTTCAAAATGCATCAAATATAAATTATTGTATTCACGCCCTAAGTGCACACGGCAACACTTCCTGTGAATGATGTGGATCGCATCTTGAAGTTTGCTAGCAGGGAGAAGTTGGTATGAAAAATCTATTATTTTGGAGTTACACCACATCGATTACCATGCCAGATGCACACGCCTCGATTGGTGCATGCCAGTCAACGCTATTGGTGTCAACTTCACGAATGGAATAGTGGGTCTAACTATTTAGGGCGAAGACACGTTTGGAGTAGTTTTGAAATAAGTAGAAAGCCCTACATCAATTTAAAAAATTATTTCCTCGAAAACAACAACAAAAAAAAAACAGGTAATTTCAGCAAGACTTTCGAAACCAAACATTTAGGTTGCGAAAAATTTGTGAACTTTCAAAAATTTTGAAAATTCATCGATTTCATCGAAAATGGGTCATGCGCCATTTTTTAAGCGTCATCCACGGTATCCGAGGAAAACGTTTAATCAAAAGCTTGGAAAGAAAATTTTTGAGATTTTAGAAAATGTTGAGACATGTAAAGAATCCCTAAAAATGCCTTCGGGCGCGGCGATGGTGAAACGGTTAGCGTACCGTACTGGTGTTCAAACCCGATCGAAGGACCGGACTGGCGGGTTCAAACCCGATCGAAGCCGTGGATTTTTAAGGGCGAAAAAATCCTTCGTACGCCTTCCTTCGGAGGGGAAGTAAAGACGGCTGTCCCATGTTAGTAGATTTACTTACATGTAAAAGATCCTCAACCCTAAATGACGCCTCTGATCTAAATTCAAATCACCTGTTTCTTGCTCAAGAAATACCTCCTTTCTCTGTTAGTTGGTGAAAGGAGCGTAGGGAAATTTGCGTGGTCAGACGGAAGAGCAGGCCTCATGGCCTGAGTCTCGCCACGTAAAATAAGGCATTAATTCAATTCAAAAATAAAAATTTACTTGCAACGAACTTGCCGATTCCTCAAGATCGTTCGGGGAGTATCAATTTTGGAGAAAATAGTTTAGGTTTAGAATGGTGTAGGCGCTAGCGTTGTGGACGGGTTTGGGGGAGAGTTATGATATACAGATTTGCCTGAAGAAAACTCGCGTCCACTGCATGCTGTTGTGGTGTGGGCTGGAGGGTGACTGCAGACGCCTGACAGTAGCTTTTGTGTACTGATCGTTCACACAGCTAACATGTTGCGAGAACTGAGCTGCCATACTTGGGCCACGGGACAGTCTCTTTCGCTCATACTGTGAGCTTCCCCAAGTGTCGGTGTTGGGCTGTTCATGACAGAGCGGCAGACATTTCCTTGGACAGCGAAAGGTCTCTTGGTTTAAGCGTTTGCCGGGTGTCGCACCTAGTGTGGCCCACCCCCATACCGTCTAATCAATTCAAGTTATGGAAATGCAATTTTCGCTTAACAATGCGTAATCATGAGGCAAGTAACACGCTGCAGAGATAATGTTCATAATATTTTAGTTTTCGAGAAGTTAATCTTCGATTTTTTGCATGGAACTATATACTTTTCTCACTAGAAATGGATGGATCATGAAAGAGGAATAACATGATGTATCATTTGTTAATGTTTGGATACTAATTTGACTATAATACTTTATGACATGTGATTTTAAACTATACTGACAAAATTTCCTGTAGCAGTCCTTTGCATCTGTCGCTTTTGGGAACGGTGACCCTCACTTCTCGGCGCCGAGACTAAGGCCGCTCCACAATAGCCCGTGAACGGGAACGTAAAGAAAGTTTAAAGACGGGCATCTCTGGCAGGCGTTCACATCACGACGGGAACGGGAAGGATGGTCAACATTTATCTTGGCCCGGGAACGGAAAGCCCCTCGACTAAGAAAGTACAGTAAGTGGCGGCAAAGCTTTCCAACTGATCGAGCGCGCGATCTGCGCGTGACACTGGTCTGGAGCGGAATTGAGTGTAGTGCGATATTGAGGATAGAGCCTCCTGGATTTGCAAGGCGAGGGTTTGTCGCGGGTTTTGTTAGTCATTGTTGAATTGATTTAGTTCTTTTTAGTAATTATAGTATAATTTTTCTGTTGATATTCATACTGAGAATTAAAATTTCCCACAAAAATGTTTGTTAACTTTTCGGTAACATGAATAAAAGTAACTTTTTTACCAATTGGATGTCGGTGATTTTAGATATAAGCTCATAAAACCGCCGCCACGTAAGGTTTATTACAACCTTTGTTTTATCTATTAATATGTGAATCCCATAATTTATATTTAATTGTGTACGAGTGATTTTAGTGTAATTTGTTTAATATCTGTACCCAAATGTAGTATGAAGGTCGTCCTATTTTTTTTTGTAATTTTAATCAAAATTAAATATGTAATTGGCATTTTAAAGTAAAAAGTGAAATGAAGTACACATGAATCATACCAGTATTTCAAAACGAAGTCGTAGGCTTCCGCGGCCAGTCATGTGCGTGATCTGGGCTGTCCGGGTGACGCCGCGTCGAAGGCTGTGTTGCCGACGTTTCGACCATCCTATCGTGGTCTTCCTCAGGGCTGGTATGTAGTGCTTCTCTGTTTCTGCTATCCCACATGCAGAGAAAACAGCAGTATCTAGTAAATCCCCCTTAAAGACGAATTCCTCGAAGTTCGTAGTAGGGTTTGCGTTTTCCGTACTTGTTTTTTTTTTCTAATTAATATTCTTTCGTAAAAGTATTCCTTATTCATAGCAGCTCCCGCCAACGCATCGGACAGATGGACTATGGGATGAAAGTGCGCGACCAAAAGTCATAATTCAGAAATTCAGTAATTTGAAAAGCAAATCGCCTGAACTGTGGTACACATATTGACATAAAGGAGGTAAGAAATTGATGATATAAAATGTTGCAAAATTTCAAAATGGCGGTTCACGTATACGCACAGATTTGAGGTGGGAAGAGATAAAAATTAAAAATTAGCACGAAAACTTTCCTTATGAAGTTATTCATCTGTATTTTCAGTTAACGAGATTTCATATTGTTGTGAAATAGACGTCATTCGTATTACCAATATTAAGTAATGTTCACTCTAATCACTCGAAAGTATCTATTCCACAGCATCCTCCTCAGATACTTCATACATCATCAGATATTTCCTCAATTGCTTTATGTGGATTTGATTTTGGTGCAGGGCAAATGAGCATTTTGATTTCTTAAAGCGGGAAGTTCCTGTTTCTTATTCTTTGAACTCTTTTCTGGAGGCTGACAGTCGAAAAGATGGGATCGGATGTTTCCAATGCTCTGTTGAAAATATCTGTTAGTTGTGTATTCTGCTGTCTTTCCTTGCGTGAGTTTCTCTGTCCTTTTTGTACAATCTATTTCTGGATTCTGACGCTACTTCTCCATGTATCCTATACTATGCTGAACCATGTACAACTTTAGGAATTCTTACTTATATAGGGAACTAATCATAGAGTTTTCTGTGTACTTCAGCGTCTCCGTCCAATACGTGATAAATAATTCAGGGTCAATGTTGTATTGACATGACATGGCTATCAGGATAATCCTAAATCTCTCAATTAGGTCTTTATTAACCATTAATTCCTGAAAAAAATTTGCAGGCTCTGAGAAGGCACGTCGTGCAGTATTTCCCTCATTAGACGAGCCGCAACCATCATCTTTCATCTTGTCCACATAAAGATGCATTTTTTCCCCCAAAAAAATTTGAATTGCATTTTTGCGTCTCAGTAACAAACTTTTTTTATATCACCTCTGACCTGCTATACTTTTAATTCCATTCTATAAGCTATGTAGAGAACGCATTCAAAAACCAAGAATACATAGATGTAGAGGGCTTACCCCAATTTGAAAGGTACCTGACTTATGCAAAAAATTGGATGTGTCAAATTCTGTCGCATTCTTTACTTGAGGTTTTTCGCCCACAAATTTTTGGCAGGGTTGACTAGATCTGTTGCCTGTAATTATATTTAAATTTTACCGCCAACTAATGTCAAATATAGAACAAACGAAACCATTATAGTCTGACCATTGCTAAGCACAATTTCCACTTTCGCTGAGTTCATGAATTTCTTTCTCAATGTGTAATTCTTACTGGAGAAACATGCTTGCTGGTGTTCCTTTTTATATTCCGATTTAAGTCTGCAGAACTTGAGTGACTGAGGTGTCTGATTGTTCCAAAGAATGCTATTGGAACTCACCAAGCGCAAGGGTAATGAGTGTTGTGGCAAATATCGTCGATACCAAGGACTCACAAAGTGAAAAAGAATTTTCTTTTAGAGACTTTGTCCGAGCTCCCATCAAATTCATAACTGCAAATTAGCTGTGCATCAGTTATTGTTGTATCAGTTAACATTGTTTAGTGAATAATTACATCTTCTTGGAGAATAACTATTCTCCTTGCTGTATGATTTAACAGGGACTGTAATGGGACTTTAGCTACACTATGTGACGTGCAAGCCTGGTCTGTATGTTGCTTCTGCTCTTTGTCACTTTTTCTATCGATGGGAAAATATCTGCATTGTGGATTTTAGATAGTAGCCTTGTGTTTATGTACTGATGCTTGCTCAAATTGTTATCTAGCAAATTGTATAATGCCTCCTAATCGGATAATGCAACTGGTAGTTTCTTGTTTGGGAATTACATAATATTTTCGATGGACTAGTTGGAGTTTCAGTGACTTGGTGTAGAACAACAGCTAGATCTCTCTCTTCCCGAAGCTCGAGCCCGAAATGCTCGAAGCTTTTACCATTAATTTTCCTGCTGTTCGTTTTCGAAGGACAATTTTGCATCCACTCTTCGTTTGGACCTCACAGATTTCTCATTGTAGGAACGAACAGGTTGCCCTGTTAGCGATGTCTTCATGTGATACAGTCGATTTCTCTGTAGGCACCCGAAGTCCCCAGAAAGCCAGAATTTTTTTGATAACGTCTTCGGAGTTCACAGAACTTCCTGTCATCTTCTTATTAAGTTTATGGCAAAAATCTTTTGTTTTTATCTTCAAAACCCTTAAAAAGAGACTTATTACCATTACTGACAATATGCACTGACAATATAATCCAGAGCGGCACATTCTTTCGTCTCTTTTACCTTCGCTGAATGCTACATAATGAATAGGTCTCTTCGATTGATACCACACACCTGAAAAGTCACAATTTCGTATAAAGCGACAGGTAGCGGCAACTAAATTGATGAAAAAAGATGTAAAACATCTCCGTAGTTGAATGATAATTTAGAATAGATTCAGCGCAGCAAACGGCAGCATATTAGTTATAAGCCAATAACAATAAAACATTAACATACACAAACATACGCTAACAGTTACAGGATTTGTTTTAGGCACGAATATTCCGCGATGTGAATACCTACATCTACTTTTATTATTAGAAGATGTAATAAGCACTTGCGACTTGCTTACAGAAGTGCCAACTTCCAGCCCCTTGTTCATAAAACAGGACAACCAACTTGAGTAATCCAACTTGAGTATCGATTCATGATGCTTGATTATATTGGAACACTTGTATCATGGTAATTTGTGATATGTTACAACTTATTTTATGACTTTTGGGCCAAGATTAGTCCATTTTATCTCAATGTGAGATGGCAAAACAGAGTGAACAGAGTATCATAGCTAGAAGTGCTTTGGGTTTCGGCATCTATTTCTTCTGTTCTTCTCCGCCTCTCTCCTCTCTCTCTCTCTCTCTCTCTCCTCTCTCTCTCCTCTCTCTCTCCTCTCTCTCCTCCTCTCTCTCTCCTCTCTCTCTCCTCTCTCTCTCTCCTCTCTCTCTCCTCTCTCTCTCCTCTCTCTCCCTCTCTCTCCTCTCTCTCTCCTCTCTCTCCTCTCTCCTCCTCTCTCTCCTCTCTCTCCTCTCTCTCTCTCTCTCTCCTCCTCTCTCTCCTCTTCTCCTCCTCTCTCTCCTCCTCTCTCCTCTCTCTCTCCTCTCTCTCTCTCCTCTCTCTCTCTCCTCTCTCTCTCTCCTCCTCTCTCTCTCCTCTCTCTCCTCTCTCTCCTCTCCTCTCTCCTCTCTCTCTCCTCTCTCTCCTCTCCTCTCTCTCTCCTCTCCTCTCTCTCTCATCCTCTCTCTCTCTCTCTCCTCTCTCTCTCTCCTCTCTCTCTCTTCCCTCTCTCTCCTCTCTCTCTCTCTCCTCTCTCTCTCACCTCTCTCTCCTCTCCTCTCTCTCTCCTCTCTCTCTCCTCTCTCTCTCTCCTCTCTCTCTCTCCTCTCTCTCTCTCCTCTCTCTCCTCTCCTCTCTCTCTCCTCTCTCTCCTCTCTCTCTCTCCTCTCTCTCTCCTCTCTCTCTCTCCTCTCCTCTCTCTCCTCTCTCTCTCCTCTCTCTCCTCTCTCTCTCCTCTCTCTCCTCTCCTCTCTCTCTCCTCTCCTCTCTCTCTCTCCTCTCTCTCTCTCCTCCTCTCTCCTCTCTCTCCTCTCTCTCTCCTCTCCTCTCTCTCTCTCTCTCTCTCTCCGACAGCAATGCTCATCTGCAATCGTCTGTGCAAGGGCCGACGAACTGATTGCAGGTGATGCTATTCATCGATGTATGTAAATTTGAAGCAGAAGAGAAGTTCAATTCTGACGAATCCATGGAAAAAGTCTTTCATTCTCATCGTTAATATTGATGTTTGTTCCTGTGTCAAGACCATGGATTCTGTAGTTAAACTATCCCCCATTGCCACATATGGCTCCCATATAGCTACTTTCTACGCGCCAATAGCTACCTTCTCCAAAGGCGAAAGTTTCAAGGGCTGCTACAGGAAATATTGTCCGTTCAATTGAAAATCTCATGCAGGAAGTGTAATTTTATACTCAAATTTCTACCAAAATATTAACATATGATACACCATTGTATTTCTCTGTTCATGATATATGCATTACTGATAAGAAAAATATATTATTCCATTTAAAAAGAATCAAAGTTATGAAATTTCTCGAAAACAAAGAATGTCAAACAATATCTCTACGGCATATTACGTGCCGTTGAGCGTAAACTGCATTTCTATATCGTGAACAGTTTAGAAATTAAGGGTGGCATGTCGTTGTAGGGACACCTTCTGTACCGTAGTGAGCTCAGTCTGTACTGTATTCTCGTCTAAAATGTCATTACTATGATCGGGTTTCAGTGCAAAGTATATTTTTTCCATGCAGAAAAAAGTATGCTCACTGGTATGAGGATGAAGCACCCAATATTCAATCATAAAACATGATTTTATTGTGCATATAATGGATATTGCGTATTTTCCAGAGCATAATTTCTGCAAATTGCTCTTAATGTATTTTCCTTTAAACGTTTTTCTTAACATATTTATGTCCATTTATTTTAATCTGTAAATTCTATTTTCAATTATGTTAACACGGGTGTTTGAATTTACGAGGTTCGTTTAGCTATATCAATATCTACATCTGAAGATATTGCACAGGGAGATCACGATTGTCTCAAGTAATGCGTACCATTGAGTCCATCTTGAAAGTTGGTAACGCTGAGAAACTTTTGCATGTAACATATATTGTCGTCAAGCAATCATGTCACAAAGGGATTTCCTCTCCAAATTTGCCGAAATTGATACGAAACGGAAATCTAAGGCTAAAATAGAATAGTATATATGGATACACAGAACATTTTCTTAAATAGCAAGAATATCAGAAACCTTGCTGTTCCATAACGCATTACGTAAATAGCGCCTATTAAATGGCGACCAGTTCCTTGCTGTCGCATGAGAGCTGTGTCGTAACCACTGATACACCCTGTATGAGAATACAGTCTCTCGGTGCGCAGTACGATAATAGTTTGAATAACACAATTTTTTTCAGTCAAAATCGGTACTCATTGTTTTTGTAACTTTTATCTAGTTTCTGGATATCTAAGGAAACCACAGGCACCTCGCACATTGCCGGAGGCGACAAGTTTTATTTCGATTTGTGCGCGGAGAATTATCTAAAACTAGTTCGTTCTGACCGAGATTTCTTGGTTGGAACTCCAACCAGGTAACGACAACTGTGAGCGTTACATTGTTGTCTTGTGAAAGCTGAGGGCTGCCTTTATGGTCTAGTCGGAAAACTTGGTTTCCTAGCGAGAAAAACTACCATTTCATTTTAAATTTCTACTAAGAATAGAAACTACTTCATTTGAATTCCGCATCTTTATTTTTCCCGTCCTCACATTAAGCCAATTTAAATAAAAAAAAGAATAAATAAGCACGTTTACGTACGATTTTCTATACATA